>QODF01000029.1:521479-853644 GCA_024372805.1 Oostethus manadensis | reverse complement strand
GGGGGGGGGGGGAGGGATAGTAAGACTGGGAGGGAAAAAAATATATAATTTCTCTCCCAGAGGACGAGCCATTGGCCAGTAGGCACCCCTGTTTCCCGGGACCCACCGCGGGGCAGGGGCCGGCACAAGGCAAGGCCATCCATAGGCCCCGGACGCCCAGCGATTGCAGTCCAGGAGCAGCCTCACCCAGATGTCACACACTAACCAACAGGCACGCCACTGTAGGAGATTCCGGCGGCCCACACCCCCGAACACCACCACCGCCGCCATCCCAACCCCGTATCCGAGAGGAACCCGGGCAACACACCCCACCACTCGGAGTGGCAGCAACCCTCCAGATTGCACCACTGAATTATTGCAAGGTTACTATATTGCCTACAAGATTTGGTTGTCTGATCATCACAATGCATCGTAAGTTCTCGGCAAAGTTTGGTAGAACAATGATAATAGTACCACATCAAATGGTCATGAATGCGTCTTCAGTTTAAGACTGAAGATTAGTAGCTAACTGTAATTTATTCCAAAATATACCACAAATCTGAACAAAGAGACGGAATATTGTTCCGTGGACCACTTTTTGACAGAAATGTGTCATCTGTAGGGTTACATTTTTCTGTTGTGGCTGTAAATTGGTATCTAGTTGAATACTTCAAATGGGGCTACAGTGTAGGAAAGGCACAAACTTGGAGCAAGCTTGGAGATGTCTGGAATGAACAACAAATCATTTGCTGTTTGCCGCATCACTAGAATACAGCAGGTGCTTACAGGTAATTACCTCATTACAGTGTGAGCAAACAAACTGATAAATGGCCTCATATGGTTTGGTTTATATGCACCAGATTGACAAAAACTGTTTTTGATTATTACAGCTTCTTTATTCATTGTCTGAATCAGTCTTGATGATTAATTTTGCTTTGTGCTTTCTGCAGTTAGAAGACATGCATTTTCCCACCGTGAGACACATAAATGAGATCAAATATAATACCTTGTCTTCTTTTAGTTTTTCGTTGGATAAGTGGCATAGAAAATGGATGGATGGATGGATGGATGACTTGTTTATCTGACCGGCCAATTCCAAAATCAAAATGAATGTGGCAGAACTCTAATCACCATCCTGTTTAAAGTACAATGTCAGTATGCAAATGTCAAGATGACAGTAGGAGTGAATTTGTGTCTCTTAAGGTACATTTTACTTTCACTTGAAGTCGAAAGTAACTGTGGGCAAAATTCCATTCATCCATCCATTTTATTCCGCTTATCCGAGGTCGGGTCGCGAGGGCAACAGCCTAAGCAAAAAAGCCAGACTTCCCTCTCCCCGGACACTTTGTCCAGCTCCTCCCGGCGGATCCCAAGGCGTTCCCAGGCCAGCCGAGAGACATAGTCTCTCCCAACGTGCCCCGGGTCTACCCCGAGGCCTCCTACCGGTCGGTTGTGCCCCGAACACCTCCCCAGGCGTCCAGAAGGCATCTCTCTCCCGAGCCACTTCATATGGCTCCTCTCAATGCGGATAGTGCTTCTCACTCTATCGCTAAGGGATAGCCCAGCCACTCTGCAGAGAAAACTCGTTTCGGCCGCTTGTACCCGTGATCTTGTCGTTTCGGTCAGTACCCAAAATTCATGACCATAGAGGTGGGCAAAATTATACAGTTTAAATTTGAAACATGCTTTACTCTGCATATTTGTATTCTTAATTGTGGGGGGCACACACACATCAGGGCCGTCAAATAACTGTTTTGTAATCACTCGTCGCCAGTTTCATGGGATAACCATGACCTTTAATAAAATAAATAAATAAAAATCCAAACCCCATGGCACGCTCACTCAAAGACAATCATGCTACGTAATTAATGCGAGATCCATGAGACACAAATGATATGCCGTTGTTTAAATAAGATTGTTAATATAAGGATATTTACTTTGTATAATAACAAGACAAGGTATCCTTAAATTGACTTTTGTTCCATTCACCCGTCCATCTTCTATGTCACTTATCGTCACTAGGGTTGCAGGGGTATGCTGGAGCAGAGACGTGCAGTGAATAGGTGACTATAAAAGGAGTCGGACATACAAACATGAACCCAGAATAGAAGATAAACCTATAGTTCAATTTTGACCTTAATTGAACCTAAGTGTTTTTAAATATTTTAGACGCTTTAATCAATTGCAAAGTGTTCAACAATTTGATGGCAAGAAAAACAAAAGAATATTTAATATAAAGTCAAATAATTTTTTTTTTGCTAATCTCTTCTTTTTTTGTATTTGAATACATTTCATTTGGTCTTACCTACAGTATACTAAGCCCACGCTCCTGTCCTTTACAGTAGTTTTGAGATGTAATCCTCCATTTTGTTGGGAATAAAATGGAAATTGGTTGTTTCTGTTACAGAGTACTTTTCCGTGCGGGAAATAAGCTAATGGTACATGCTGATTAAAAAATAAAAATTATACAAGCGTCTTTGTCACGGTTAGCCGCTCGGCTAGCTCGGCGAGAACCCCGGGGAAGGAGCGAGCAGGACGTCAGCCAGGTAAGGTGCAGGAATCTTTTAATGGTAGTCAATACTGCGAAGCAGCGGAATAACATATAACGTAGGTCCACACCAACACGAGGCACAAACGACAATCCAATGACCATAATGGCAATGACCCGACAAACTAAAGGTGCACACACCTGAACTTAAATAGCTCAAAACACAAATGAGGAACAGGTGTGTCTAATCAAAGGAAAACTAACTAGCAACGAAACAGGAAAACACCACAACAAAGGAAACCCCACTTAAAACCTAAACTGTCACGGGCACAACACCCGGATCGTGACAGTCTTCTTCTACGGGTTAACGCTCAACTCAACACTGCCACAAGATGGTGCGGCACGGTACATACCAGACTCTACCGTGCACTTGTAATGGCGTTTTTGGTCGATACGAAAGACTCGGTGTCGCACACGGACCAATCACAGCCTGCCTGAATGGTCGTGGCCGTGGGCGTGGTCGATTGAAGCACCATCAGAGCGTTTCATGTAATCATAAGTTTGTTTTACTATTGGGTATTTACATTCAATGGAAAGGAAAGACCATTAGGGGGCAGTTTTTGGTGCTCCATACATTTAAACATAACTACTACTGTATGTAGCCACTGTGTGGACTAGTCACTGCTTTGGGTGGGTCCTCATTTTGCCTTTGCTTTTATTTTGCCAGCTTGAGCCATCAGGTAAAATCAATGAGAAAAAGCAAACAAAAAAGATAAAGACAATGCAGCAAAAGCATCGACAACATTGAGAAAACAAAGACAATGCAGCAAAAGCAATGACAAAATATAAAAAAACAAAAACAAAGACAAAATGGGAAACGAATATGTCTACATTTGTGTTTTTAAAATTGTTTATGAGGCTGCACGGTGGCTGAGTGGTTAGCACATTGGCCACACAGTCAGGAGATCTGGAAGACCTGGGATAGGCTCCAGCATCCCCGCGACCCTAATGGGGATAAGTGGTATAGAAAATGAATGAATAAATAATTGTTTATTCCCCTTATATTTCCATATGTATTTCCTTTTAAATGTGGCACTCCTCTGATCCCATACAATTAAACTGTTTAGATCCATTTCAATTGGATCTGTGGACGGATTTGCATGTAAATAGTGTACACCCAGCACAGTGATGAAAATATCAAGTTTCTTCATTGCATGTGCCAAATAGATCCCCGAGTTCCTCTCCCGGGACGCGACTAAACGGCAGGAGATGCCTCCGCTTTAATTGGCGGCGGCTGAGAGCCGCGGCACCTGTCTCCTGGCCGGTCTCCTTCCGCGCGCAGCGCGCGTCACGTCCACGGCGCGGCAGAGCTCCATAGTGCCGCGGCGTGTCGCTTCACGTTCCTGGCGGTTGCTGGAGCGTTTGCTGATGTTGCTGATGTGACATTTCCACAGCGCCGCACATAGACAAAGACATATTTGAAGCAATGAGAGCCGCAGCGGGGCTGGTACACTGCGTGGGACTTTATGTTCAACTTAACGCAGCTCTCATTGCCGGACACGTTGAGCTGGACAATCATTTATCTGGAAATGGTAAGTTTTAATGGTTTGAATTGCTGGTGCAGGATATGATGGTGGCATGCATGGCATACGCTCGTAATAGAGACTGTGATTGCTTGTTTTGGGATTTTGTTGTAGTTTTGTATGCTGATGTTCAGTCACGCATGAATAATAGCTTCAATAACTTTTAATAACTAAAGGAAATCTGACCACCACGTGCAATATTGTTCATGTGGAAAGGATTTTGTGGTGTTATATTGTGTCAGGACTATCATCCCCTTAAATAAATACAATTTTAAGGGAAAATGATTGTGGCTTTGCTGTAAAACTGGGTAAATTACAATATGAGGAAGTTTTCTGTTAACACAACACAAAGAAAAGAACTAAACCCTACACCACAAAAAGCGGCTCGCACTGAATTATCTGAAATCATCAGGCTTATTTGCTTATTTAAATCCGAGCTGTATTATTTGAAATATTGTAAAGAATCTGTTAAAGAGAGTTCTGTATTTTAAATACAGGCAAACTGGTCTGACATAGAAAGTGCTGGCTAGCAAAACAGGTATACAAATTACATTGATCGTGATTTCAAATGTGTCATTTTGCTTACATTTGAACATTTTGTAGTAACAATAACAGCATTGTTTCACAGCAGTGGTGTTCAAACTTTTCCCACCTAGGCCTACAGTAGACCAATCAGTCCTTGGTTTGTGTCCTGATAGCTTGAAGCATATTCATGTGCTATTCAAACAATCAGCAATTTCCATACTCTGTTCAGCCTATTTTATTTTATTTACTTTATATTATTTAGTGCTGGAAAATTTTCTCACTGGAACATCTATGATATGTAATATGCATGCCTTATGTTGCATTTGTTGTGCGTAAAAATAAGAGGCGCCCTATAACAGCTTTGTCATCTCCTGTTAGCTGAATCTCCATAAAAGCGTGCAGTGTGCAGCAGCTCCAAATAGATTCACAGTGGTGGGCAGGTTAGAAAATCAATTAGGCACATTTCTTCCTCAGGGAGTTGATTGTAATTGTTCTCCCGTGTCGCAACCTGCCCATAAAAGGGAAATGACCACAAGCTGCTCACCAAGATTCGAATCCCCCGTAAAGGATGCTGCTGAGTTTTTTATAGTGTAAATAAAAAAAACAACAAAGTGTTTTTGTAGGTTTTGTTAATAAATCACCAAAGCAGCAAAGCTTCACGTAGAGGCTAAAAAAAGGGCTGCTCTCTGGAGCGTTTGTTAGATTCAGGCCAGACTCATTTGTTGTAGATAAATGCATCTGGCGGAGGACCGTCGTCCCCGTTCAGCTCCTGCAGCCCAGTTTCCACTTCAGCTCAAGTGTAAATCAAATTGCCTCCTACACAAAACTTCTTGGTCTTGTGTGAAGATAAATCAGCAGGTTGGTTTGGTCAGTATCGACAGGAGGGTGTACAAAGAAACCTTTGGTGTGTTAGAGAGGACAACAAACCGAGACCTTCAGTATCATCACTAAGCGTTTGCCTTCAGGTGCACACTCTTGCAGAAGCTCAGAGTGGAAAAAGGTCTAGTGGTCTCTCCGGCAGCTTTCATCCTGTTATCCCTTGTGGTATCACTCATGCCGCGCGAGGGCGTGTACCGCTTCATTAGTGCCTCTGTCAGTCCTCAGCATGGGGTCCTCTTAATTAGGACAGCCAGCGGAGGCACTTTGCATTGCTTTCCATTCAACGGTGGGGGGGGGGCTGTGCAGAGGCTTGTTATCATGTTGCATAGTCATGTAGAGATGGGTGACCTATATTTGTTTGAACATGAAGAGAAATACAGAAATACAATAATGCATTATTTCTAGGGGTGTCCGATATAAGCTTTTTTGCCGATATCCGATATGCCGACATTGTGCAACTCTCGATTTCTGATGTTGGTATAAACTGACTGATGGGAACATATCGCTGCACCAATTCCAAAGGATGACAAGCCTTTTGAGTCTTTGCATCTGAGAGTACATTGGTGGAATTACATTACGTGAAAAATCAGACGGTGACTTGGCGTCTTCCACGGCTATAAAAGGCTGCTCATCTCGTCCGATGAATTCATTTTTCTTTGGGTTATAAGCCAAAGATGTTAGTTAGGTCAACATACTACACTGCACAAAATGCTGTGGGCTGCAGTAGTGCTAGCTACCGGTGATTGCGGTTAGTGATCGCCATTTAAATGCATTTTGAGTTTTCACGGTCGGTTGATATTGATCTGTGTCTGATCAACCCCTAGCTATGTATATTGGTTTTCATTATAGGGAAAAAACATTGGCGATATCACAATGTCGCCATCCCTAATTATATCCCACAGGATTGCATTTGGTTGAGTGGGTAGGGACATAATTTTGTAATTTGCATAATTAACAATGACACATTTATGTAACTGCAGTGGACACTGTAGAAGAGAGGAATAAAGTTGAGTAAAAAACACAAAGCATGTTCCGTGTGTGAGAAAGTCTCTTTACAGTTAACCAGTCAGGTGCAAAAATAAACATGTTATTTTTTTCACTCAGAATGTGCACGTTGTCATCAAGCATCGTAAAACGCTCGCCACATTATTTTGGTAAAACACGACACGGTAAAATACAGTAGCACCCCGGGATACGAAATAAATTCGTTCCAAAAGGATTTTTGTAAGCCGATTTTTTTTTGTAACCCAAACATTTAACATGAAAATTGGCTAATTCCTTTCACTCACCCGGAAGAGCCTTCATACAATGGAAAAAAAACACTGTTCTGCACATTTAATAATGTAAAAATAACAGGTATTGTAATACAAATGTAATGTAATAATAAAACCTGAAATAGAATGTATATTCTTTCAAAATTCTAAAAGTTTCTTACCTTTAATATGCAGTAAAGTGCAGTGCAGCAAAAACTGTCAGCAATAAACCAGAGAACATTACGTCATACGTACCGTACGCACACTTACGTCCACCATGCGTCCAGTAGGTATCCTATCTGTATGCTGCAAAACAACATTTTTGCCGAGCGTGAATGGATTGTGAATGCCCGGGGTAAGGTATCTGCTTTAACTCTTGTCCGAGCTTTCACGAAAGCCGGCATCATTGCTGAACAGCCGACTGACGGCCGACAACGATGACAGGGAACTCGGCATGTTTGACGTGAAAATTGCCCAGCGGTTCAAGTCAGATGCAGAAGATGGATTTGTGGGAGAAGAGTTATTAAAAAAAACAGCGAGTTTATTGTTAAGTAGTAAAATAAAGTTTACCTACACTCACTCCTTTGCTTCCGTTGTCTGTTTTTCTAGGCCGTATGTTTTAGCATGCGCCTTAAAATACGGTAATTAAGGAAAATTCTGAAAAAAACAAGTTTTGTTAAGATCGACAAACTTTCGGAAAGCAAATCAATTTTTGTAAGCCAAAGCAAAAAAAAATCAGAAAGGTATTTTCGTATCCTGAATTTTTCGTATTCCGGGGCATTCGTATCCCGGGGTTCCATTGTACACTCATCCAACCCGAGTCTCAAACACAATCGCTCCAGCGTGCTGGCTTCCATTCACGCTCTCTGAAGCTAAGAGGAGGTTCTGCCAACTTTCACTTTTGTTTATTGTGATTTCAACAATCGAGGGGGCATTTTAGTGTTTGTAACGTAACTTCCGTGACGATTTAGCTGTATGCCGGATATATAATTCCACACACGAATGTTCCTTCTCCTCACAATGACAGAATTCTATTCACATGATGGAAATGGCCGCAAATTCTGCTTCTAACAGTCAGTTCCGTTTTTATTGGCCAATTCCGTCATTCGGTCTGCGGTTAACGTGAGAATCATAGGGCCCTAAAGTCTCGCATGAGCACAGATAAATAGATCAGTAATCATTGTACATATCTTTTATCCCAGTCTGATGTTGACTGATGGCTGTGATTTAAATCTGCATATTCATCTATTACCAAATTGAAGTAGAAAGGTTGACAAAGCAGTATCCCAAGTCCAAAAATACAAAGCCTCATTTTCGGAATCCCCACTCACAGTGACAGGTTGTCACCGGTGCACCGTGCAAGGACTGGAACACCAATATTATTGGAATCTTAATTCAGAATGCAGAAAAGAACTTACTTTTTGGTTTATATGAGCAACATCATGTTTCTGCTTTCTGTCCCTTCTCCTACAGGGGTTCAGGCACACTCGTAATTGTGGCACTAATTGTTTTTAATGTTTATTCACTTACCCCCCATTACAATTGGCAGACCCCACTTTGGAAATACAGGATGTACAGTATATAAAAGGATAAAACCGTGTTGGAGCTTTTTGGAAGTTTTTTTAGAGGGTTTTATTGGCGAAAGAGGTGAATCCATTAAGTCCATCATTAGCTGCCATTGTACCAGCAGATTTTCACTGTGTGAAACGCACAGAAAAGGGAAACACGTGTGTTCTTGTCTCACGTAAAGTTTGTGAGTGATGGGGAAAGAATACCGCCGGTATACTGCTGCTGCTCTTTTCCGGTAAATTGCTTTGCAATTAAATTCATTTCAAAATATTCAATATTTGAAGTTTATGTTTGGCTTATTTGGCTTACCCATCATTTGGAAATCGCTGCGTTAAAAGCTCTCAAGAGTTAATGTTACGCTTCACATCTGGGGAGTTCATGCCAGGTATGAGCTGTTGGCAAGGTATGCTTCTACATGTTGTTTCACACCAACAAGAAACGGAAATAACCCGTGTGTTTGGCGTCTCCGGGGCAATGAAAAATTCACCCCACAGGTCTGGAATATCTGCAGCAACAGGCAGACAGCTGCTTGCGTGATTAGCGCCTCCACTCTTATTTCATTATTTTTACCTTCCACCTTGAATGCACGCTGAAGGGCTCACAGCATCCACTTATTTCCCCAAGGAGCTTGGCTGTCTGCTTGCCCTGCTGTTGAATCGCAACCTAATGCAATGTTATTGACTTTCCGGCAAATTCCTGCATGACTTATTTTTGTTTATCAGTAATGTTGTGTTTTCCTCCCTTGCAAAGGCTGTCGGTACATTCAGCACAGAAAAAAAGTCTCGTCACAGTAAGCCAGCGCGATCAAATTCTTTCATACAGTGACAGTAAGTGAGGGCCAGCAGTGGAAACGTCTTCATTCAGCATATATACCAGAAATATATTTTCTATCTGCATCGAGTGATTATACACATACAAAATGACTCCCTCTTGCTATTTGTATTTATTCAGAATTTAAGATTTTTACTATTGAAATCAATATTCAGGGTGGGTCTTTTTTTTACACAGATTTCCCACTTCATCCACATTTTCATTAGGCCTTCCCTGATTATTAAAGTCATTCATCAAATTAGGGAAGCAACCCCTCCCATAGGTATTCCGTTCATGGGTTATTTACGCTCACCTTGGTGAACCTTACAGCGTTAGCGCATGTCTGCTTTTTTCATTTCGTTTCAATAAATCGTTTCTTCTTTTCAGTGCCCGACAGGCATACTGAAATGGAGTCATTAAGTTAATGATCCTTATTTTACCAGCTGGCCCCGTGAGGTGCCACCTTTTCACATGACAAATGTTGGCATTTAACTCTAAGATGCATTTGTACAGTTATTCCAGCAAACACTACGCCACACACAAGAACTTCAAAGGATGCAGCAGGCATTGTGTTATTTGTTTCTACATAAAGGATGCTTGCACACCAATATACATGCACATCAATGGTCGCATAAGACGGTCCTGTTCACTACTGTTCACTACAGTGAATTCTCTGTTGTTCTGGTTCAGTTCAGGGTGAATTGCCGTCGTGTGATGTATATTTGATGTTATGCCTGCTGATTGTGTTGAAGACTTTTGCCGGAAGACTCAAGGAGACAGAGCTTGTTCTAATTTTTGAAAGACACCATTCGCCTCTTGATCGTGAGTGATGATCGTCACTCTTGGTGGGACAAATGTTTCAATACCGCCTTGCAGATGGAAATAAAAACTCAAAAAGCTGCAAGACATTTGACTGTGGAAAAGCGTGCCAAGGTGGCAGTAAGTCCGTCCACATTTTTTTTGCTCCATGGCCTAGGGTTGAACTACAATTACAATGTAATGTGATGTAATGTCATGTCTCATCAATGTTATAATTCATTACTGATGCCTAGTGGCCAGAATACTATATAATAATAATAATAATAATAACAATAATAATAATAATAATATAATATAATAATATAATAACTTGTATTTCCATATTTTTGGACAAATAATGGGCCATAGTCAACCATAAAAGTGTGAGCGACATTCAAATTGCAATGGAGTGAGGGACGACTGTATTTTCATTTTGTTATGTTTTTTTGTAACTTTTTTTGGTGTCTTGAGCCCATAAAGCAACTGACTCGGACTCGGACTTTTTCAAGTGCAACTAAGCTAACTTTCAGTGCAGTCACTTTCTATGCACATTTTATATACGGTAATGTATTTAGAAGATGAACATGTCGGTTTGACCCCACCCACTGTCGTTCAAGGTAGACTTATCAACTCACTCTTGACCATATTTGAGAGAAAAATATTTGAGTGTTTATTTCTCTTGGGCTTGACTTGTGTTTGTTTATATATTTATATGCTCTTTCCTCCCTGTTTAATTTTTAATGATTCTATGGATAGCAAGCAGTCTCTTCTGGGGACCCTGTAGTTTGGGTCTAGCTCTGTCTTTCTGAGAGCTCAATATGCAGTGCAGTGCAGTGAAAAATACCACAAAGGTATTTAAACACTTTAAAAATGCATAAAACAATCACCCTCCATCTCTGTGTGAGAGGCTCGGCTTCAGGCAATTAAAATATATACTTTAAAGATCAGTCAAGCAGCTTTATGGTCCCCTATACTATCCATAACGACCAAGATTTACATTATCTGCAAGCCACAGTTCAATTTAGAGTAGACGTAGATTTAGCCTGGCTTGACATTTCCCTGAGTGCGAGCGTGCGAACCGTGAAGGTTAAGAGGCAACATTATCAATGGTGTTCATCATGCTTGTGCTGGTCCCACTCTGATGTATAGTAGTAAGAAGAAAAAAACGGGGGGGCATCCCAATATTTTCACATTCCTGAAAACTAGATTTTGGTCCCCCTTATGAGATGTGCCCAAAATGCTTTTGAAGAGATTCTACTAGGGGTGCCCCAAGACAATCAGGGCATGAAACAAGACAGTTGGGTTTACAAGAATGAAACAAGATGAGATTATATCATATCATAATGTCATAAACACACACACACACATACATATATATAATAATAATTAATATTATATACACACAAACACACATGCAAATATATATATATATATATATAATTATTATATACACACAGACACATGCACACACACGCACACACACATATATACATATCTCATTAAGGATATATCATAGTGATGCAATATTTCCTTCAACACCATTGTGCGCTGTTACATTTGTATTTACTTTCGGTTCTGCATCTCAATGTGTAATTTTTCCCCTGGAAAAACTGGGTCGGCGCTTATGTTTTCGGTGTTGTATTGCCTTATTGTTGCCGCCACTTTCGAACAAATTTGCCATATTGGCTCATCGATGTTGACGGGCTCAGCTTGCTCATTTTGTTTGAAGCCAAAATATTTCTGTGGCATTTGGCTTTGCAAACATCGTTTTCATTCCTGACTTTTATTAATGAACTTGCGTTGCTCTTCACGAGGCAACACCCTTCTGCTGTGTGTATGGCAGCGTCCTCACCTCCATTCACAGAGACGCAGAGCCTGTATGATTGACAAGCTTAGTTCACGCTGTTGTTTTATGAGGTAAACTCGCCAAGGGGCTGAAAACAAGCAGGGAATGAACCTGCTTATAGGCAAGAAGAATGGAAAACACAATGTGGCAAAATGATCGAGTTCATTATCATTTATGGCGTGAATAATTTATTTATTATCGTGAGACTGTTTTTTCCCCCTAAAAGTAGAAATCAGGTCACATTTTAATTTTGACAGATCTCGTGATCACAGACACAGGAAACAAGTTTGATGTGGCAAGCCGACCATATAGCGACCTAATCAGCTGCACTATTGTCTGTCGACTGATTGACTGCGGTGGGGCAAGGGGTGGAAGATGTTGGCTAAATGTACCTGCCATGAGGGAGAAAATAGTTCAGGGACAGGAGAACAGTTTCTCTGCTGCGAATGACACAGCCAGCCACAGTAAGAAGAGATCACATCAGGTTAGCCGACCTTGTTTCGTAAGCAATTTTCCCTCTGACCCTCTGTATGTGGCTCACAAGAGATTTTAGAAGAACAAATTTTGTCTGTTTTCTATTTAGCTCATCTTTTCGCCTATTTATACCTGGTCAATGCATCTGTAAAATATGTATATGTAGTGTGCATGCGTGTGTTAAACCACATATGGGTTGACTGCTGCATGGATGATACAGTAAATGAAGAGGCATGTCCTTGCCTCACACTACACCTCATTACTTCCTGATATTACAACTTGAATGGAAATGTGACACTGGAGTGGAAAAGGAAATAGGTATTCATTACACCAAACATGCTACATGCTCGCTGAATACATGCAAGCATGCACACACACATGCACGCACACACACACAATTTTCCAGGGTGCTGAACACTTCCCAGTGCTACTGGGCAATGCTCCAGCAGATATATTTAACAATTCTGAGCGTGCCGAAAGAATCTCTAAATGCCACACATCAGAGAGCCGACAGACACAGACTGAGATGATGGCAGAGAGGAGAGGAAGGGAATTAAAAGAGTAAAGGCCATCTACTGGAGTAAAAAACAAGGTGGCGGAATGAGAGAGAAAGGAAAGAAATGAGATCTTAATGCTTATGTCTTGATTTTAATGTGTTACACGTTTTTTGTCGTCTGTATGAATCATTGCCTGCGATTGACTGGCATCCAGTCCAAGGTGTACCCCGCCTCTCACCTGAAGTCGCCTGAGATAGGCTCTAGCATACCCTTCTTCTTCTTCTTTTCCTTTCGGCTTATCCCTTCAGGGGTTGCCACAGCGAATCAATTGCCTCCATCTAACTCTGTCTTCTGTATTCTCTTGCGCCAACTACCTTCATATCCTCTTTTACTACATCCATAAACCTCCTCTTTAGTCTTCCTCTAGGTCTCCTGCCTGACAATTCCTAACCAGCATCCTTCTACAAATTTATTCACTATCTCTCCTCTGAACATGTCCGAACCATCTCAGTCTGGCCTCTCTGAGTTTATCTCCAAAACCTCTAACATGTGCTGTCCCTCTGATGTGCTCATTCCTGATCCTGTCCATCCTGGTCACACCCAAAGAGAACCTCAGCATCTTCATCTCTGCTACCTCCACCTCTCCTTCCTGTCTTCTTCTTTATCTCTTCTCCCTGTAACCTCATTCTTCCACTTGAGTCCCTCTCATTTACACACATGTACTCTGTCTTGCAGCGGCTAACCTTCATTCCTCTCCTTTCCAGGACAAACCTCCACCCCTCAAGCTTCTCCTCCACCTCTTCCCTGCTCTCACTACATATCACAATGTCATCTGCTAACATCATAATCCAAGGAGATTCCTGTCTAACCTTGTCCGTCAGCCTGTCCATCACCATAGCAAACAAGAAGGGGCTCAGAGCTGATCCTTGATGGAGTCCCACCTTCACTCGGAACTCCTCTGTCACACCTGCAGCACACCTCACTACTGTCTTACAGTCCTCGTACATGTCCTGCACCGCTCTAACATACTTCTCTGCCACTCCAGACTTCCTCATACAATACCACAGTTCCTCTCTGTCATAAGCTTTCTCCAGATCTACAAAAACACAATCAGCTCCGTCTGACCTTCCCTGTACTTCTCAATCAACATCCTCAAAGCAAATACTGCATCTGTTGTACTCTTTTTTGGCATAAAACCGCACTGCTGCTCACAAATGCTCACGTTTGCCCTTAGTCTAGCTTCAACTACTCTTTCCCATAACTTCATTGTATGGCTCATCAGCTTTATTCCTCTGTAGTTGCCACAACTCTGCACATCTCCCTTGTTCTTAAAAATGGGCACCAGCACAGTTCTCCTCCATTCCTTAGGCATCTTCTCATTATCTAAGATCTTGTTAAACAACCCGGTCAGGAACTCTACTGCCACCTCTCCTAGACACTTCCATACCTCCACAGGTATATCATCAGGATTGAGTGCCTTTCCATTCTTCATCCTCTTCATTGCCCTCCTCACTTCTTCCTTACTAATCTTTGCTACTTCCTGGTCCACAACAGTCACCTCTTCTACTCTTTGTTCTCTCTCATTTTCCTCATTCAGCAACTCTTCAAAGTACTCTTTCCATCTTCCCATGACACTACTAGAACCTGTCAATATCTTTCCATCCCTATCCACATCCCTATCACCCTAACCTGCTGCACGTCCTTCCCATCTCTGTCACTCTGCCTTGCCAACCTGTATAGATCTTTCTCTCCCTTCTTGCTGTCCAACCTAGCATACAAGTCATCATAACCTGATAATTATTTGTCTGTACAAACCACTGTAGGAATCGCTGGCACCAGCATTCTGCATACAACCACCAATTCATCAAAATAGATTGATAAAATGAGCTGAGAAATCTGCAGAAGGGAACGCCTCACTGCACCCTGCAAGGGGTAAAAGCCATTATTTGAGAAGAACTGTTATAGAGCGTTGAAGTAAATGATCTGCACAGATCACTTTCCTCTTCTGTGCACAGATGCACAAAAACCAGTGTAGTATAAAATTTATTCATTTTTGTTAACAGTCTCAACCTCAAACTGACCTTATGCTTATATCTGAACACCACACAGCTTAATGTAAACTAATATGCTGATTGTCTGTGCCTCCAGGCCATGCAATTGCTAAATAACCGGGATTAAGCCTAAAGAGGAGAAAACAATATCACTTCAACATAAATAACCAACCAGCAACACTACTGTATACACAGTGAAGGTGTTTTTTTGCACAAGGCAATTAAGCTGCAGGAATTAAACTTTAAACAGCTGAATCAGATGTTAGTGAAACAAAACAATAACTCAAGAGATGCTGCAGGTGCAATGAGTCAAGAACTGCAATAGACACATAACATACTGTGTTTGCATTATTATTAGTATATTCAGCAGAATATACTTCCCTAGAATAAAAAGCCTGAAAATGACAGATTCTCTTACATTTTGGGTATAGAGAGTCTTACAAGCAAACCAACATGTGGCACCAGACAAGTTCTCCCCGAGCCGATCAAAGATTTTCTTCCTGTCACTCACACACACTAGACACAAGTCCATTTGCAAAAAGTGCATTACGCCAGTGCAACACCTCTCTTTTGTAAAGTGTAGATCGGGTTAATTGTGGCAGCTGCAATGTTTGTCCACTCCTCAGCATTGCTGCGTGACGTTGATAGGTATTGGACCAAACTGGAACACGCTGTCATAAACGCCGATCCAGAGCATCCCAAACATGCGCAGAGGATGACATGTCTGTTGAGTCTGCTGGCCATGCAAGGAATGGGACGTTCTCAGCTTCCAGGATTTGTGTTCAGATCCTTGGAACACGGGGCTGTGCATTATTATGCTGCCACGTGGCTGGTCACGGTGTCACTGTGACCAGCCAATCAATAAAATGCACCTGTGTTTGTTGTATATACCTGCCCATATCATAACCCCACCGCCACCATGGGCCACTCAGTCCACAATGCTGACATCAGCAGATATACACAGTACAGTGCGGTGGAAATTCCGTGAAGGGAGGACCTCCCTGAAGGCGGTTATGATGACGAGCAGAAGTCAGGTCGAGAATGCGATGCTGTTGATGATCATGCAGATTAGCCTCCCTGAGACAAAGCTGTCCAGGTGGCTCTCAGAAGATCTGTGGAGGACCATTTTGAGGCAGGTTGGATATAGTGCCAAATTCTCTGAAACTTTGGAGACGGTTTCTACCCATCCATTTTCTATGCCATTTATCCTCATTAGGGTTGCATCCCAGCTGACTTCGGGATACACCTTGGACTGGTCGCCAGTCCATCGCAGGGTAGACAAACAACCATTCACACTCACATTCATACCTATGGACAATTTAGAGTCGCCAATAAACCGAACAGTGCATGTTTTTGGAATGTGGGAGGAAACCGAGGTAGCCAGAAAAAAAGAGAACATGCAAACTCCACACAGAGATGCCCAACGGAGATTCAAACCCAGGTCTTCCAGATCTCCTAATTGTGTGGCCAACATGTTAACCACTCGAGCACCGTGTGGCTGCAGACAGTTTATGGTAGAGAAAGGAACATTCAATTCAAGGGCAACAGCTCTGGTGGACATTCATGCAGTCCGCATGGCAAGTGGGCGCTCCCTCAACACTTGTGAAACAAGCAAAAAAAACTACGACACTTCGGTGCAATAATCATGCTGTCTGATCAGCGTCCTGGTATTCCTGATGTGAGGTGGATGGATTATCTTGGCAAGGTATAAGTTTTTACTAACACAGATTTAGACAGACCTGTGAATAATATTTGAGAAAAACGCCTTTTATGTTTTAGATCTTTGAGGTTGGGCTCGTGAAAGATAGGATCAAATGTGGGACTTATATTTTTGTTGGGTGTATTTATAGGCTGTCAGATTGTCAACAGAAATCATTGAAGTCTTAGATGTTTTATATGTGGCTCTGCCATTTCGTCACAGTCAAATTTTAGACTGATTGGTTTTTCTTGGTGTTTGGATTGATTTTAATATTATCTGATTGCTGTTTTTTTCCGTTCTTAGTTTTCAAACACAAAACAAACTTTACTTGTCCCCAGGGGTGACAATTGAAGGCAATATTGAAACAGCTTTTAATAAAACACACAAAGCCCATAAAGCTCTTAACGGGGCTTCTTAAATAAACATTTTATAGTAGAGGAAGTCAAATATTGACATTATTTACATTAATAATGGTATTACTGTTTATGTCTCAAAATAATAAGTGGCATAGAAAATGGATGGAATACTGGAAGACAATTTTATTCCAGGTCGTCTTACATTTGCTTTTAAAGGGAGTCAGAGCTTTTCTTCCTGTCACACACACAGGTGGAAGCTCAGATCAAGGTTTTATGCTGCTGATTCCAATCTATTATTCATAAAATCAATAACAATAATAATTTGGGAGGGGGTCGCTTTTTTTTTGGGCACCAGAATTCCTGGCTGCACTCGTGCTATTGGTTTATGAATTGAAACAAGGTACCATAAGATCACCTTAATTTAAGCAAAAACATATATTGCTTGGTCAGGTCTTCACCCGTGGGACCTGGCCGGGCCTAGCCCGAAGAAGCCGCACGGGAACTCCCCCCCGCAGACCCACCACCTGCAGGGGCAAGCATAAGGGTCCGGTGCTGTGTGATTTGGGCAGTGGTCGAGGGCGGGTGTCCGGGCGACCTGGGCTTCGGCGACCAAATCTGGTTCTTGGGACATGGAATGTCACTTCTCTGGTGGGGAAGGAGCCCGAGCTTGTGGAAGAGGCGGAGAGATTCCGACTAGATATAGTCGGACTCACCTCAACCCACAGTTTAGGCTCTGGAACCAAACTCCTTGAGAGGGGCTGGACCTTGTTCTTCTCTGGAGTTGCCGCTGGGGAGAGGCGGCGAGCTGGTGTGGGCTTATTGTTAGCCCCCCGGCTTGGTGCCTCTGTGTTGGAGTCATCCCCAGTAAACGAGAGGGTTACTTCCCTACGCCTTAGGGCTGGGGAAAGGGTCCTGACTGTGGTTTGTGCCTATGCGCCGAACGGCAGTTCAGAGTACCCAGCCTTCTTGGAGTCTATCAGAGGGGTTCTGGAGAGCACCCCAGCTGGTGACTCCATAGTTCTACTGGGAGACTTCAACGCCCATGTGGGCAATGACAGTGTGACTTGGAGGGGCGTGGTTGGGAGGAACGGCCTCCCTGACCTGAACCCGTGCGGTGTGTTGTTGCTGGACTTCTGTGCGAACTACAGTTTGTCCATAACGAACACCATGTTCGAACATAAGGATGCCCATAAGTGCACTTGGCACCAGGACACCCTAGGTCGCAGGTCTATGATCGACTTTGTGGTCGTATCATCAGACCTGCGTCCGTATGTTCTGGACACGCGGGTGAAGAGAGGGGCTGAGCTGTCAACTGACCACCACCTGGTGATGAGTTGGATTAGATGGCGGGGAAGGATGCCGGACAGACCTGGCAGACCCAAACGCGTAGTGAGGGTGTGCTGGGAACGTCTGGCAGAATCTCCCGTTCGTCGAGTCTTCAACTCTCATCTCCGGCAGAGCTTCGCCTGCATTTCGAGGGAGGACCGGGATATTGAGTCCGAATGGGCCGTATTCCGTGCCTCTATTGCTGAGGCAGCCAGTTGTGGTTGCGGCCGCAAGGTGGTCGGTGCCAGTCGTGGTGGCAAGCCCCGAACCCGATGGTGGACACCGGGGGTTAGGGCTGCCGTCAAGCTGAAAAAGGAGTCCTATCAAGCATGGATGGCTTGCGGGACTCCCGAAGCAGCTGACAGGTACCGGCAGGCCAAGCGGCACGCGGCTTCGGCGGTGGTCGAGGCAAAAACTCGGGTGTGGGAGGAGTTCGGTGAGGCTATGGAGCACGACTTTCGGTCGGCCTCGAAGAGGTTCTGGCAAACCGTCCGACACCTCAGAAAGGGGAAGCAGCCCCCAGTTCACACTGTTTACAGTGCGGACGGGGGCTTGCTGACCACGACTGTGGATATAGTTGGTCGGTGGAAGGAATACTTCGAGGCCCTTCTCAATCCCACTGACATGCCTTCCATAGAGGAAGCAGAGTCTGAGGATACGTACGTGGACAGTTCTATCACCGTGGCTGAGGTAATTGGGGTAGTCAAATCACTCCCCAGTGGCAAGGCTCCGGGGGTAGACGAGTTCCGCTCAGAATTTCTCAAGGCTCTGGATGTTGGAGGACTGTGTTGGTTGACACGCCTCTACAACATTGCATGGAAGTCAGGAACAGTACCTCTGGACTGGCAGACCGGGGTGGTGGTCCCCATTTTTAAAAAGGGTGACCGGAGGGTGTGTTCCAACTATAGGGGGATCACACTCCTCAGCCTTCCTGGGAAAGTCTACTCCAGGGTGCTGGAGAGAAGGGTACGACCGTTAGTCGAACCTCGGTTAGAGGAGCTGCAATGTGGTTTTCGTCCCGGTCGCGGAACACTGGACCAGCTCTACACCCTTGCAAGGGTACTCGAGGGTATGTGGGAGTTTGCCCAACCAGTCTACATGTGCTTTGTGGACCTGGAAAAGGCATTCGACCGTGTCCCTCGTGGTGTCCTGTGGGGGGTGCTCCGGGAGTACGGGATTGATGGTCCGCTTCTACGTGCCATTCGGTCCTTGTACAATCGAAGCAGGAGCCTGGTTCGCATTGCCAGCAGTAAGTCGAGCTTGTTTCCGGTGAACGTTGGCCTCCGCCAAGGCTGCCCTTTGTCACCGATTCTGTTCATAATCTTCATGGACAGAATTTCTAGGCGCAGTCAAGGTGTTGAGGGAGTCCAGCTTGGTGACCTTAGGATCTCGTCTCTGCTATTTGCAGACGATGTGGTCCTTATGGCCTCATCAGGCTGTGACCTTCAGCGTTTACTGGAGCGGTTTGCAGCTGAGTGTGAAGCTTCTGGGATGAGACTCAGCACCTCCAAATCCGAGGCCATGGTTCTCAGTCGGAAACGGGTGGACTGTACCCTCCGGGTTGGGAGTGAGGTCTTGCCTCAGGTGGAGGAGTTCAAGTATCTCGGGTTCTTGTTCACGAGTGAGGGAAGGTTGGAGCGTGAGATCGACAGACGGATCGGTGCAGCATCTGCAGTAATGCGGTCGCTGTACCGGACCGTCGTGGTGAAGAGAGAGCTGAGCCGGAAGGCAAAGCTCTCTGTTTACCGATCGATCTACGTTCCCACCCTCACCTATGGTCATGAGTTATGGGTCATGACCGAAAGAATGAGATCGCGGATACAAGCGGCGGAAATGAGTTTCCTTCGTAGGGTGGCTGGACTCACCCTAAGAGATAGGGTGAGGAGCTCGGCCATCCGGGAGGAGCTCAGAGTAGAGCCGCTGCTCCTTCACATCGAGAGGAGCCAGTTGAGGTGGCTCGGGCATCTAGTCCGGATGCCTCCCGGGCGCCTCCCTGGTGAGGTGTTTCGGGCATGCCCAGTCGGCAGAAGGCCCCCGGGAAGACCTAGGACACGCTGGAGGGACTATGTCTCACAGCTGGCCTTGGAACGCCTTGGTGTCCTCCCGATGGAGCTGGAGGAGGTCGCTGGGGACCGGGAAGTCTGGACTTCCCTACTGAAGCTGCTGCCCCCGCGACCCGGACCCGGATAAGCGGGGGAAATGGATGGATGGATGGATGGACATATATTGCTTAGTTTTTCAAGGGAACACATATCACAAGTGAAACTTACAGAGGAAAAGACGACTTCTTTAAAGAGAATTTGGGTATGAGAATGAGGACACTGGTAGAGCTCTAGGAGGACTTCAACGAAGCACTTAGGTGGGCGCCAAGTGAACGAGCAGTCAGCGAACGTGATGTCTTCCACTGCTGAGAAAGGCTGGTCATGTGTGGGTTATTTTCTTAGCCTTCTGACTGTCACGCACACAGCACGCAGTCACGCAAGTGTTGTCCTGTTCTTCAGCTGCGTTAGCTAACGGTTGACTCGAAAATTATACCACGTCAATATTGTATTTGCAGATGGTAATCATAAGTTTTTCTGATTTCGTGTTGTACCTGTCCTCTGTTCGTTGTATCCTTGTTGTTCTATTCCATGTATCTGACCAATCAGGTCTTTGCTTAAATGCCTTTTCTTTTTGTATCCCATTAATTAGCTCCTCTGCCCTCTTGCATCCCATCAATCAATTCTTTGTCTGCCCTAAAGTTGTACCTACTAGTGGCTCCATCTCATCATTTGAATTTGGTTGGCTCCATGTTTTTTGGTATATTTTTCAATTTTTTTTAATCTCCTTCATACTCTCATGTTTTTGGGGGTAAAATAATGCAACGCACTTAAGCCCTTTTGTTGGCCCTCTGGTCACACCCGTACTTTACCAAAACAACAACTAGTTCTGACATATGAGACCAGAGGAAGGCTGCAAGTTGCACTCCATCAAGGACATGACTCTGCAGGGTTGAGTAGGTCAGATGACACCAAATCCCTCGCAACAGCTTCTCCATTCTGCGACTTACTTTTGGAACGTGTGTGCATCCCCGGATAAGCTGTTCAGCGTGCTGAATGTCAACTACAGATACGGTGAACGCCTGCTGTGGAAATTCTGAGGTCTTTGCAGTCAAGGGTAGTACTGCAGGATTATAAGAGCTACATCCCCATACTGCGTTAGGAAGGACTGTAAATATGTGGAAATAAGCAATAGTGTATATTATATTATATAATATTATATCAGGGCCGCACGGTGGCTGACTGGGTAGCACGTTGGCCTCACAGTCAGGAGGTTCAGGGTTCGAATCTCCTTTGGGCATCTCTGTGTGGAGTTTGCATGTTCTCCCCGTGCGTGCGTGGGTTTTCTCCTGGTACTCCGGTTTCCTCCCACATTCCAAAAACATGCATGTTAGGTTAATTGGCGACTCTAAATTGTCCATAAGTATGAATGTGAGCGTGAATGCTTGTTTGTCTATATGTGCCCTGGGATTGACTGGCGACCAGTCCAGGGTGTACCCCGCCTCTCGCCCAAAGTCTGCTGGGATAGGCTCCAGCATCCCCGTGACCCTAATGAGGATAAGCGGTATAGAAAATGAATGAATGAATGAATATTATATCATTGTTGATCGTTTCTCTCAACAACACAACACCTTCTACTTACCTTGTACTTCCTTGAAATGCACAGTATACTGTAAATCTAAGCGATTGCTGTTATTGTTACTACTTCTGTCAAACGCTTTCACCTTTGCTGAAGTTTGATGCACCCTTCACTTCTCCAATCATTTTTTTCTTTGTTTTCCCAGCTCTTTTTACACAGGTACCTCATGACGTCACAACACAGAGCGGTGAAGATGTAGAGATGGCATGCTCTTTCCGCGGGGCAGGTTCTCCTTCCTCCTTGGAGATCCAGTGGTGGTACATCAAGGACCACAGAGACTGGCGTGACGAGACTGCACAGATCACAAATGATGTAAGATGAAAATATATTCTTTTTTTTTTTTTGCTGGTGGAATATTACGCACTACAACTAAAGTGGAGGCGTTTTTCTGCATCACGATCGAATATAGTTACAATAATCTGTCGAGTCAAACCATTATTAACTTCATCATTTTGCACAACGGTATTTTTCAACCCTTTTAAAGTCTATAGGAAGGGGTTGACCAAAACCTTGATGCTAGTATTGCGACTTGCTTAAGATATGCTTTTAGTAAGCTCGACTGGGAACATGTTTGCGTGTCTGTAGCTTTAATGCTAAAAAGCTGTGTTTGTCCCCACCTCTCTCTGACAGGCTTTGTAGCGACAAGAAGATCTTGAGGACATTTCTACTTTTTACATTTACATTGTAACTCTGTACTTGTCCAACGTAATAGAACAGAACAGAAAACCTGTTTATGACTTTCTAAATACAGTTTTTACTATTGTTAGAGCCATGTGAACATGAAATAATACCCATATAGTCACCTTTATGTTCCAATTATTCTCTGTTTACAACACATTACTCAACTGTAATGCTCAGGCTACGGGATCACTGCAGGGACAAGAGACAAGACACATTAAACATAGCATGCTAACAAGCTAACTAGTTAACCTCCAATTTGTTTGTTCTAAACTTAAGAAGCCAAAAATTACCACTTCCACACGGAATGGGAGGAGAACTTTTTTGACTCTACCTTGTTGGACATGCCATGTCCAAAAACAAAATAATAAAACTTACTCTTACATCTGTAGCAGACTGATGGATAGTTGGCAGAGGTTTATTTGCACATCTTTATATGCACATCTTTATTTCAAGATGTGCAACAAAGTCTGCTTTTTTTTTAAAGCAAGGTGTCCGCCCTATGTGGGAATATACAATGGGTGGGCTCATCCTGTTATGGGTGGGTCGTAGGCGGTAACATATTCATGAACATGTCATGTCATGACATGAAAACCTTCAAAAGTGACCCTTTTGAGTGCCTCTTCTGTCATTGATTATTTCACAACAGGCCATTTAACTTTGAAAGTTGCACTGTGGTAATATATTTCCTTTTTTAGATGGCTCTTAAGAAGGAGAGATTTATATTTTTAATAAGATCGGAATTATCATCCCTTGTTTAGACTAGAGTTCCACTGGACAATATTTAACTCTTTTTTTTTCCATAAGGGCCAATTGGTGATGGATTCTTTCAATTTCAACACTAATGAAGGTACAAAAGTGGTTACTTTTTAGTGGGGCGGTAAAAACAAGCTAGAAGGGAGTTAGAAGGCCATAAAATTATATCCATGGGGAAAAGAAGAACTTTTTGGTTCACATCACCCAATTTAGGCTTGCAGAGTAATCACTTTTGCTCAAAAGAACAGGTCCTGTGTGAATTAATTTTATGATAAATGGATTATGATTCATAACGGCCCCAAATTCTAATAAGTGTATTTTAACATATTGTAGTCATCTCGGGGTCACCAATGTGGCAGTTGAAGGGAACACACACTGATTGGTCTCAAACGGGACTTTATTCTTACCAACAGCAGAATGAATGTAACGATGGGAACTTCTATTTGGTCCAAAAGATAGTTCATAAACCACGCCCATTTCCTCAAGAGCCAAATGGGTGACAAGCATGCCCTTTGGTAGCCATCAAAATATCATGATTACTTGCAGTTGATTGTGAGTAATATGAAAATGTGACATTTTGAAGCCCATTTCCAACATGTAGAGCAGGGTCCAAACTTCTCCTAGTGAGGGCTGCTTACAGAAAAAGATAAGGATGCGTGGTATGACTTGTATACCTTTTTTTCTTTTGGAGATTAAGTATCTATCTATGTATCTATCTATCATTTGGCCCCCAGGCCACACTTTGGACAGCCCTGATGTAGATGCATATAACACAAAATGTATTTTTAATGAGAATCCAAAAAGATGAAAGCCTCAACAAGCATCTTGTATCTGACCTTGGATGCCAAAGTTATGCTGTGTAGTCCATTAAGTGAAATTAAAATCCAGGATTTTACGGCCTGGCATGTATATGAGGTTTAGGGAAATCTACAAAAATCTCATTTCCACAGGAAGGAAGAGATAATTGCTAAACAGCATTTGCCTCCCCAGGATGGGGGCATGTGTGCTCCCCTGCGGAGCCTCCAGACCCTACAAGAGGCACTGAAACGAAATAGAATTTGAAAATATTCGTCTACACCATGCATAATTCATGCCCAACAGGAATACATGTGTGCAGTTGCACATACATTCTCCACGAATAAGTGGGAAGAGAATGTGTGATATAAGAATGCATACAAATCCATAAAAAATATACATAAAGATCTGCTTGAAGAAAGAAATTTAACTTCAGCAGAAACAACAATCTGAGGAAGTGTTCAGCCTTTTATCGGTGACTTTAAGTATATTTCTGTGCAGGTTGCGCCTCTGGAGGAGACATTCAAAGATGCCACTAAAATCAGTGTGAGTATAAAGCTACCTTCCCACCAGTGGGCACTTTCGTCTCCACTTAGCCTAACTGGTTGTAGGAGGTTGCCAGAGTATCTACAGTAAACCCATGTTTTCTTCTGGTTATGGCAAGGTAGTGTCTCAAGACAGGACTATCAGCAATGAATTCCTAACATTGATTGATCGATTAGTACAGTCATTGCCAGCAAAAGCAAAATGAAACGTTGTAATGCTACGAAGAAGAGGAATATGACACACTAACCAAAGACAATGACATTGTTATGTGCCTGACTATCTGACTGCGGCTTGGCATGTCACTGCATACACATTTAAAGCTCCAGCCTGCCTTTGATGGACGGATGGTAGAATAATGTCAATCAATTGTTGTACAGTAAAAAGTCATGTACTGTACTGCAATGATGAAATGAACTGTAATGTACTGCTTAGGGCCGACAGGCTTAACAGGAGCTAAGACAATTATTTTTCACAAATTCCGTGTGTGCCTTTTAGGTGGTGAAAGTGGCCGGCAGTAACATTTCTCACAAGCTGCGCCTGTCCAGCGTCAAACCGTCAGATGAGGGCACGTACGAGTGTCGCGTCATCGACTTCAGCGGCTTCGAGGTGCAGCGCCATCGCGTTCGGGCCTACCTCCACGTGGAGCTCAGTCAAGGGTCAGACGTCCGATTCCCTGGATCGGGGCGTCGGTCAGACGCGGTCCACCGACACGAGCACAACCGCCATCATAGCAAACAGGAAAGTGAAGACTACTGACCGCTCTAAGTAGAAGTAAGAAGTCTGCTAGTTAGTGTGCATGTTCATGACTGAGGAGGAGAGGCCATCATCTTCACTGTGAGGTGAGGCAGTGCTCACTGCCGCTCTTTGTACATCACCATCTGTTTGTACGGCATGTGCTGCTCTCTATGCTTTGTAGAGTCCAGGAAAGGGCACATTTTTATTAAACATACGCACGAGTGTAGCCATGCATTCTTTTTAAGCTGACAGGATGTGTTGCTACTTTACATGTAAAATAAATACTAATAATGATAAATGTACTCCCTCAGAGGGGCCCTATCCTGCTTTAAAGATGATCCCAGTGGGGCACTATAGTTAAGTTTATTTTAATGAAATGCGCCATAAATATACAGGGTAAATCTACATTCTTTTCTTCTTGGCCTGTGATGATTGGTTAGAGGTTGAGAGTCAGCTCCAGCCACTCACCACCGCTCAGAGGTGCACAGACAGGCCACTTGACGGTTTGCAAAAAATGCAAACCGTCGAGTGGAAATCTCGTAAGTGCTTGTACCCAGTCGTTCACAAGATACAGTAGATACTTTATTTAGGGGCGGGATAAAAATGAAACCTCATGATATGACACTTCTACATCATGCAGAGCAAGAATACAACATTTTAAGCAAGTGTTTGCTCCTTTCCTGAGTTCTTTTTGGCATGCTTGTCATACTTAAATGTTTCAGATCATCAAACTCATTTCAATATTAGTCAATGACAACACAACAAGTGATGTTGTCCCAACACCCAAAATAAAGTAACTGACATCTATTAGTGTGGAAAAGGTTATAAAGCTGTTTGTAAAGCTTTGGGACTCCAGCAAACCACAGTGAGATCCATTATCCACAAATGCCGAAAAAAATGAACAGTAATGAACCTTCCCAGGAGTGGCCGGCCAACGAAAAATTACATTAAGAGAGTGGTAAAGACTCATCCAAGAGGGACCTCATAACATACAATGAACTGCACTTTCCTCAGTTAAGGTCATTGCTCATGACTCCTCCATTTTGTGTTCAGTCGTGTCGTCAATGACTAATATTTACATTTGTTTGATGAAACATTTATGTGTGACAACCGGTGACCCTAATGAGGATAAGCGGCATAGAAAATGAATGAAAGAATGAATGGAAAAAAAAAAGAAATCAGGGCATTTTCACACCACTATGTAGGATGGGGCCCTTTTAGTCATTATTTGATTTTACATTTCCCATACAAATCTGGGGTAAAATATATGTTGTATGAAAATAAGATGGCTGGATAAATATATTAAAAAGAGCAACAAATACAGAATCCTTGGATTAGCTGACACTGTATCTGCAAGTGGTGCAGGGCTTTCAAGCTTTTTAGAGCTCACCTAGGATATTTGTCAAAATGTGTGTATTGTGATATTATATCTCTTCGTTTTCTCAGCATTTTGTCCACGCCAATACAATAAAAAACACTTTGTGTCAACCTTTACATGTTTTGTTGTCTGTGCATGCTCCCACAAAATACCTGCAACAGTACTTGCATGATTTTTGCCATGTTTATTTTATTACAACATAGAAGGTACGTTAGCTGTAGCTCTTAATGTCAAGTTTGATAGCCGTTAATGCAAACGTTAACTGTTTATTAGTCCTGACCAATAGGGGGCGATCCTGTCACATTATTTGGCATGGAACACATAATACTGGAATGTACAATATTGTCTTTGTTCAGGGGCCTAACACTGTAGAGTCTTAGTATTATTGGATGCTTTATTACCAAGCACAACTTTAATAATTAAGTATTAGGCTTCCATTTAAGAGTACTGTAAATAATTTGCAGTTACTTTGTAATGTTGTGGTAATAAAAATTGTACCCTCAAGACATACATTTAGAAAATATATTTTACTACCCTGTAGACCATTAAATTCACTATACAGATGACCAGTGATGCCACACATTTGAAAGAACTGTACGTATGATGTGGTTACATGCAGGGTCGCTATGATCAACACATTGCAATATGTACTGGTCTGGATGAAATTACAAAAAAATCAATTAAAAAAACATAAATGTTATAAATCCAGCATACCTGCGACCCTAATGAGGTTAAGTGGTATAGAAAATGGATGGATAAATGTTATAAAGATAATGCAAATAAGCAAATCTTCCTTAATTAATAGTCATCAGTCAATCAAATGTGATTATTTCCCAATAATGACATTTTTGTAGCCCTTGACGTGACACAACTTGCTACTGTCAAAGTCCACCACCAGCTTTCTCAGACCACTGTGGGTGGGAGTGAAGTACATCTTCACCTTGGCGTCTTCCCCAGGTGCCACTGTGTAGCTCAGTCTGTGGGGCAAAGTATAAATATTAGGTCCAAAAACACTCAGGGCCTCCTTACAGCCTTCTCATAGCATGAGTATTTAGATGACACATCAGCACGAACATAATATTCATGGGACATACAATAGTGTAGGCTCCAGCATATCCCCGCGACCCTAATGAGAATACGCGGCATAGAAAATGCATGAATGGATAGTGTTTCAAATGCACAGGCAGTAAGTATTTCAAAGTGAAAAGCATACCCACGACCCTAATGAGGATAAGCGGTATAGAAAATGAATGAATGAAATACACAAGTTATCCTGAATCCTCATCTAGGGAAGAAGGAAACTTGCATTTATGTTAGGAAATGGATTATCTGCAGTAATGAATGTGTTCACGGGATCCAAATAACCATAACGGTCGTTTCTTCTGTGATTTTTACAATGTATCCCAAGTATAGTGGCTCGTGCACAACTAATTTTTGGTCAAATCAATTTTTTTTTCTCTCCCAAAATATGCATTTTTTTAAGGCAGAACATATCCTTTTCACCCTAAGTCAGTGCTAATTTATACAGCTCTCATTACACAGGTAAAATGTACATCATACATGTACTACAGCCCACAATTTTTACGTGTTTATGTCTTTATGCTTCATTGATAATATTTTTTCATCAAGCGTTGAGATTTCATGCTTTGTTTTTGCGGTTGTTAAACGCAACATAGCTGTGTGCTTGCCAGTCCATCAATCCGGCCTCAAAATTTGCAGCAAGGTGAAGAAAAGATCATATATTATTATAGGTCTTTGCTGGAATTACAAGTGGCAAGCAGTGTGGATTATATAGATGTGGCTTGAAGAAATACCTTCTCTAGCCTATAGCGTAATGGTCACCCACCTTTTTGAGACCAAGACCCCTGGTCTTGCCCATGAGCCTGTGAAAGATCGCAAGATCTACCCCGCCCACCATATATAGTGTTCACAATAATAGCAATCCAATTTGACAAAGCAGATTAAGTACTGTTATTAGTATATTTTTAATGCTACATGGCAAACAAGTTACCAGTAGGTGCTGTAGATTCTCAGAAAACAAACCCAGACCCAGCATTCATGATATGCATGCTCTTAAGGCTGTGCAATTGGGGAAGTAGTTGAAAAGGGGTGGTTGGGTTAAAAAATAGTATAATATAGTATAGGTATATATGTATATGTGTGTGTGTGTGTGTGTGTGTGTATAGTATTTGAATACAAAGCTTTGTGTTATTATTGGGTGTTTGTGTCAATATTTCCGCTTTTTGTCATTATGCCCCTTGATCTGTTAGTACCATTTTTGCTGTTTTTTTTTTTACATTTTCTTTTGTATCTGCAGTGATGCAACAACAAATGAGCCACGGTCTGCCAATGGCCCCCGACCCGCACTTTAGACAGCCCTACTTTTGTGGATTCTTGTCAAGGTCTGGCTTGTGCGAGCTACAACTCGGCTTGTTGGTGTGATGGGCGAGCGATGGTGAGGAGAGAGAGACAGGTCAATGGAATTATAACGAGCTGAGACTCAAAGATTTTTTGGAGGCGCACGTCCATGGAGTTATATTTGTGCTTTCATATTGCGGTAGCAAAGGCCGATTTGGAGCCATATTAATGTGCAATAACTACTGACGTGTGCACAGGCACATCGGCGCGCTCTGTCACTCTCGCCCTCGCGTACCCTCTGCATTCTTGTGCGACAAGGCAATCCGGTGTACGTGTGCTGATACTTCTGGATTGGGGTCCTAGTTGGAGCTTGCAGGTTCTGTGCCTGTTTCTGGGTGATATATTCATGGTTATCTTGCTGCAGGGGGGAAAGACACCTCTGTCATGTCCTAACGAATGCAAGCAGGCTGAAGAGCTGCATGCAACTCTGGAGCTGCAGGTTGCAAAAACATGGCCTATACCGTGATATGGATTCTACCTGTTTATCAATCAACTTACATTATCAACCATCAGTGATGTGTACTAGTACATTTTTTACTGTTTTTAATACGTTTGTGGGGCATATTAGGGCTTAAAGCGGAATTGTGTTGTGAGAACAGTGGCAATTAAAGAGAGAAGGGAGGGTGCTGGCACTGGATCAAATATAATAATTCCAACAGTCACTTTTATTACAAATGTTGATTCAAAATTGAAGGAGAATGTTCATGTCAACCAAGCAGGAGGGTTGGGGGTGACATTGTTATGGGAACATCGATTACTGCAGCTTTTTGGCATTCACTGGTGGTCCTGGAATGAACCCCAATGAACCCCTCGTTTATAGCGTTTAATTGGTTCCAGACTCGACCACTGGTGAGTTCTGGTGATGAAGTGTGAATGTTTGTTTGTCTGCCCTGCAATTGACTGGGAACCAGTCAAGGGTGTACCCTGCTTCCCGCCCGAAGTCATCTGGGATAGGTTCCAGCATACCCCCACGACCCTAATGAGGATAAGCGGCATAGAAGATGGGTGGATGGATGGATGGAAGTCTGGCATTTGTACCTTTCATTGAACATTAACGTAACATTACTGGCACCTAGTGACCAGTGTAGAATACTACATATCACAATTAGAATGAAATAGTATTAGTTTAGTTTTAATATTTAATTCCCTGCAGCTACAAATTATATTATATACACGAGAATTACAACTCACTGCCTTAATTCAATTGTCTTTTCTCATTTAGAAAGTGCTGCAGTGGCCAGATGAGGAAATTGGTGGAATTTAGTCAGTGTCACCAAAAACAATAATATACACTATTCCGAGAACTTTAAATTGGCACTCAATCCAGACTGAATAAACCACCAAACAGTGCAGATGTAACAAGATGCACCCCATCGCTATGCAACATCTGGACAATTATCATATGATGAAATGGATGGGTGGATGGAATTGGTCTGTAGGCTCACATATGCACATTTGTTTCCTTCTTTCTTCTTCTTCTTTTCCTTTCGGATACTTTACATCTTCAAACGAAAAAGTGTCTATGTGATCACAGCACAAATTGAGACTGGATTTGGGCAGACACGTTTTCATCATGTTTTTTTTATAGATTTAAAATTGTAGAATAAAAGTGATTCATGACAAATAAGAGAGTGGACATGGAGGAACATATACAACCTCTCAGAGATGATGCTACCCCCAGTCAGATTGGCTCCCTCGATGCTGAAGCAGCAATTCTCTAACGGCTCCGGCAGAGGATTTTGTAAAATGATCTCAGCAGCCATCTTACGATTCTCCTTCGGTTCACCCAGGATCTGCAGAAGACAGCAGTGACTGAGAGAGGTTCTGTGTTCCACAGTATTTACTACAGTCTAATTGGTTTGTTCTACACCACATAAACATACACATTCATACACTTACTCTGACTGTAATTTCTGGATTGTCTAGGACAATATTTCTCACTGCCAGAGTTGCTTCGCTGGTGGTGTAGTCCAGCAACAGAGCTGCCAGGCGAATCAGGTTGTCCTCAGTGAGCAGGTCACCATATTTAGAATAGTTGAGCCTCAGTGGAACCTTCCTTTCTGGAAGGGAACCATCAAATATACTATAAAGCATCTAATTAATACCTCTTATTCAGTTAACCACAGTTTCCCCCATGGTTGCAGAGTGTGGGGTCTACAAGTAAATTCTCGCGTTCTCTAATTAGTGCTTGGTGAAAAAACATTGACATTACAAGCTGCGGTAATTTTGATTCAAGCCACAAGAAGGCAGTAGCTGCATTTAAAGTATCATGTAGTATGCATGTCGGCATCCAGCAGCTCTATCTGCATCTGCATGCACTTTAAAATGTTAGTCAGCTGCTGGTGTGAAACAAAGTGTTTTACACAATGTACTCATCAGCCATATTTAGGTTGGCTGAGCTGTGCTCCTTACCAAGATTACAATATTGGTTCTGTTGCTGATGTGTTGTGCATATAAAAATGGCCAAGTGTTCAATGAAAGCTATGTTTTTATTTTCACTTTCTCATGCACTTCATATCATTATTAACATTGCATATATACAGTATTTAATGAGCTTTCAAATTTCAGAAAAAACAGCCTCTCTCTAACTTTGCCTGCTTAAACAATGCCCCATCCTCTTTGCAGTTAGGGTGGAAAAACACACTGGCTATAAATACAGTATTTACGGTTTACAATTTATTTATATATCCTTCATATACCCTCTTACAAAATATTAGGTGATTGAGTCTATTATAGCTAGAAATGACACAAGAAAGTGGACAACAATCGTATGATATTCTGTTACAGATATGAATCTATATTTTACATAGATTCTCAGTAATAAATATAATATGTCCAAAGTGCATCCCAGGGGCCATTTGCGACCTGCTGCTACTTTATATATACATACACACAGTATATAATTAGAATGTCATCTAAATGTTGAAATACAAAAAAATACGGGAAACAAAATAAAATTGTAATTTATGGAAAATTTGGTTGTGGAAACAGGTATACAGTATGATGAAAAAAATGTCAAAATATTATGGGAATAAATTAAAAAAATTACAAAATTACAAGAAGGAAATTTACAAAAAGAAAGTTGAAACAAAAAAAACCCAACAACAGTAGAAATGGAAAAAACTGCTGTAATTTTATTAGAATAAAGTCAAACTATCAAGAGAAAAAAGTCATATTCTTAGTGGCAATTTTACTAGAATAGACTTGTAACATTAAAGGAAGAATAATGTAATTTTAGTAGCATACAGTTGAAATATAAATTAGTTTTAAAAAGCTGTAATATAATGATGGAATAGTGTGGTACATTTTGAAAAATTATATTCGCAAAAAAGTTATATTATGGGAATTAAATCCAGATATAATGTGAAATATTTGTAAAATTTAAAAAACAGCAAAAATGGGACAAATAAACAGGAATGACCACATTTTTTACTAATAATACGCATTTACAACTATATATCATAAAGGTGAGGTGTAGTTTTTTTTCATGCGATAAAAGTTTTCAGCATATTAGTTTGCTTTCTTACTTTCTTTTTTCAATATGTGGCCCTCTGTGGAACAATTTTGGACACCCATGCTCGGCATAGTGCGAGAAGTTACAAGAACGTTTGAAGTGCAGTGCAGAAGACTGTATTTTTTCTATAAGATTGGAGATAGAAATAAATAAATAATAGCTGTAATTTCCAGCTAGAAGATACCAATTTAACTTATTTTCAAAATCACTTTTGCATACAATTTGACCAGTGTGGAAAGACTTTTAGGTTTAACTATACAGTATACAGTACAAAGTAGATGCTCACCAGACACAGAATTAGGGGCAATTGCAAACTCTTACCTCATCAATCATGAGGTGTATGTACATATATGTTTATTATTGTTGTAGTTTGCGCCGCATGTGATTGGAATAATCGCCCAGTCTAAATAAAGTAGCCTAAATATTAGAAACAGGTCTAAGTAGGATGCAGTGCTGTTCCACACCAATCCAAACTACAACCAACATAAACATACTGTTACACTAATATCTCCCTCACAGCTTCAGCCAAAACATGCTTTTGCTGGGGATATGGATTGAAAAAGACAAAGTACAAACTCTGTAGAGTCTAGAAAAAGGCAGATATTACTACTACCACTGACAGGTTTTTGTGGCGTTTTCCACTATTCTTGTTATAGAGGCAGAATATTAGCTATATCTCTTGCATTAGACATCTTTGCATTAAGCAGATTCATTATCAAAAGACAGCACATATAAAGTTGCAGTGATGATGCTTCCTCACCTGCACCAGCTGAGAGCTCAACATTGAGCAAATCTTTGAAGCCGCAATTCCCTCCCTGGATGCCATTATAAGATACAGCACAGGATCCAAAGAGCAAGCGGCACTTCTTCTGGCTTTGCGTGTTGTTAGTCACCACAGCAAACACATCAAAGTCGCAGCCCTTCTTCATCTCTGTGGAGACTTTGATAGTGACGTGCAGGCCTTCATTTTGCTTCTGCTGGAGCAGCTTGTTTTGGTGGTTGGCCTTCTTAAAAGCCTCCCGCTCCTCATCAGAGCCTGCCATGACAGTCACATAGATATTTATGTATTGAATAGGGTTCATTCATCACACATGTTTGACCGCTGTTACCTTCCGGATGCTTGTAAAGATGAGTAATGTCTTCTCTGTCGTCGCTGCCGACGCTCTTGGTGCTGATCTTCTGTCCAACCAATTGAGCAGAGGTGACCTGGGATGTGCTGCCATCTTTTTTCTTCATAATGGTGATGACATCAGCGTTGACTTCAGCAAAGACAAAGGGAGCGTCATACTTGAACATGAGGTCACCCTCCTTAATGGCCCTGACAGGAATGGGCCCGCAGCAGTACACTCCTGGGTGAATGATCACATGCCAAAGACAAACATGCATGTTCCGACTTGTTGCAATGATAGTAAAATATTTTACAGGTTCAGTAAACAAAGGACTTGGTTACCATCACTTTTTTCTTGTGGAGTTGGGTCACTGGCCTGCCAGCCGTTATAATCAGAACCGGTAAGGTCAGGTCTGGTCATCCAGCTCTCTACCCAGCAGTGATAGTTCCTACAAATAATATTCACATATCAAAATGCAACACATAATTCAGTAAAATCCAGTCCGGTTTGCAACTCATATGCATGACTTTCATTTGAACTTTGAAACCATACCGTATGTACTGTATTGTACTGTATATTCAATAATTCCATCAAAAATTCATCTTTTACAACATTATGATGCTTAGCTTTGATTGACACTGGTATTCATTTAACAATACAGCCATCCCTCGTTTATTTCGGATAACTGGTTCCAGTACATTCCCGCAAAGTAGGATTCCTGAATATAGAAGTAATATTTGTGTAGTTTTAGCATAGAAAACTTGTTTACATCTATCTAAATACAGGTTTTAACAATATTAGAGCCTCATAGAAAAAAGACCCCTTAGTGACCCTGACCCAATATGGCAGCCATAACAATAGAAACTAAACCATAGTGTAGACTCACACCTTAGCATTGGGAGAACTCGTTGTTTCTTGTTTTTACTTCCAGTACTTCCTGGTGGCTATTGCCTCATCAATGTAACATAATGTAACATTACTGATAGAAATCCAGAATAAGACACTAAAAATAATACAGTGCCTGTATAAAGCACTCCCTGAACCGAACATAACGTTTCTTTTTTACTTTTCCATTACGTATTTTTGCATCTATTTTTTAATTTTCCATTATCCCCACCATAATTAATTTATATTTTATTACTACTTCTTCTTTTCCTTTGGGCTTATCCCTTCAGGGGTCGCCACAGCGAATCAATTGCCTCCATCTAACTCTGTCTTCTGTATCCTCTTCCCTTGCGCAAACTACCTTCATGTCCTCTTTCCCTACAACCATAAACCTCCTCTTTGGGCTTCCTCTAGGCCTCCTGCCTGGCAATTCAAAACTCAGCATTCTTCTACCAATATATCTGCTATCTCTCCTCTGGACATGTCCGAACCATCCCAGTCTGGCTGCTCTGACTTTATCTCTAAAACCTCTAACATGTGCTGTCCCTCTGATGTGCTCATTCCTGATCCTGTCCATCCTGGTCACACCCAAAGAACCTCAGCATCTTCATCTCTGCTACCTCCAGCTCTGCTTCCTGTCTTTTCCTCAGCGGCACTGTCTCTAAACCAAGCAACATCGGTGGTCTCACCACAGTTTTGTACACCTTTCCTTTCATTTTAGCTGAAACTCTTCTACCACAGATCACACCCGACACTTTTCTCCACCCATTCCAGCCTGCCTGCACACGCTTTTTCACCTCTTTTCCACACTCTCCATTGTTCTGGACTGTTGACCCTAAGTACTTAAAATCCTCCACTTTCTTTATCTCTTCTCCCAGTAACCTCACTGTTCCACTTGAGTCCCTCTCATTTACACACATGTACTCCATCTTGCTGCAGCTAACCTTCATTTCTCTACTTTCCAGGGAAAACCTCCACCCCTCAAGCTTCTCCTCCACCTCTTCCCTGCTCTCACTACATATCTCAATGTCATCTGCAAACATAATTGTCCATGAAGATTCCTGTCTAACCTCGTCCGTCAGCCTGTCCATCACACTTGCAAACAAGAAGGGGCTCAGAGCTGATCCCTGATGTAGTCTCACCTTCACTCAAAACTCCTCTGTCACACCTGCAGCACACCTCACTACTATCTTCCTCGTACATGTCCTGCACCGCTCTAACATACTTCTCTGCCACTCCAGACTTCCTCATACAATACCACAGTTCCTCTCTGGGCACCCTGTCATAAGCTTTCTCCAAATCTACAAAAACACAATGCAGCTCCCTCTGACCTTCCCTGTACTTCTCCATCAACATCCTCAAAGCAAATACTGCATCTGTTGTACTCTTTTTTGGCATAAAACCAGTATGGCATAATACCAGATATATCATCAGGACTGAGTGCCTTTCCATTCTTTATCCTCTTCAATGCCCTCCTCACTTCTTCCTTACTAATCTTTGCCACTTCCTGGTCCACAACAGTCACCTCTTCTACTCGTCGTTCTCTCTCATTTTCCGCATTCATCAACTCTTCAAAGTACTCTTTCCATCTTCCCATGACACTACTCGCACCTGTCAATACCCTTCCATCCCTATCCTTTATCACCCTAACCTGCTGCACGTCCTTCCCATCTCTGTCCCTCTGCCTTGCCAACCTGAATAGGTCTTTCTCAACCTCCTTGCTGTCCAACCTAGCATATCATATAAGTCATCGTAAGCCCCTTGTTTGGCTTTTGCCAACTTTACTTTCACCTTACGCTGCATCTCTCTGTACTCCTGTTACTCTCTTTAGTCCTCTCAGTGTCCCACTTCTTCTTAGCTAACCTTTTACTCTGTATACACTCCTGCACCTCCTCATTCCACCACCAAGTCTCCTTATCTACTTTCCTTCCAGATGACACACCAAGTACTCTCCCACCTGTCTCCCTGATCACAGTAGCTATAGTTGTCCAGTCATCTGGAAGGACTTCCTGGCCACCCAAAGCCTTTTCAACTCCTTCCTAAAAGTTACGCAACACTCCTCCTTTTTCAGTTTCCACCATTTCGTCCTCTGTTCTGCCTTTACCATCTTCATCCTTCTCACCACTAGAGTCAATCTACACACCACCATCCTATGCTGTCTGGCTACACCTACCACTGCTTTGCAGTCACTGACCTCCTTCAGGTTACACCTTCTACACAAGATGTAGTCTACCTGTGTGCTCCTAACTCCAGGACGTTCCTAGCAAACTCCTTCAAAATCACCCCTACTCCATTTCTCTCCCTATCTACACTATGATAGAACAGCTTGAACCCTGCTCCAAAGCTTCTAGCCTTGCTACCGTTCCACCTGGTCTCCTGGACACACAATATAGCTACCTTCCTTCTCTGCATCATGTCAACTAATTCTCTACCTTTTCCTGTCATTGTTCCAACATTGAAAGTCCCAAATCTTAGTTCTAGACTCTCAGCATTCCTCTTCTCTCTCCTCCTACGGACACACCTTCCTCCTCTCCTTCTTCGGCCAACAGTAATCCAGTTTCCACCGGCACCCTGTCTGTGAACAGCACCGGTGGCGGCCGTTGTTAACCCGGGCCACGTCCGATCCGGTATGGAAGTCATTTGTCTGATTCGCATGTTCGGGTTTCGCAAAGTTTTACGTCACGTCGGATGCCCTTCCTGACACAACCCTCTGTATTTATCCGGGCTTGGGACCGGCACAATAAGACGCTGGCTTGTGCCCTGTTGCGGCTACATTATATTTTATTACTACTCTAATTTAATTACTGCTCTAATTCTGTAGACCAGGCACAAGCGTGTTTTAGGCAATTTTGCAATTTCGTGCTATGCGCAGCGTGGCGTAAGTACGCCTTCGTCCCTCCTACCGGCGCAAGTGGCAAAGAGGGAAGATTGAAGGTGTGACTGGGTTTAACACATCTGGGTCAAATCTTCACCAATCAAATGAGCTCCTCTCCTCACCTTTAAATGCGCCACTGGCGAAGCGAATTGCAAGTTTCGTTAAATATGGATGAAGACAACAGAAGACGGCCAAACTTCTCCTAGACGGAAAGTGATGTTTTGGTCCAGCAGGTCCAAGCTCGCAGTGGCAGAATATATAGTCACGCGAGCAGACCTCCAGAGGCTGATGATGCAAAAGCGGCCAGGGAGGAGATTACAAATATAGTAAATCAGGTTTGCCCTGACGTACTGAGAACCGTTGCCCAGTGTAAACACGGTTCAATGATGTCAGAATAAGGACAAAACACTTGTGTTTGCATGTGAGATTATCTTTCATTCATTCATTCATTTTCTATACCGCTTATCCTCATTAGGGTCGCGGGTATGCAGGAGCCTATCCCAGCTGACTTTGGGCGGGAGGCAGGGTACACCCTGGACTGGTCGCCAGTCAATCGCAGGGCAGACATACAGCCATTCACACCCACATTCAGACTCTAATGGACAATTTTGAGTCACCAATTACCCTACCATGCATGTTTTTGGAATGTGGGAGGAAACCGGAGTACCCAGGGAAAACCCACGCACGCACGGGGAGAACATGCAAACTCCACACAGAGATGCCTAACGTAGATTCAAACCCTGATCTCCTGACTGTGAGGCCAACATGCTATCCACTCATCCACCGTGCGGCCGATTGCCTAGCCCCCTATGAAAATGTTTCCAATTCTCGGTTACACAATCAAAGATGTCAATACATTTAATTAACCGTTTATTTACCATTAACCACATCCATATAAAATCCACTGGCAACCGATGATGAGGAGCAGGAGGGGGGTGGCGATAGGGACAGATGAGGTGGTGACCAGAAGAAGATGGCGCGACAGAGGCAGACGGGACAGTCAATATAGATCAAAATGTATGTGCTGATTCAGATGGTTACTTTAAACAGTGGTTGTTGTGATGATTAAATGCATTCAAATGTGTCTGATATTGTGTAAACCGGCCAGTGAGGTTTTGGTGACGTGTGTGCACTGTGCGCCAGTCAGCCAAATTACCACTAAACCGGCTGCGCTTCGCCTTATGCCGAGAGTAGACCAGGTTGGAGCTGGCGAGCTTTCAGCGCACCTTCAGCGAAGCCTTTTGGCACAAAATTGTCACTACACTAGGCTGAATCAGTCAGCACCTCCCACTGCTGCGCCGCCACAACCATCGCAGCACGCCTAGGTCTACCAAATTGGCTGCGCACTGTGTTACACCGGACAAAATTACCACTGCACGGCCTGCGCCACCCACGAAGTTAGAACCCAATGGCCACATACATATTTTTATTTTGAAATATTTTTTTCAATTCACGATTTAATACACTACATTTATTTAATATATTTATCAAGCTAATATTCAGTTTAATTATACAAATTTCCTCATTGTATACCAGATCATTTCTTTGGATCGAATGAGTTCTCCATTTTCGTTGATGTAGCGTTCAATCACCAGGTTGCTGTTAACGTCATGAGCCGAGTAGTAGTTGGTGACAACTCTGCAGGGGATGCCAAGGGCCCTGGAAACTTCAGTGTGAAGAAACACCAGTATTACAAAACAACACAAACTTTCACATGTGCAGTTGGCAGGAGTGAGAACGTATGTTTCCTTGTAATAGAATACCAAGATCCACATTGTCCTATCTTACTTGAGCAGGCCACAGCAGCAAACACCCAACACTGTCCAAAGCGAACAGGCTGACAAGCTTGTGTGTCCCAGTTACGCAGAATCTCCACACTTCCCTTCCAGACCATGGGGCTCACACCTCCGTCAAAGTTATCTGTCCAGTTTCCTAGCAGAACCCCTTTGTCATCATTACAATTCACCTAAAAAGGCAAATAGAGTGTCAACACACAGCATTAAAAGATATAATGATGGGAAAAACAATTCCTTACTTACCATTGCACTGAGGACTCTGGACACATACATGGGATTTCTCCTGCCAGAGCAGTCTTTGCCCGGATTTTGCAGGCATTTAGGATTCGTATCCAAAATTCTCAGACACACATCAAGGATTCCACTTTCAAACTGCAAAATATTTTTTTTTTTGCTTCAGCCCTTCATCTGGTGGTCATGGATACCCAAAGAGCTACATATGTAAGAAGCATGCTTGGGAAAACGTTTGAACAGGTGCAGCTGAAGCACACCAAGCCTCATTAATCTCATGACTTATGTGCTGCTCAAACCACTGATTTACACGGCGCTCTAATTGGATCAGATGCAAACTGATTTATTAACATTGATTAAATATTTCAGTATCACACAGAGATAGTTTTAATTATGTCACACACGAAATGGATTCTTTTATGTTGAAGTGTGATACTGCAGAGCTTATACGGTGTAAGCAAGGGTATGCGTGTGTGAAGTAAGGCTAGCGACTTTAGTGTGAGTGTTGGTACCTGGCCAAAGTTCCATGGAGTCGCTATTGGATGTTTGGCACTGCCTCGAAAGATGATGCCATCCTGGGACAAGACATATTCTTCCAAATTGTCCTTGCTGTCCATATATATGACATCTCCTGTTGCCAAGAGACAACACAAAATAATTTTTAGTTGAAAAGGAAATGTTTGCCTCTTCTAAGTAGACATTTAGCGCTGCAACTAGCCAGCCAACAAGTGGCCCAAATTTTTAACATTTTAATGTATAATTGCATTGTAACAATCCCCTCAAGTTTAGTCAAATTTGCAATTGATTGCTCTAATTAGTGATGTTTTTATAAATTGTATTGTTTTATACTATGCATCACACTGCACTATTTTTCTAAGTGCAGTAGGGGTAAGTAGGGGTGTCAAATTAGTGCATTAATTCCTGCGTGCACTAGTGCACTAATTAAATGCTGCTAAACATTGAGCAACTAAACGTATTCATCATTTCTGCAACATGGTATATTTTATTTTATAAAATACCATAAAATTGTAGTGCACAAGCAAATGTGTTGTAAAACTGATGCTTGCTCTGTTATTTATGTAAAACAAAATATGTTCACACATTTACTGGAAATTCCAAATCAATAATAGCACTAAATTAGTGGTCTTGTCTTAAATACAATCAATTTGATCTATCTGGAGACTTAAAGGCATTTTATTACATTTTCACGAAGAAGTCGATACACGTTTATAGCTGTTCTGTTTACCCACCTGAGCACCAGGGGTTAAATAGTAAGATAAAATCAATCTGTGCTGTCTGCCCGAGGGTCAGGGTGTAGCGTCCTATGGGTGCATCAGGGGCGGCGCAGATGGACAGGGCCACCGTGTCTCCAGGGGCGCTGATGACGGCCGCACTCCAGCGGGAAGTATCAATGTTGGCAGAAAGACCAAAGGAGGCCCGGGTGCCGTACTGCTCGGAAGGTTGTGGACCTGGAACAGTGATTGTGGTTAAATCCCACAACATTTTTTGGTATTTGAGAGTCTGGCCAACAAACCTCAAAAGAACTTTCTTCAAAGTAGCCATATTCAGTCTAAATCTCTTCTTGTGCATGAACAGTGAAATAGAACTGAACTAGAATTATGAACCAAATGATCTGGGACTCTTATGTTTAGAATGTGCTCTGGTAAGTTTGAGTAACCTCAAGCTGGCCGTGTTTTGTTCTGTCCAGTGTCCTTGGTGTGACACTGCCCACAAACCAAGGGGATCATAGAATCAAATTCCTTCACGAACACATTAAAACATACTTAACTTTAAACAGTAAATTGTGTTATCAGTAATTCCGCAGAACTCTGTGGCAAACAACACTTCCTCCTTCAACTGTCGGATTTGTCGACAAAAAAAACAGCTGTCTTATCTCTCTTGGCACGAGAAGTCGAAGTGCCGAACATGTTATATGACAAGCAGAAGTTGATGAATGACGCTTATGAAGAAAACAATGGAATACAATACAGAACACCCTACATCCAAAATCAAAATGTCGCTGTTTCTTTTTCCTTTCCATCAGCACCACATCTCATTTCCTCTTTTTAGCCTCACAAATGACAATAGGCTGCAAAAAAAAAACAACTTGTCAGCATGAAACACAAAGCTGAAGCATTGGGAGTGTCTAACATTCCATCGACATCCTAACAGGACACAGCCACAATATGTCACTTTCCATTGTAGGAACTTGCAGAAATTCTAATCGCAGATGCTCTTTTTGGTCTATTTTCAAAGACCATTTAGCGTCTACTAAATAATTAGAAGATAAAAAATAACTCGATTCAAGCATCATGCTGAAGAAGCCTACAAAACCAAATGACTAAAGGATCATTTACACCAAAAGAAAAAGTAAAACACTAAAGTGGGCTACCTGTCTCTGCAATGCAGTCCAGAGAACTGAGTCCTGGTTGGTAGCTTCCGGAGCGAAGATACAGGCTGATGGTGAATGGCTGGCCCCTCCTCACTATCAGGCGGTCCACACCGTTGAGCTCAGTGTAATGGTCTGTGTTGTTGAACTCACACTCCAAATTCCAGCGATCAATGTCCAGAGCTTGAAAAGAGGGCAAATATAACATATAATATCATATCATAACATATAACATACAGTATAACACATCCATGCATATTGCTAGTGGTCGTGATCTGCCTGGTTGCTCAGTATAATACTCTTTAGTAATTGCTATTGCAATATGTTTCGTGATATCGTTGCCAGTCTTCCATAACATGCTTGCTATGCGCTTCCACAATATTTTGGCAACTACAAGTGTTTGGGCTGGAAATAAATATGACCTCACCCATCACTAGTTTTAATTATGACAATCAATGATCATGTGTCTGTAACAGATGCCAGCTGGTGTAGCTGTGCAATAGTATGCTCACTCCTCCATGCTTTGAGAGCCATGCTGGTCAGTGGGCTGAGAGCCTGGGCTTTTAGCCTAAGGACTAGCACGCTCAACTATCAGTCAGTGGAGGTGTGTGTTCAGGGAACTAAGCCTGGAAATAGTGCAGGGCTGGATGGTCGCTGTTACATGTCTTTTAATACAAGCAGAAGAAAAAATTATTGTTTTCATATTACTATTATAATCATTTTAAGGAAAAATGTCTGTTGCAATATTGCTGGAAAGAAAAGGTAGATAAATTGTGTTTTATCCTAACATTATGGCATTTTCTTGGAAGATTATATATTTTTTACTTACTTGCTTACATGATTGTGACTTTACTCTTTATTATCTTTATTATTATACTTTATTATCTGAAGATTGCAATTCTTTGTCTGTAAAATTACAATTTTTTTCTCACAAGATTATAGCTTTATTCTTGCAATACTGCAACTTTTTCTCATATAAGTACCCTTTTGCCCTGATAATAATATGACTGATTTTTAATTGTTACTTGTTTCTCCTAATATTTTAAGATTCTGACTATATTTTCTGAAGATTATAACTTGTGATTTTTCTCATAACATTACAACTTCTGTTACTTTTCTTCTGGCCTTAAAGGTTAGGTTTAGTTGGGACTTTCCAAAGCTCTATACACTATATGGTCTTGCGACTTTTTCAGACATAAAGGTGGAGATCATTTACTTTCAAGCTGAGAAGCACACAGACACACATAAAGCCGCTCCTTCTCTCCAGGATGAGCTGTGACTAAGACCATCCCACCCTCCAATTTCCTGTTTGTTGAAGAATTAAAGGTGCTCTTATGTAATGCGTCTCCTGTAAAAACGAGCTGCTTCACAACATGTCGGAAGGTTGGTCACTCCCCCTCCGCATATTTCGTCTTAGTGGCTGCTCATGAACATGAGGTTACAATGTCCTGGTCACAGGAGAGCAAAGTAAACACAGACTAAGCCATGACGACTTCCTGCTGGTTTAAATGGGGCCTGTGGGGATTGAGACTTGAGAACTTGCCTACACATTTTACTCTTTTAATGACTTGGGTTGGCTCCCTAATTGAACACATGTCAGTGCAACAAATTGGAGCAAATGCCTTAAAGATGACAACACGACTTATTCTGGGAAAAATTAGGATGGAGTTGGCACATCTGTGCAAACATCTGCCTATAAAAAGATCATATCTATTGTGGTCAACAAAGGTAATCTTTTCTGGCCTGACGTAAACTGTGCACACACATTGTAAGCGGTTCCAAAACATCCACTAAAGCCCATTCTAAGATTATAGCTTCTGGAAACAATTACAAAGATTAATATCACATGAATGTGTCTGACCTAAATCCAACAGGCTAATGTTTCAACGGGAAATAGTTGTCGTGTCCTCAGTGAGGGTCTGCTCACTTGATTTAAGAAGACCTGTCATGTTGATTAGCTCCCGAGTAAAGCCAGAATAAATACATCTCACTCACTAGCAGCAGCACAAATATGAAACACGCAGGCTGGCATTTCTCAGCTTTGATAGTGGCTTTGCACAGACATATTGGACGTCATCTGTGGGATGTTACCCACAGAGAGGAGGCCAGTCTCAGTCTCAGCCGAGGCCCAAATTCACCTTATAAGGCAAAAAAAACAAACAAGCAAGCGTCTGTAGCTTTACAGTCAAAACACTAGTGTAGTTTGGGCAAAATAAATACACAAACTTTGCTTCGAAGTTTCCTCTCCTTGAGTAACACCCATGCAATTAAGCATTTCAGTTGGATGCTTTATGCAATTGCCCACTGCTCAAAAACCAGTGACATTATGCAGTGAAACTCCCCATAAGTGGATTTCACATAAAATATTCTGGCCCCAGAAGTCAAACAAAACTTTAAAATAATTCATCATCAGAAAATCTCACAAGACATCAGCTCAGACAGCATCAAATCCAGAGATGTCAAGAGTACGGGTCATTTGTGGCACGTGGCACATTCTAAAAAAATAGAATTTAACAACAACACTAAACAAAACAATTATCAAAACTAGCTGTAATTGTAAAAAAAACTAAAGTCAAATATAAAGACAAAAGAGTTGTAATCTAACAAGAAAAACAACAATAATCATGTAATATTATGATATTATGAGGGAAAAATAAAAATTTTAGGAGCATAAAATACATTTTTTTCAAAAGTCATAAAAGTATAAAAACAAACCAAATAACAAATAATGTTCATTTATAGAATTTAGATGTGAAAAAGTCATGATGTTACAAAAATAATGTCAAAAAATAGTGGGAATAAAGTCGAAGTACAACAAGAAAATTTAAAAGAAGAAAGTTGAAATTGTTGAAAAATTAAAAATACAAGAGAAATTAAAAAAAAAACTGTATTTTTTAAATAATTAAGTTGAAACATTAAGAAATAAAAGTTGTGTTTGAATGATAAAAAAAGTTGCATTTTTATAATGTTAACCTTGTAATATAATGAGGAGAAATTTTATTTTTAGTAATATAGAGTTGAAATATTAAAACATTTTTAAAAAGTGGTAATATAATGAGAAAAAAACAAAATAAAGCGGACATTTTTGAAAAATTGGGATGCGGAAAGATATAATTATAATTTGTTTTGTGTGCCTTTTCTTGGATTTGTTCAGATGTTTATGATAGACCACTGAAGGGTACCAGTGATGTCACAGATGAAAGGTGTGATGATGACCACAGAACAATAAATCCCAACAGGTGACAGTGTTCCTTGTCCATTGTTCCACTCTTTATTTTAGTTTTAGCTTAAACAAATATCAAAGTATTTAAACTTTGTACAATGATGGCGGTGGCAATTACAACCTGGAATGAATGAATAAATTTGACATATATTAGTCACGGCGTGAATATGAGTGTGAATGTTTGTCTCTGAATGTGCCCTTGGATGGCTGACGACCAGTTCAGGGTGTAGCCCGTTTTTCCCCAGGAGTCAGCTGGGATAGGCTGCAGCTTCCCGCGACCCTGAAAGGGATTAGCACTAAAAGATGGTTGGATGGATTTATTTCCTATGGGTCAAATAGTTTGGACAACTTTAAAGATGTCACAGAATTCCTCTTTGGTGGTTCCACAACCCACACAGAAGACTTCAGGTGAGGTTCATTAGCTTGAGAAAAGTACAAAAAAAACCGATTTTTCAAACCTGCTTTCATTAACGTCAAAGACCAAATGAATTGATTGTTAGTTCCTATAAAGAGTGAGAAAATAAGCAGAAAACTCCCCAAAATAAGCTCTACTTCATCGTTGTTGGGTTTTTTTTGGGAGGGGGCCCTAATGTTTTATTATCTCTGAGGCTCATTGTGCCACACTTCAAAAAAGTAAAGTGAGTAAATTAATAAAAATATTCACCAAGTACACACACATACTACAAAAAAACAGATTTGCAAACCTTAGTGTAAGTGGTACGGCATTTATATTTATATTTTGGTGTTTACACCACTCACACAACAGCGCTGGGGCATGCTAATTTATACTACGTCCCTATTTTTAATACAATAAAAAGAGATATTTACAGCACACAATGCCAGTGACACGTAAGGTGCTTCATCTTCAGCTGCTCATTTGTCTGTGAAAGGTTTGGAATCCTGCCCAGGGCCTTTCAAGTGTTTGCAAGCTTGCATCCACAAAGACAGCAGTGCCTAACAAGGATGGAGGGGGAGGTTAGCCCCAGCTGCTCTGCTGCTATTCTAAGTTGAGCTTTCAGGGACGCTCGGAAGTTCAAACATTAGGGTGAAAGACCTTCCTTGTAACATTCCCGGCTCACCAGAGAGGTGACGGATGTCTGACCGACCCCCAGGCAGCGTTAAGGTATTTCAGCAGTGGAATCACCCAGAAAGTGTATATTAGAGGATAATAATTATGCCATCAGACTTCAGGGATGCATTCATTTCTAAATAGCTAGGGGTTTAGCTGCTAATGAGTTAGAAGAGCTAATGAGGTAGAAGAGCTAATGAGTTAGAAGAGCTAATGAGTTAGAAGAACAGGCTGGTATGGCGACTTACCTTGAGCCATTTTGGGGTACGAGTGTCGAGGAGCGGAGCAGCTCATAAAGAAGTGTGTGTTTGGGGGTCACCGGTGTGTTATTTGTACTCTTCGTCCGCCTCCATTTGATGCCAGTGTGTTGTGGGCGTGACGAGACCCTCCCCTCAAAGAAGCACATTCCCCAGAGCGCGCTTTTCACGCACCCGCGCGATAGATTCGTTGTGATTGTCTGACTCTTTTTAATTGATTTGGATCTTTTGGCTCCGCTAATGGCTTTTCGTTTGAGAACACGGACAGCCTTTATAATTCCGCCAAATCCGTTGCGTTTCTATTTAAATCTTACATTTATCTCCGTGGATGAATTTGATACTTGAAAAGTTTCAATATTTCAATTTAAAAAACTCGTCATGAAAGACGACCCATCACATATTCCGTTTGCTAGCGATGGGCAATACAGTATTGCACATTTTGGTATCGATCCGATACCAAGTAAATGTAAGACCAGTATTTAGATATCAACACGTTTTACTTAAACATTTTCACAACGACTGACACAAAAAAAAAAACTTGCAACGAGATCCATTTCTAAAGAGTGGAGTTACCTAAATCATACCTAAATTAAATTCTTAGTGGCACACACTGTACACACGACACATGAATGGCATATGTTACAGTAATAACAATATCAGATACTAATATTAAATAAAACGGTAATAATTAATAAAAAAAAGAGAATAACTCTTTAATTCAGTCTCAGGCTAGCCTGGAACGATAACCACCTTTTCTCCTCCTGGATCTCCTTATATCAATCTTTATTCTTAATGATGGTCACATCAGTCAAGCGGCTCAGACCACAAGAGTGGCTACTGTTGGTGAGCGTTTCTCCGATGGGCTTTTTATTTTAATGGTTATTTTCACTTGCTTTGCTTTGGTGTGTCTTTGGTGCGTTGGTAACTGTAAAATGTCATAACACGGAACATTGCTGATGCTGATGACCACCCTTATTTTCATCAATAATTTAAGAATATAAGTCAATGCAACACTATGCAACAGCGTAAGATGATTCGTCATGCCTGCAGGGCGTGGGCACGCTGATGGCGTCAGGGGAAGGCCACCCTTACGGTCTAAGTGTGGTTTACACATGTTGAGTCAAATAAACGGAGCCGTCTTGTCCTCTCGAAAGAGCACCAGCTCATGAGTTTTTGTCCTGCAAGAAGTAAGTCTAGACGCCCTACACCTCGGACGCTACAATTCCAACAAAATATTCCAAGTTTATTTTATTTCTTACCATGCTGTGAGGAAAATAAAGCCAACAATGCAAAATAACGAAAGAAAAGCAAAAACTATGATTGGCTGTTATTTAAATCCTTTGTTGTTTTGTTCCATGAGGTTGTAAACAATATAACAATATCAACAAGGTAACATTATGGACAACACAACAAAAACACAGACATTTGAAAGGAAAACTGGAAAATGTCGCTCTCTAGTGTTGATACGATACTCAAACTAGTTATTGTTCTGATGTTGTCAATGTTTGTATTGATCCACCCAGCTCTAGCGTTTGCTTAGAATGTAACATTTATGCACTGAATTTCTGACATTGTGTCTACATTGCACAAGTGCCCAGGCAAGGCAGACGTGTTTTGGTGAGTCTTAATGCTTTTCTTATGATGCACAAGCACAGACATTATTCCACATTTTGTTACTTAATACCAAAGTCTAAAGTTTAGTCTTGATCACTCACATCCATTACATTTCTCAGCATGTCCTCTTTCACAACAGTTCTTAATCATTTCTTCTGTGTGAGCCAATTCAAAACATTGCAGATACTTTTAACCGGCGATGTGTGGGGAGGTTCTAATTTTTTTTTTATGTCAAGTTGCTCATTTAGAGGATAAAAAAGAATAGTTCACTAAAAAAAGTATTTTCAGATGCTTTTTAGACCCATTTTTTGTAAGAACTAAAAAAAAATTTAATTCTTACCATTTAATTGTGTATGAAGTAGATGCAGCCTTTCCATCTCCAGAAAAAAACGTACTTCGTTGTAAAAGTCTGATCACTCCCTGGTGAGTTTGGGTTTAAAATCCTCATTCTTGACACTAAAAAACTAACAAAAATTGCTGGAAACTCTGTTGATGGGTGTCAGTTACAAGTGCCTTCCACCTAACGCACACCTCACCCTTTCAGCATGCAGCGGTACTGCAAGAGCCTCTCGTATGACATCCATATGTATTTTATTGTCTGATTAGGAGGAATAATGGCGTGAGTGGATTGGACGGAGGGGTTTTGTTGAATACCCTGCACGTTCCCCAAACCTTACACCACTAGACTTCTTTCTATGGGGATACCTAAAAGACTACACAATGACATCTGCAACAGTCACTGAATTGAGAGCAATCATTGAAGGTGAATGCACGCAAATTCCAACCTTTTAACCAGTGATGTGCTGTGAGTTTACAAGTAAATTGTAAAACCACTGTAAATGATATTTATGTAGGCTCACCGTATTTTGATAATGGAAGACTGGGACCAAAACCAAGGTACCTGTATGTTCATCGGTTTCTGAAAACCGACAAAGAGGCCAGCATATGAACACAGGACATGTCCTGGAAAAAACAGAATGTTTGGTCACCCTGCATTTATTTGTATATTGCACAAACCTTCCAATAGGTGGCAAATGTATATACATAGCAAGATGGCAAGGGGAGATCAGCTTCCCTTAAAATATCCCCCCAGAAAAGTAGTGAAATATGTACTTCTGTGTGTATTTCATTGACTAAATATGCGTTAGAATACCTTCATCTTTTGTTCAGCTACTTATCACAGGTAACCGACACGATGTCCTTCTCATCCTTTTTTTATACAGTTATCTACTGACTGACGGGGAAGCGTACAGTAGAGTGGGTTTTTCCACTGTTCGAAACTGGATGGTCATTGGATAAATGCTGGGCTTTGTCCCACAATCGGACCACCAGCGTCTCTGGGGTTCTATGTGGCAGTGGGCTGGCCCGGACACTCGGCTTCTGCATAATTATTGGATGATCTGTCTGAGGCGGAATCCCCTTTTGATTGACAGTGAAAACAGCGCTCATGAAGTATAAACCTCCACCCAGAGCATTTTGAAGCATAAAAATGTTCTAATAAATTAAAATGAAAATTCACTTTAAGGCAATACAATGCGTTGATGATCTACGTTGGCTAGATGACTGACTAGTAACACACACCAGACTTGTTCACCAATGACAAGCTTTTTTTTTCTCATAATTATTCATCTAACAGGCATAATAGCATAATAATAATAATATTCATCATCATCATGACCATAATAATAACACAGGATACCGTTGTGGCCATACTCCAGCAAAATCTCAAATGAAGTCACTTCATGTCCACACGTCCGGAAGATATTTATTGAAACAGACACAAGCACGAGCCTTATTTACATCTTAAATGTGTTATTTTCTACTAAATCTACTAAATTGGATAATACGAGTGTAAAGGTGACTATAAAAGTATTATTTCATGTCCGGAGGGCTCTAATAATGGTAAAAATTGTATTCAGAAAGTCAAAAACAAGTTTTCTATACTCTAACTATGAAAATATTCAAGGAAATTTTACTTTGCGGACTGGTTTGGAACCAAAACAGATAAGAAAAATGATCGATTAACGTTCTGACGGAGCCCTCAGTGGAGCTTTGCACACCATTACAGTGTTTCACATCTCTTGCCTTCTAACTAAACACATCATCAACATTTTTTGTAAGTAAGTCTAGAACTAGACACAATCAAACCCCCTGGAAAGTCTTTGCAGCACGATTGTTACACGTGTAATTCAAGTAAACAACGATACAGGGCGAAAGGTCATTCTTCATTGTTCTCGGCTAACTAATTCAAAGTCAACCACAAAGCTGCGTCACGTCATAAATCTATTCAAAATTTTTGGAAGTGCCGCACAGCAGGACATCATAATTGAAGAAAACAAACAATAGTAACTGTGAAGAAATGAGCAGCTTTATGGCTTGAGGCACTGTGTGGGTATACGTGTAGTAACAGATCATGAGTCTTGGATCCATGCTCAGCATGACATCACACAAGTGAATTCCGTGATGTGCACTGAAAGCAAAGCCAGGCCTCTGTCCAAACCCGCACAGTGGAAACAACTGGAGGCTTTTGCCAAAGCAGGCTTTGCTGGTTACTGTAGCATCCATCACCAAGATTCACTTCCACATCAATAAAAATGAAAGAAAAACATCCAGGGAGAATTACCAGTGAAGGAAGTACCGTGTTTTTATTGTGGTGCCAAAAAACAAACTACTCATAGTATTCATTATTTATTTTGACTGTGGTTATGCTGAATGTTTGTAGAAATCGGAGATTATATATTTTTATAAATAAAATGATGAATAATAATCACATGTATTTATTGCTTAAAATGTAATATTACACACATTTTGTGAATAAAATGTATTTTTGAAAGTGCTTTAAATAAAACAAAGTGTGGTGAAAAATAATCAAATGGTGACATTTTTCATTTTTTTCATGTTATGGCAGTCAATGTTATGAATGTATACGCCTAAATACTGTATATCAAGGTCAAAGAATGCTTCAAAAACATGCTTTTTTAAAATAAATACACCAAATTAACATTAAAAGTCACATTCGCTCATGTGTAGTTTTTATTTATATTTATTATAAAACATTTGACGTGCAAATAAAAATACATGTTAAGGTAAACATCAGTGAACACTGTGTCAAATAGAGAGCAATACTTTTCATATCAGTAACATATTAGTGTGGTCAAGACAAATGGATGTACATCTGTACACAGGAGAATAGATTTAGCAAAAAACAATACAATAACATGCCTTTGTAATGGTAGTACCTGTAAATTTAGCTTGTAATTAGGGTCTGAATTGATATTATTAAAATGTATTCTTCAATTGCTGTTTAGTTAGCAATTTAAACACAAAATCTTAAATATTGCAGATATTCTGCAAACATGTGTTAACATTTACTCTATGTATACACCGCTGTGTAAGGAGTGCATTCCATATCTTGTCAATGATGAAGAGTCTAGTGTGAACTACACTACTGATAAAGGGCTGATTTTAAAGAGAGATATACAACATCTACAAAGTGGAATCGCTTCCAGTATCCGCTGGTACCAAATAGAGTCAAACGTTTTTCGGGTGCCCTCAGACTGGAGAAACGAAAGAGTTGGGTTAATTACACTTGCAGAGTCAATTGTTTACTTAACGCATAGTGGCACTATACCTTAAGGGATTGTTCAAACCTCAGTGGACTTTCCGACATTTAGGTCCTGTAAAAAAAAGGTATAATTTATAATGAAAAATTACTCAAACATACATGAGAAATGGAACAGACAGGTAGAACATACAGTAAATAACTGAGATAAGTGGACAATGTTAATCAACCAGGGGAGCATCTAGGAGGGAACTCTGCCAAGGTGGAAAAAATACAGTATCTGTTCTTGCTCATGGAAAATGGAATGTAGCAGGAAGACATATGTGCTGCTGTTGAATCTGTGTGATGTTTGCACCTACAGCAAAAACACTCCACAAATGGATGACTTGTGCTGTGTTCTCCATGTGGTGGACCAACTTTGGGAAAATGGGAGAACAGACGTTTTGTGAAGTAGTGACATGGAGATACAGTAGATCCTAACAATTTGCACGGGTTATGTTTTAAAACCACTGGCAAATGGTGAGTATTTGAGACGCCCATTAAAATGTCTGTTTTTGACATGTCCACACATCCTGCCTTTCTAAACCCTCCTGCTAGCTTTACGTTGACCATCTCCTCCGAATTTGGATTGCACTCCAAATTCAACTCAGGAAGCTAACAAGCTAGATGTATAGAAGCACAATTCAGGTTTAAGCTCTAAAGATTCTTCACACACTTACTAAACACATTTTAAATACAAAAATCTGTAGGTACTTATCACTACTGTAATTAATGATATTGTAGTGGATGAATTGGTAGCATGTTGACCTCACAGTCAGGAGACTCAGGGTTCGAATCTCCATTGGGCATCTCTGTGTGGAGTTTGCATGTTCTCGCCGTGCGTGCGTGGGTTTTCCTCCCACATTCCAAAAACATGCATGTTAGGTTAATTGGTGACTCTAAATTGTCCATAGGTATGAATGTGAGTGTGAATGGTCTACCCTGCGATGGACTGGCGACCAGTCCAAGGTGTACCCCAAAGTCAGCTGGGATAGGCTCCAGTATACCTGCAACCCTAATGAGGATAAATGGCATAGAAAATGGATGGATAGAAACCGTCTCCAAAGTTTCAGAGAATTTGGCACTATATCCAACCTGCCTCAAAATGGTCCTCCACAGATCTTCTGAAAGCCACCTGGACAGCTTTGTCTCAGGGAGGCTAATCTGCATGATCATCAACAGCATCGCATTCTCGACCTGACTTCTGCTCGTCATCATAACCGCCTTCAGGGAGGTCCTCCCTTCACGGAATGTACTTTGTTTGTCTTTGTTAGTCTATATGTGCCCTGTGATTGAGTGGTGACCGGTCCAGGGTGTACCCCGCCTCTAGTCAGCTGTGATAGGCTCCAGCATACCCGCAACCCTGATAAGGATAAGCGGTATAAAAAATGGATGGATGGATGGATGGAACGACAGCACAGATGGAATCCATTAATAATAATAGTCTAGCCTAGTAATCCCGCTAACTAACTAACAATCAACTAGTTAAAAGCTTTGGTACAGCACCTTGCCACAGGGCAGGTCCTTAGCCTTGTTATGAGGTTTGGCCTGAGCTGAAACCGCTGGTTGGTCTTTCTCAGGGGTTGCACACGTTCCTGTTCGATGGGCCCCGCGTGCCTCCTTGGCATTCATGATGGCGCAAACTGAAGACATTTCCTCAGACTCCCTTTCAAGAACCAAGCGGCAGCTGTGAGCAGAACTGCTGAGGCCGCTGATGCTTTCTCCGGAAGACTCAGAGCTGTCCACTGCAGAAAGACAAGACATGTGTCAGTACATGATGGAGGATTGGAGAATAAATCCTTCCAAACATAACTCACACAATAAGTTTTGACTCCCACTCTCATGGTCCACATCGTCCTCCGCTAGAACCCCTGGGGGCGATACGTATCCCTCGAAGCTATTCGCAAGCCCCCTCCGCTTTGGCACACAAAGGTATGTTGCAGGGGACAGGGAACCTCTTCCAGAAGAAGAGGAGGAGGAGGAAATACTCCCAGAACCAGCAGATTTTGGTCGTGCCCCGGGAAGCCCATTGTGTGGTCCATATTGTTCAACATAGGACACCACTTTGTTTTCTAAAGAAAGCAACAGATGAGTTGTATAGCTGGGGCTTTTATTTACCTGTAACTCCAATTATTGCCCGCTAACAGGAGCAGTTCATTTTTGAAAAAGCACAATAAAGTGAGGAAACAAAGTTCAAGCCGTGATCTAGCGAGGGACGACCGTATTTCCAAAAACTCACTCATTTTCAACATATATATTACATATATTTTTTATACTATAATAATAATGGAGTTCATGGGAAAGTAGATAGAAAAATGTAGCTCTCTTTGACTTTGTTTGGCTACGGAAGCACTTTGACCTTCAATCTGTCCTCAAAACTTGGTGGACAGAGGTGAAGTAAGTTAATATACGATCATATATTACTACAGTAGAAATTACACCGAGCATGCAGTGAAGATTATGTAGCCTCGGCTGGGAGGCATTTTTATTTTTAGACCATTTATTTTTAGACGGTGGCATAGTGGTTAGCCTGTTGGGCCACACAGTCCGGAAAGCTGGAAGATCTGAATTCAAATCTCCTTTGGGCATCTTCGTGTGGAGTTTGCTTGTTCTCGTGTGCATGCATGATGGATTTTCTCCAGGTACTCCAGTTTCACATTCAAAAACATGCATGTTTAAGTTAGGTTCTAACTTGTCCATACGTGTCAATGTGAGTCTAAATGGTTGTTTATATGTGCCCTGCAACTAACTGGCAATCACTCCAGGATGTACAAGCCTTTTGCCTTAAGTCAGCTGGGTTAGGCTCCAGCATACCCCTGTGGTCTTAGTGAGGATAAGCAGCATAGAAGATGGATGGATTCTCTGGTGGTCCCTGATAGTAAAAGGCTGTGTGAAAAGCTGGGATCTACTGTACTGAGTGCTATCTTACCTCTTCCTATGAGTCCACAGTCAACCGCTCTGTCACTGATTGCTGCATCACTGGGCTGGATGTCCTTGAAGGGCTTATTTCCAATTCCCATAAACACTCTCTCCTGCATACGGACCTCTACAAGCACATGGAGGAATTAATATTAATCCTGTATAATTGCGCTGGCACTTCATACAAGTGTGTAGAGTATGTATAATTGTTGGTACCTCGGTTGTGTAGTGCTTGATCCCAAAGAATCCGTTCCAGGTCCTTGGTCCAAGCCTCCTTGGCCTCCCGACTAACTGCTTGCAATGTGTATGTGTCTTGTGTTTTTCGTTTTCGGAACCAAATCTCAAAACAGAGACCAGTGTCCCCAGTGTTCTGGGTCATGCCAACGTCTGACGTCTGAGTACAAACATACAAGTTCATTATTGTGAGAAAACCTGTGAAGTTTGGATTTATTAGGCAATGACATAAAAGGTGTAGTGCTGCATTCATGGATGGAACAGCAGTGTTCCTAATAACAGCTATTAAAATGAATTTGTTGAAATATTGACATGCATGGAGTGGACATAGAGTTCTAGGACATTAGTCATGCCCAGTCCTGCTTTTGGACAATGTACACAAGTTTAGTAAAAGTTCTGTTATTGCAACATGACCACTCACACAGACACACAAACACGCGTAATAGAGGAGAACTTGTTGCAAACGGGGCAGTGGTAGCAACAAAGTGGCTCTATTGCTGTTATTACTCTACAGTATAGTAGCTGTATACTATGCCACTTGTCAGTAAAATTCAATTACTTCATGTTTAAAAGTCAATGCCAATGTGTTTGCCTTGTACCTTGAATGACTGTTTGTAGACGTATGTATCATTCCCGACATCCGTCTTTCTGGTCTTGCTGAAGAGGATGAGTTCTTGAAAGAGGAAAATATGACGGGAACATTTTTTCTTTCGGAATGTTACAGAGAACTCGTCTTGGCGTATGAGCTCCCCTTGCTCTTTGAGATTAACCTGCAGGACAGAATCATAGCAAACCTCAATCAGAATGGATTGCTCTATTTTATTCACCAAACAGATGGAACATTTTTTATCAAAATGAATTCTGATGGGACATGTTACAGACCTGCACAAAGCACCTTTTGTTCCAATGCACATATGGAACAAGTATTAGCATTCTAAGCTCTTTCAAGTTGCTACATCCCAGAAGAATGAAGATTAATCATGCGTTTACTTATAGATTTGTTGATTAAGGATACATAAGCAAAAACAGTGGGGTTCTTCTTACATCACATTGGTGGATAGCATCCATGGCCAGCAAATTGTTGCCATGACGAAGCTGGAAGTGAACTACCTCCAAGGCAGCCTTGAGTTCGGCCAGCTCTCTGACTTGTACTGGACTGCACTCACTCATCATGTCTTGCAGCAGCAGGCTGTACTTACTGATCCGCTGCACTGGTTTTAATAAGTAAGACCACAGGTCCATTTTGTCCCTGAGATTCAGCTGCTTTTGCTGGCAAACAAGGACACAGAAATAGAAAGAGAACTATCAGTGAAGTAGCTGATGACAATTTACAGGCACCTTCATCATGATGTAACTTGTTGTGGGGCTGCAGGCTAATGTTAGGTTGACAAGAACCACTTGTGTGTGAAATGTATTAATCCTCTGAGGTCCCTGGAGACTTTTTTGTCTTTTCAGGTAAGGTTTTGCCCATTTTTTTTCCTAATAATTTTGTTGTGTTACCCCATAAGGAATGATTTGTCCCAAAAAGGCTTTTTTCATGAAAAATCATAAAATTCAAATTTGTTCATATATAAACCAGAAACTGGGTGCAAATTGTAAACATAAAAAATACGTATTGGGTATTTACTCACTTTCAACACAAGGCAAACTTGCAGAAATGCAAATTATTACACATTTTTTACACAGATAAAAATGACGCGATAAGCGGTATAGAAAATGGATGGATAGAACAGGTGACAAGTTGTGCGACAATGAGAAATTTGTCACTAAATGTCCTGCTAAAGACTACTACTCAAATATGAGAGGAAAAAAAACAAAAAAAATGACTATTCACCCCTTGGTGAGCTCTACCTGCCGAAAGCTGGCACACCCCAGTGGGAGGGGCTCTCACGTAGGAGATATGCCAGGAGGGGCCTGACATATGATATTATAAATGAGATAAAAGAAACAATTCATTGGGAGAAAAGTAATAAAGATAAAATACAATCAAAGATCTTAACTTTGTCATTGGTTGTAGGTTGCAGTGGTAATAATAAACACATAGTTGAATGTATACCAAATATTGTGACCAGTATTTGTAGTATATATTACTATTAAATACTATTACCTCAACAAATCAGGCGCTGTTATACAGTAATTAGGGCAACGTGCTATTGTGCTATGCTCTCTGTGCTCGCTATTTTGAGAACTCAATGGGTCTTATTACAAGCAGAGCAGTGTAAAACATGCATCATACGAGCAGTGCCTTCAGGTGAACTGTTTCGCTGTAATAAATTATGAAATATGACTGATCACTACTATAATGAAGTAATCCCAGCAATGTTTTACAAGCAGACGGTGAAATTGATGTTGTGCTTGCATGCTATAACAGGGCGGATAAGCTGAAACAGGTGCAACCCGAGTCCTTCACAAATCCTTAAACAACATTCTTAAAGTAAATCATTACCCCCCTCATGTTAAAAAAACAGAAGAAAGACAGTATTAAGAGCAACATGGTATTCACCTTGAAGAAGGCCTTTCCGTGATTGATGAGAAGACTATCAGACTGTGGTTTGTTCTTGCTGTAAAGGGCATACAAAGCAAAATCTTCTCTCTGAAAAGAAAGAATGAATGAATCCCGTTAGATAAACCTGTTATCACTCTCCCACTCTGTGTCACGCCGACACATTACTCAGTGTAGTTTATGGCATTCCACTATTTTATGATAGCAACACTCAAGCTCAAGTAAGCGAATGTTGCTCATGTAAAATACTGAATTATTGTAGTTTTGGTTAGAAACAACAAATCACAAATAGATGAAATTACAGTGTTTGTACAAGGTCTATGTGAAAAATAGATACAGTGGAATACAAAATACACATCTCATTTACCGTTAAGTCGGAAATCATTTATTAATAGATAATAAAAGAGGTAATATGTGCAGCATACATGTACCTGCCCACCATTTTTACATGTTCATGTCTTAATGCTTCACGGATAATGTTTTTTCTCTTTGTTCAACTGTCCTTGAAAGCACCCTAATCAATCAATCAATGTTTATTTATAAAGCACCTTCCAACAGCTTAAATAGTGTGCAAGGTGCTTCACAGGATACACATTAAAAACAGATAAAAACACTCATTAAAAGAAGACTATCTCAGAATAATCGATGTGTCAAAGGCTTGTCTGAATAAGAGCGTCTTAAGCTGCGCTTTGAAGGTTGTAAATTCAGTGACCATCCGTAAGTGAGGAGGGAGCATTCCAGAGCTTATGGCCAAGAACGCAAATGAGCAATCACCAAACTTCTTGAATCTGAACTTTGATGGTTCCCAGAATGAACCAGAGGAGTGCAGAGCTCTTACTGACTGCTGGACCGTGAGGAGCTCAGAGAGGTAGGCTGGAGCGAGACCCATTATAGCCTTAAAAATCCACCCTGAAGTGCACCGGCAGCCAGTGGAGAGATTGAAGAACAGGAGTGATGCGTGTAAGCTTTGGAGTGAGTAGGCGAGATGCTGCATTTTGCACCATTTGGGGTCTTTGGATGAGAGATTTGTTGAGACCAGAGTACAGGGCATTGCAGTACTCAGTCCTCAAACTGATAAATGCATGGGTGGCCTTTTCGAGTTCAGCTCGAGGCAAAAAGGGTTTTACCTTGTTGGAAAAAACTTGCTTTAACTACCGGACTGATCTGTTTGTCGAATCTCAGGGCAAGGTCCAAAAAGACACCATGATTCTTCAAAGAGGGAGTAAAGCAAGGTGTCAGGTGGGAGTCCCCACCAGCCATGTCAGGATGTAATCAGTTTTATCGTCACTGAGATGAAGGAAGTTCTGAGAGAGCCACTGCTTAATGTTCTGGAGACAACTGGGAATCCAGGGCAGATGTGTCACTCAGAACTACAGGAAGGTAGATCTGAATGTCATCAGCCTAGAAATGGAAACGGATAGTGTGTCTGGAGATGAGTTGACCAAGGGGCGGCATGTTCAATGAAAACAAAATAGGTACAAGAAGGGATCCCTGCGGCACACAAGAGAAGAGAGAGGCAACAGAAGAGGAGAAATTGTCAAGTGTTACTGAGAAAGTCCTGTGAGATATGATGAAAACCATTTGAGCACAGTGCTCCGCAGGCCAACAGAATGTTCAAGACAGGAGATCAGAATGCCATGATCTAAGGTGTCAAAGCCTACAGTGAGGTCCAGTAACACCAGGACCACAGAGCTTTTATTTCTTCAGAGCTGTGGGGATGTCATTACGAACCGGGACCTACAGCCAGATTGGAATTTGTCCGCAATGGCGTGTGACTGGAGATGAGACTGGAGCTGGGGAAAGACAAGTTTCTCCAGAACCTTAGACAATAAAGGCAAGTGTGATATTGGGCGGAATTTGGACAAAAGGGCGGCGGCGAGATTTGGTTTCTCGAGGAGAAGCCTGACTACAGCATGTTTCAGCGCATCCCCAAGCTCAGACAACTGTTTATGAAGGAGACAAGGGAAGACCCCAAGGTATCAATAGCCTCCTTCACGATCTTAGCAGGAAAAGCGTCTAGTGGCCAGGTGGTAGATTTTCACTACTGTACAACTTTGTTCAAGTCTGCAAGTGTCACAGGTTCAAATTTTACTAGAATACAGTTAGAACACGGTGGACAGCGGGCGCCAGACATGTCAGCACGGGTGGAGTGGACCTGTGTGATGGCTTGCCTAACAGACAAAACATGGTCCAGCAAGTATTGCTAAAATGCAGTGCAGGAGTGGCTAGAGAAATTGCTGAAGGAAGGGACGGGCTTGATGACAGAGTTAATTGTGCTGAAAAGGACTCCAGGACGGTGGATGTTTTTGTTAACAATTTTTGACAGATACCTACATGTCGAAGGAAGCAGCGTCCCACCCTGAAGGGTTCGTTCACACAGTTCTCTAGCTCGTTCAAAAAATGATGGTGGTGGAAATCGTGCAGTTTTTCCAGGTTCCCAAAGATGCTCCCCTTCTGACCCCTGAGGTCCTGTGGGACATCGCTCCTCTCCAACTCGGGAAAGTAGTGCTCTCGAACGTAGCCAAGAGCCTTTACGTATTCCCTCTCTGTGGACAGCAGCTCCTCCATGATCTTACGTAGTTTCCTGATGCACACCAGAAAAGTCAAAGTATTTTATTATCACCCAGAGAGAAAGAGATGAAGTTTCCGGTCAGTGAAACAATGTATGATTTAGGTTTCCTGGACAGAACATGGTTATGCTTTAAATCGAGGGTGTATTAATCATAACTTACAAAACATTACTGCCATTGTGTTCAGTTGAGATGAGCGACGTCTCCTTTAAATCTTCAGGGCTTTGGGTAGAAGCTGCATGTTCTATGGTGGCACAATCCTCATTGTTACCATTACTGTTTGATAAACTCTCAGTGGGGGGAGTGGGTAGACGCTGGAGAAGCTCCAAATGTAGTTCCGGTGGTTGCTTGTTGTCTTGAGCGAGTGGTTGTCTTCTGTTTAAAGGTGAAAATCCAATGGCAAATGGCATATGAGTGCTTACACATGATCCCTCACTCAGGGACCGACCCAAGTTCTGGCGCATTGGAATGTCAGCGTCCCCTTGAATTAAGACTGTGCCCCTTAGATCCGTCTCGCTCTGGTGTCCTAGTTTTCTCAATTTAGTGTGTAGCTGGCACTTGCCATTTTGGGGACTAATGTGAAAGTCTCCACTTAGTGGTAATAACTTCAGCGCTTGAGGTTCTCTTTTTTCATTCCCTTCCAAGGAGGCCTTCATATGATTCTTAAACCATATAGCTGCTACACTTTCGGTTTCTGTGATATCAACTACATCCTTCTGAGCGATTGGTGGTTGAGTCAATGTTTTTTTCTCCATTACTCCAGCCTCCCCTTGAGTGCACATGGCTGCTGTCTGTTGGTTCTGCTTCTTATCTCTGGATGTATTCTTCTTCTTCTGCATCTTCTCAAGACGCTGCCTGACTGCTTGGCATCGGACCCAGGCTGCATTCCACACACTCGTCGCCCCCAAAGCCCCCGATCTTAAAGAGCAGACCTTAGATTTCAAGGCCTGGAAACGCAGGGTGGAGAATTCATCACCTAATCTCTCTTCATACACATGCAGTGAGCTGAGATTGGCCTGAGCCAAGTAACACCCCCGCTCTACCTGCTCCAAAAACTGACTGCATTTCTTGGCCAAGGAAGATGCCTACAGAGGGGGAAAAAATAAGTGATTGTAGTTCATGTCACTCAAACAAGAGAAAAGAAAGACTGCTGCTAGAGCAACAAACCTCATCACAAAAACGGTACACTTGCACGAGTGTGTCCAGTTCTTGGCGCACCTGCACCACGCGTGACATAAAATCCTCCATATTGCACTTGAAACTAGTGACGAGCGTCCGAAAGACATCAGTTACAGGACTAGAAACACTGGTGCCGACAATATTTTCCGCTTCAGTCACGAGAGTCAACGCATACTGTTGCTTGTCCTGGAATAAAAATGTAAAAATGTACTTATGTTTTGACATACACAGGCAAATAAGAAGTAAAGATACAGCAGTACATGGTAGCTATCAATTGTATACCTTTGCTTGAATGAAGAATGTGTCAAACTGCAGCAAGATGTTCTCTGTGTATAAGGTATCCTTTTTGTCAAAGACCTTCAGCCCATGTTCACCTTCTTCATTGAACCACATGGCAGCCTGCAGGGCGTGACATGCAATTATGGTACATCAGTACTGCTCTTAAGCTTAAATGCATCACTGGCGTTTCACCACATGCTGTGAATATTACTGGCACTACCTCTTGGATTTTTGTCTCCATCTCTCGGACAATGAAAAGTAACTCCAACTGCTGAAGTGACTCATTTGATCTCATCACCAACATGTGCAGCTTCTCCTCCACTTGGTTGTACAGCAATGTCACTGACTCCAGAGCATCTCTGCAAAAACACAAGTGCATTGTTTGTGGCTATCCATTATACTGAACAATAAACTTGGGTCTGAATTAGCTCCGAGTCAGAAATATGGATGGGCATTTGACTACATTTCCTGGATTTACAATATTATTCTTAATGGGGTTGGAAAAGCTATCTCGGACGATGCTGAACTCCTCTTTTAATGAAAGTGTCAGTAAAGTCAAATTTTTACCTAAATATTTTAAATCTATGCTAATGGAATTACATGATTTTTCCGCATAATAAATTTGTCTCATAATTTATTTTTTCCCCATTTTTAATGTTTTTCCCTTCAATTTCTACTTTCTCCTTCTTTCAATTCTTTGTTCCAAAAACAAAAGACAAACACAAAAATGATATTTCCTCATAATATTCTGAGATTATTCTCTTAAAATTGTGAGTTTTCTTTTTGTAATTACTACTTTATTCCTATAATATTTTTACTTTGTTCACATAACATATGTTTTTCTTTCTGTCTTCTTTTTTACAACCTCATTTTGCTTATTCTCAAACTACTACGACTTCAAATAATGTATTTTTTCTTTAATATTTTTTACTTGACTTTATTTATTTATTACCTCTTTATTTTATGATACTAAAATGACTTTATTTTTTCTAATAATATTATTATTGTTAATATTATTATTATTATTATCATGTTATTCTTGTAAAATTATATCCTTTACTCTTATAACCTTATATTACAGTTTTTTCCTTTTAATATTTTTACTTTATTATAATAAAATGACTGCTGATTTTGCCACTTCTGCTGTTTTATTCTTGTTAAACTATATTTTTAGAATGAAAATAATTTTATTTCAAAAAGGGGGGTGCAGCAAAAAAAAGATTGGGAGCCACTGAACTAACGGAAGGGAATTTAATTTTGCCAGTCATGTCACTGGCTTAGATAGACGAACAAAGATACATTATTTGTAGTAAATAAATTGTTTTTGAAGCAATTAAGTAAATAGGTGTAGTTTCATGTGGCACATCTAATGATCTCATTGACAGTGGTCGGAAATCACTGTGCTGTATATTTCTGAAAAAGACGCATCGTCTTAATCAAGTGGCGCCAAATGGCTTTTCCCCAAACAAGAGGGCTTTTCTTCCTGTCACTCATCTCCTAGCACGCACCCCAAGAAATGCAGCCGTGACACAGAGACAAAGCAGCGGTCAGACTGTGTGATACCTGTAGTCCTCAGACTGTGGAAATCTGAACTCTTCCCTCCTCATCCTGGCAAGTACCGCCCCTCCTTCTCTCTGCAGTCTGACCAACCCAGTGTCCTTCAGCACCTCCCTCATCAAATCTCTCTGCTCCTGTATGCATCGCCGCACTTCCTGCAATAATAAAAAAACTTGCTGATGGCAAACATACAAAAAAATTGCCAGAGTAAGATTTTGGATGTTTTACCTGGGCGGTGTCCAGGATGTTGCTCTCATTCACTTTAGAAATAGCTCTCTGCAACAAACTGTCAGCCTCTTGCAGGTCAGTTATGAAAGACATCAGTTTCTGGAATAGAATAAAATCAATAATTAGTGGAAAAAACAAAGTAATTATATTGTATCAACAGCAGCCACCCTAAGCTCCATCCAAAACGTTAATTTGTACTTCCTTTTGCGTCATACCACATCTTCATCATCTGGATTCTGCCAAATTAATCAATCCATGACCTTTTTCTGCTTATTTATTTCTGGGAAGTGGTTGGTTACAGTTAATCACCTGTTCCATTCAACTTTTGGTCAACACAGTGATTGAAAAAAATCCGGACGCAACATATCTCCATCCTTATTATGATGTTTGGAGTGTGATATAAAATGTTTACTTGATGGAACTGCAGCCAATCCGTATGGCTGTAGGTGAAGGTTCCTCCCAGGTCAGGGGTCAACTGGCAAGCTTCCACTGTCTTGCAGAGAGCTTTCATTGACGTCACCAGGTCCATCTAAAAGGACAACAAGAACATTGGGGCAAACATGTAGAGAAATACTCATCTAGAAGGACGTTCCTTACCTGGAGACCAGGCTGCTTTTCTGGACGTGGGGATGTGTCTTTGTCCACCAGCATCACGATGCTGTGGACAGCATGGAGAGCTTGCTCCTGTAGTAAAGAGAAGAGAGTATTTGAGGAAACTGCCAAATACACAATTTACTTTCTGTAATGAGATTTTCATTATACTGACAAGAGTATCTGGATGCCCATTTAAGAACATCAGAACATGTCGATAATTGCCTTTCAACTCCGATCACAAAAGCCGATCACCGGTGGCTAGCACTATTCCAGCCCACAGCGATCATTCCGTGCAGTGTGGTATCTTGACCCAACTAACATCTTTGGCAGTGTCGTCTTCCCACGTTCCCCTCAAAACAAGTTCCACATGGCGGACATGTTTGTTATGAACTGCCAACACTTGCCATGGAAACTATCTTGCGCAGGTAGCACGTAAAACAAGACAATTGACAGAATATGGTGAGTTTCCCAGGCCCGCGGTGTGATCATCGTTCAAACGACAGCCATGTGGCTAACACATCTAAAAGCTAAGCAAATAACCCCCAAAAATAATTCAATTCATCAAACGAGATGAGCAGCTTTTCACAGCAGATGAAGACGCCGGGTCAAAGTGATATTATATTCTCTTCAAAAAGTAAAGTTGAAAATGCTTTTGCCTAAATAAAGGTGATTTTATGATTCCTTTTTTCATACATCAGGGGTGCAGCCAGGAATTCTGGGTCCCATGACAAAAAGCATGTTAATTAATCTATTACAAATCAATTAATCAATCACTAATTTGACTAGTAATTACTTATTTTTGGGTCCCTTGACCCAGACATCCCTTGTTAATAGAGTATGTTTTGATTCAAAAAATACCCATAATCCATTAACTTGCTACTATTGATGTTTTGTGAGTCTTCACTTTTGTGGTATTTTAACCTGAGCCATGAGCAGAGCCTGGTAGAGGTGAGGCGGGGGAGCCTTCTTCCTGGCATCGATGATCAAAGTCAGTCCCAGTTCTCGCACATCTTTCCTAACAAAACAATGAGTCAAGTTAGGGCACATTTAAACACGTGGTCGCAGTGGTCTTTGCGTGCAAGACTTGTCAAACCTTTCACCACACAAATGAGTATTTCTTTGTATCTTTTTACCCGTCATACATTCTTATATCTGCATCGACCCTGCCAGGGTTTCATGGAACCTGTTATTAACATGCTGTCTCCCTGAGATTTCCATGGAACCAGACTGCTGATCTGCAGCACCTGAGCAGACGCTCCCACGAGTTAAAAGGGCTCCGTCTCAGTAGCTCCTTTTCTTCTAGAACTGTCTGCACCATGCTGGTTTTGTTTGGCTGTTTGGGTAATTCAGTGATTTCCTTTTTTTTTTTTTTTTTTTACCTTGTTATGTTAAAATAATTCATTTAAAAGGTTCACATAGTTTGTGTCCTCAACCGTCATAGCCACAACCTATGAGCCACCTTGATACTGTCACACATACCATTGTGCGGGCTTACAGTCGGATTGTCTGCTGACTGTCTGGGGACAGCAAGCATACCAGACAGTTGGCAGCTGGCCTGTCTGCATACTGCTGTCCTATGGCTCCTAACACAGGACTGGGGTCTAGCAGACAAGTGCAAGTGGTTCTTGAACTTCAAAGACTGTGACTGCCAGTGTGAACATAAAAGAGTGTTGAAGTGTCAGTGGACCTCTCACAGTTAGTAGTGACAAGGAGAAAGGTCAGCATAAATGAATGTTGTATTGGTTGGTCATAAAACCTCAGTTTAAAAAAGATATGCAATGTTTAAGTGGCTGGACCATTATGCGCCAAGGCTCACTGCCTGGCGTTACAGTACATGCAGTACATTACTGCCCTCTTCTGGACTTATCAACAATTACAAGCCGGTTCTTTTAAATGAACGACAGGAGCCCATTGGGAGCCGAACACGGAAGGCACAGACTTATACACGCACGCACACACAGACCCTTTATAAATAAACACATAAATAGAAAGTAATAAAGCGCAAGATTGAGATGTGCAAAATGATGATATTATAAAGGGAATAACACAATTTATTAATGTGTAAATAAATCCAGTTTAATAATAAACATTTGATATGTATTTTTTGCATTAGTAATTCATTTTACGCAACACACATGTGGTAGTAATGTGGTGATAAATTATTTTGACAACAAAAACACTGAAAAGGGAGCTGACATAACCGGTTCTCTAAAAAGAGCCAACATTTCTTTCACTCTTCCACATTTACAGAACATGATTTTTCACCTCTGTACTTATAATTCAATGATTACACATTACAATGGCACTTGTAAAAATAAATTAATTTGTCACAGACGTTAGCTGATGAACCCATTACGTATTCTTCACTTTATGATACCGTGTGAAGTACCTGGGAATGGAGTGAAGATAGAGCAGTAACTGGCAGAGATTCTGTGCTGACAGAGGAGTTGAGGTCCACTCCTTGTCACAGTAAAGCTCCACCACTGCCCTACCAGTCTTGTCCCGGCTGCCTGCAGGTGAAGAGGGCCATAAAAAGAGAACATGTAATAATTTGAAGGAGGTGCCAACATAAACTCCCCTTAGGGATAAACGGTTGGAATGATAAATGCTGCTCTTATTTATGAGAACCTATCCATCTCTTTTCTACGACTAATGAATGCAAAGTACCTGGTAGACTAATGATACCCTGCTCAAGGAAACCACTGATGCTTTGGAGACTGGACCCCAGACTTTGAGAAGTTGAATTAGAACTGACAGACAGAAGAGGAGAAGATGACATGTCTTGTGTTTTCAGGTTCTGGGGTCTCGCATATGGTCCATCCGAAGTAGGGGGAGTTTCACTTCCACTTGAACGGGAATCTGCCAGTAAACAAACACATATGCATTTGAAGTCACTAGATCAATAGTTAAAAAATAGGCATTAAACTCTCAGTTCTGCACCTGTCAATATAGCCATTTTAGGTACAGAGCCATGAAAGAGGTTGGGATTTGAACCATGACTTAAGCTGGGCATACACCGGAGACAAAATCAGATGTGAGAGTCAGTCAGGCGGCTAGTTTTGATGTGCCTTTTGTCTCTAGTGAGGTGAACCACCATTCATCATCAAGCACAATCCCTTGCCAGATGCACCGGTTGCCTCTGAATCAACTATAGAGGATTACCATCACATTAATGATGTGGCATTTACACAGAAACAGTAAAGACCACGGTGCTCAAACGCCAATAAGGCAGTTATGTCAGACTAATCATGTCCGGTTGTTCAACATTATCCATTAGGAACTTTTGAAGTGTGATTGGGAGAAGGTCACTAACTTTTGAATCAGGGCTTAATTTGTACAAAAAATTACTGACACAGCCGGCTAAACTCAGTGTTATAAAAGGTGGTGCTGTGTGTAAACAGTATGCGTAAAGTTAGATTTTAGCTTGAAACTGTATTGCTTTTGATTAAAACCCACGCTACTGACATTGACAAGGGCCTAAGTGGAGCAGCAATGATCTGAAGGTGCAATGTGAGCAGTCACGTCGTGGCTCTCAGTCAGTCCATATTGTGTGAATACTTTAGCTATTAACTCGTACCATGTCATTTGAAAACAATCTTTAGTATACAGCTTCGGTACAAAAGCGAATTCTAGGAATATGGCACGAGCTGGAATCGATCCCATCAGCAAAATGAAGGCCAGGCGTGCGACGACTCTAACCAATCACCCAAATTGTGCACTATTCATGACCCTTGAAAACCTTCTTTAACCACAGAGCCACTCCGGACACCCGCACAGCTGCATGTGTAAGGCTCTTCAAATGTGGACATGGTTTCTGTAATGAAACACCGCTACTAAGCCTGCCTTTGATTTCAAACATCTTAATTGGCCTCTCCTGCGAGCCAACAAAGGCTCGTCTGTACTTTCTCTCTTTGCCACCTTATTAGCCCATGACATGCGTATCTGCAGTCAGGATCTGAGCATGCCCCGTCCCTTGGGAAGTCAGGGATGGTGCATGCCAGTGGGTGCAGAGGCCAGCAAATCTTTCTTTTGGCATGCTATGCTATGTCTGTGCAGTAAATTGCAGAGCATCAATGCATTTGGGACCTCCCGTCTCAACGAGGTGCAGCAGGCTATTTCCTGTTATTATGATGACGTAAATGCAGCCGTAATACAAAACATCAGAGAAAATGTGTTGAGAATAGCTTGTGGCATTTAAGGTTCGATTGTGATATGTGACCTTTAGTGACGCAGGAAAGAGAGCGGTGGGCCGAGTCCGAGGCAGGAGCTATTTGCGTACCGCATCTTGTTCTTCATCGGTCTGCAGCATATTCTAACTTCACTACATCAAAACGTTACGATGGGGGATTATGGTCACCCTGACACAAAAACAAATGCTGTTAATGGTCACAAGAAAAAATGGAATGGAATGAGAAAACATTGAAATGTTGACTGATAAATACACTACCGGTCAAAAGCTTGAGAACACTCCGATTTCTCTGGAAGAAAAAAACGACATTTTTAAGTGTTAAGATGATCTGTCTCACTTCCGTTGTTAATTCCCTTTTCCTTTTTTGCCATTTCTGTAGCAACAAATTTCTTTCCTCAGTTCATTGCAACTGATGTTCCTTAGGGTATAGTACCCCAGTGTGTCCCAAACACTGTTTTTATGCAGACAGAGGAAGTACTTGGAGCTCCAGTACTCCAGAACTTGAAACACCTGCTTCATTGACGCATATGACTTGCTGTACGCTTACGCCTAAAAACATACGTTTTTATTGGCAAATTCCACAATTCCACTAATGCGGAAAAAAAAAGGCTCTATTCTTTTGCAGCAGGTGCACGGAAAATTTTTTGTGTATTTTAAATTCTGATCAGTGTGGAAATGGTGGATGAGTGGGTAGCATGTTGGCCACACAGTCAGGAGGTTCAGGGTTCGAATCTTCGTTGGGCATCTCTGTGTGGAGTTTGCATGTTCTACCCCCGCGTGCGTGGGTTTTCTCCAGGTACTCCGGTTTCCTCCCACATTCCAAAAAACATGCATGTTAGGTTAATTGCCGACTCCAAATTGTCCATTAGAGTGTGAATGTTCTTATGTCTGCTCTGCGATTGACTGGCGACCAGTCCAGGGTGTACCCCGCCTGTCACGCGAAGTCAGCTGGGATAGACTCCAGCATGCCCGTGACCCTAATGAGAATAAGCGGTATAGAAAATGGATAGACGGAACTTTACAGGAAGTTGAGCTTTCTTCTTACACAGTAAGAAATATCTAGACAGTTTTCTATGGAAGAAATACATATTCTAATATTTACTTTTTCACCTGTAACACAATGGTAGGCTGTTTTTTTCTGATTTTAGTGCATCTAGCACATCTGTTTGTAATCTGACTGTATGTTTCCATGTATTGTTGTATGCTGTTATTGTGTTTTATTTTATTGTCGTTGCCATTTTCTTCTATGACCTACCAGGGACTACAGATGAAAAGCAGCCTTTCGACTATTTCTGAACAAGTGTTCATAAATATGACCTAGTTATATAAATATATAAAAAATGTATTAATTAAAAAATGTTCGGGAACCTTTGTAGTACAGTATTTAGAAATATGTATACTGACAAAATGAAAAAGGTCTCCTTGGTTTGAATCCCTCACCTATTTTAGAAGATTTCATCTTTGGAGTCACGCGATCCAATAGATCACCTTTGTTGCCCTGCATCACGCTGCTAACTGTTTGTGGACAAATATCACTGTGGCTCCTGTTGTTGTGTTTGTAGAAAAGCGGACTGCCTTGCGGAGTGTCAGACACAGTAGACAGAGACCTAGATTTCGATTTGTGTTTTCCTGGCGGTTTTACAACGTCCACCTTCTGACGCGGCCCATTGTCCTGTTGATCACAGTTATCCAGAAGCAACTCAGGGTGCTGCGTGTCTTGAGAGACATGTTTGGTGTGAACTTTATGACCGTTATTGAGGCCAGGGCTTGATTTCACAATAATGGGAGATTCATCCAGCACGTCCTTTGCATCAGAGGCTGTGGGAAGATTTTTGCGTCGGGAGACAAAGAATTCTGTTGTTGGCTCACGGAGGTGTCTGTCTTTGCCAGACGAGGGTGTTTTACAGTGGTTACTAAACTGTCCAAGTACATTGTTTTGGTCTTCAAATGTAGCCTCGGATCTTAAGGTTGAGTCTTCACAAAGGGCATCCTCCTCCAGTGCTGCAAGGAGGTCAACACTTCCCTTCTCAAAAGTAACAGGGTTACTTAGTGCTGCCAGGAAAGAGTCTCTGTACCGGCACCTGGCGTCTTGCTCCGAGAGATTGTCGCCAAGATTTCTTTGGCTGCATGGTGTAAAAGGCTCCTCTGAATACTCAAGGGTGCGCCCAAAGGAAAGGCTACTCCCAAGTATTGCTGATGGTGGTGGGCCAACATGTCTGATCAAAACAGAATTTGGTAGATTCGGATGGTTGCCATGCTTCACCACAAACTGCTTTTCTTCAGCCACATCCACCAAGTCAACATAATCACCTTCACCCTCTGGATAGTTCCGGCTGTCCCAGGTATTTGGCGAAACCCAACCCACAGGCTTGACTGAAGGCTTGGGAAAGGATTTGGGCATTCGTTTATGATGTAATCTGACAACTTTAGAAGAACAATCCGCATGTCTCAAAGATGCTGATATCCTGTCCTTTGCAGGTATATTCCTCGCCTCCAACGGCAGAGTTGATGAGCCATAACTGCAGGGAACTGACATCAGCTTTGGCTCAGCGGGTGCTTCCTGATAAGTGGTCATCACCTTTGGCTTGTCTAAAAACTCTGGGATGGCTACTTCTTCCCATGGCAGCTTGATTACTCCTTGGTCAGTGCAAAGTATGCAGCGAGACAGAGGAGTCCCCCGGCGTCCTTCATTGATAGCCTGCAGCCAGTCTTCAGTGAAGATGCAAGGGTAGGATGTCTCAGGAATTGGGGTCTCCTCCACTTCCCGACATCCTTCTTCCAGGAGACTTTTGAGGACAATACGAGCTGCTTGATCGCCAAAAGGTTCCACTTGGAAATAAAAGTCCCCAGGACGCAGCAGCAAAGGGTTCACGGGTGCTAACTGGACGACAGTTTTGTCATGGAGACAGAGAGGCCAGCCCTCACAGCGGAAAACCACATCAGAGTATCCAGCCTGGAAATGTGAAAGTTTTAGAATTACTCTTGACCCACAATGGCTAGCTTACAGACAGACAGATAAAGGTGTTCATACTTACGCATGCAGCCTGTTGTACACTTTCCAACAAGTGCTTGGAGGGGATGAGAAAATCCAGCAGGCACTGCAAGGCATCGCCATGGTAACGCTCTTCGATAGTGCGGAAGAGCTGGCAGAGGACAATGGGGGCTGTGGCCTCAAAAGGTGGGTAGAGGGCTGAGAGGACACTCTGGATGGACGAATCCAAAGATTCTGGGTTCTGGACAACAACAAAAAAATTGATGTCAGTGATGAAAGTCTCCATTTAAGAATGAGTAGACAGAACCAGAAAAGTGCAACCCAAAATAAGTTCAAACTTCAGCATACAAGACAATTATCAAACTGTTATGTCTAAAGGATATATATTATATATTTGCTAAGTAAATACATTTATATAGTACCTACATTTTGACATTAAACAACACTAATATTAATGCCATTTCGACTGTGTTTGGGGAGGATTATTCTGAGCATGTGCAGCTTGTTCCAGATCTTATTTAATGGCCTTTGGACCAGCTGTGCAACAGTTGAAACATGAAAACACAGGCTAGCTATTAATCATAATGTCTAAAATTATCTCTACACAAAGCAGATGATCTGCAATCTCTAATTTGTAATATCTTGAAGGTAATTTGCAGAGTTAATTTTAAAAAGTAAGTTGAAGCAGATGTTGCACTGGGCCAGCGGCATTAATCTTGCAACTGTGCTGCCACACTGCTCGACTAGGTACTTAAAAAACAATCAGATTCCGCGGAAGCAATGATGATCCATTAAAGAATACAATTCTTCACACAAAAGCGAAACTATTTAGACAATTTGCAATGAGACTGATTCTTCTTTCTGCTCCTTTTCATTCATTTATTGTGTTGAGTTTATTGTCGTTGTTTGGAATGGCTTGTTTTGATTTTGAATGAAATGAAATAAATTCAAATATTACCGGGAGAATCAAAACTGTTTTTTCCTACAGCCTCTGTTACAACATCACATGCAAATGATATGCTCGTCTTGTACGGCCTCATTGATTGGCAAGCGGCACAGTATTTAAACGATTAGCAGTAGTAGTTCTGAAGTATACGAGATGTCACAAGATTAGAACATTGCCATAAATTAGCTGTATAAGCCGCAGGGTTCAAACTTTAAGAATAAATTAGTGGCTTATAGACTGGAAATTACGGTAACGGTATTAAAAGTACATATTTCATGTAAACATGACAATCTTTTGGGATCTTAACACAGTTTACCCGCCGATTGCAGCATGCCTGCTTTTCATACGATCAGTTCAGTGCCGTGCTGTGTGAACCTCCCAGCCCCACAAAAGAGCCTGTTTTCACCCCCCCTCCTCATTTAGCCTTACAGCCACACCAAGACCAAGGGACTGACCCAGAATAAACACCACACAGCGGCTTCAAAGACCTCAAACTGCGGGGCATACTGATGATGCTGTGGCCTTGTTGGACATTCGTGGCACACGGGGAGAAAAGGTCATAACTGGTTTTCATTGAATTGTTCAGTAAAGTATTTAGTTTTGCTTTCTGTGCTTTTGTCCTGAAAGTTTAATAAAGACATGCATGTAAAATTAACAGTGATGTTTGATCTCCCGGGGTTTGGTATCTCATGTAGACAGCGCATGCCCTCAGCTGAAAAGAATGTTTCCTTTTTTGTGCACATCTGTAACAATAGATTATCTAAAGGAGAACCAAACGCCTCAGAGGCTCGCGCTGGAGCTCTAATGCATCACAGCTGTTTCAGGCAGACTGCAGCTTTTCATTGCTAGACTCTACTGTATGTACAGTATGTGAGGCCTGATGTCATAGGCACGAAAACATTACAATATGATGTTCCCGCATTTCCCATTGTGGAATCTTCTTTCTTCCTTAACAATGTCCTGCTCCGCATGCATGTGTAGATGAATGTACAGTAAATAACACGATTCAAACTTGCTTCAAAGTGAAACCAGCTCTTCAGTGCGGCTCAGCCTTGACCTACACTGTTGTCATAACATTTCTTTAAAGCATTCGCGCTTTTGTTTTGTTTAGCTTAAATCTTTCATCTCCAAGGTTTTAGGGCTCAGATTTGTCTTCAAACGAAAGCATTTAAAACCTGAGATGTTTCTCCCTGCGGAAAGGACCTCCTCTCTGTGTCTCTGTGGGTGGTTTGGCCAGTGATGCTCACATGAGTAAGACCATCAATAAGATTTAGGAAGGGTAGCTTTGCTAGAATCCAGGTCACACCCAGGCAGCCGAGGGAGTTGCCTTGGTATTTTTTCTGTAGCACAAATTGGAAAAATTCCCCAAGACATGGCAAAAAACGTATTGAACACTTCCCCTTTGCGCATTAACAACAAAGTATCGGGTCACTGGAATCATTTCATCATAATGACACAAGGGTGTGCAATGCTGATCTACAAATCAAGTGTGGACGATACAAAGCGTGTGCGTAGGATTGTTGATGGTTCATGGCTTATATAGACTGGCCGTAACATTAGGTACACCTGGACAGTCTTGTAGAAGAGTTATCTTTGGGAATTTGCCTGATAGAAGACCTCGATAGGCTGGTGAGAAACTGACTCCTTTGGAGTTTTTTTTTTATGTTGATACAGCTTTCTCACTAAAAGGATAACAAGACGAGGAAGAGAATAATTTACTTTGGTTAAATGAATGTTTTCATATATTTCTTAGTCCACTGTATTTTTTTCCCAATTGTGATCTTACCCTTTATTTGCATATGATGTAAATGCACCGTATTCTTCCACAGAACAGATCTGATCACCTTCAGCACAACATAAAAACACAATTTAATGCATTTCACTTGCTTCTCTCCAGCTGGTGCTGCTGTTGTCACACACACACACAAAAATGCTGGCTTTTCCTCTCAATGGAAGGATTATAGTAACAAGCACCTTTACAGCCATTGATGGCTGCTAGTCATTCAAGGAAGCTCATTTTTTTCCAGCCTGCATCATAAATGAGTTTACTTGTCAATTCTACCCTCCGTTCCTTTTCAATGATCTTTGATCCTGTCGTACCTCCTCGGCGTCGTTTCTGCTGCTCGTCGGGGAAAGAAACCGCAGAGTGAGAGTTGCCAAACACTACACTGATTGTTTTGAACAAAAACAAAGTCGTTGGGGATCGATAAAGGCTCCGGATCATCAACAACGGAAATAAAAACTTAGAAAATGGTCCAGGTGGAGGTTTATAGCTCGAGATTGCTGGTTCGCTCATTTCACTGCCAATCAACAAGGGATTCCACCTCAGACAGATCATCATGTAGAAGTCGAGTGTCCGGGCCAGCCCACTGCCCCATAGAACCCCAGAGACAATTAGCATTCCATGGATGGGACAAAGCCCAGCATTTAACCAATAGCTGTCTGCAGTGGAAGAATCCACTCTACGCTTCTCCATCAAAGTCAGAAGATGCCATAACTGCAGGGAACTGACATCATCTTTGGCTCAGGGGGTGCTTCCTGGTAAGTGGTCAAAAAGAAAAAAAGATAAGTAGCTGATTCTGAAGAAAAAATGAAGGTATTCCAGCGCATATTTAGTCAATAAAATGTACACACAGCAATACTTATTTCACCACTTTTTGGGGACACTTCAGAGGAAGCCTTGCAGTCTTAAAACAGCCTGCGCATGCCCCCATCTTCAGAACGAGGCGAGTATTGCGGAGTATGTCATTTGTCCAACTGTCCAATTAGCAGGAATAATGATGTCCCACTTACTTTAAAGATATTTCACGGGCTGTAGAAAGTCATGGGGTATAATTTCTGCATCTTTATATTATTAGCATCAGAACCTAGACCAAACTTAGTGCACTCCCTGAGTGCACTCAGACAATAGGCAGGGCTTATGGACTAAGCAGTAAAGAGACGCTTGCGACAGCCACAGCATGGGCGTCTGTCCTGTTTTTGAAAAGAAAACGTGCAAAGTCAGTGATGTTTACTTATGCAAATCTTCAATGTACTCAATGAAACTCCTGTAACCGTAACATATTTAGACTACACAATTTAGTACTCACCTTTAGCAAACTGGCAAGGACCTGTTTTGTTAAATTCCAGCTAGATTTTTTGAAAAACATGGCCAGCATCAACCAAACGTCTTTCTAAAGGCACGGGTGGGGTTTTAGCAACTAAGGAACCATTCGTCTGTGAAATGACTACAACATTTTGAGGATATCTGCATTACATGTGTGGTAGCATGTTTTCCAAAGCACAACTAATGAGGTGCTGGCACAACTGTCAGTTAAATTGGAGGACCTCATTTTTTTCACATGGCTATACATGTATTTGACGTTCACAATGATATTGTTTGTACATACTGTAAACATAATTAGAAACATTAAATGTGTTCTGTTTGTCTTTAATAAACACAATTTCTCCAACAAAGAGACATTTGTAGCCACATTTTTGTGTCCTCGGCAATCTCAGCATGAAAAACCACACACACAGCATCCCTTGATACAACCGTTCGGGAAAATTGCCATACACCACTTTGCAGCATTTAGTTTCATCTGATTTACAGAAACAAAGTTTATTTTCTTCAAAGCTACTTCTCACAGCTTCACTCCCACAAAACAGTGAGACAGGGTTCCATTAGACTTATATCCCTGCTCGTTATCTTGTTTGTAGGGAAAGCAGCGACTGGCAAGCTGATGGTCAAATTCCACAGCCGCCTCCTCAGCACATTCAACACGGGGGGATTCCCTCTCTGCCCACTATTGCCCGTACAGCGTGTGATTTAGTTCTAAAAGGGATTCGGTCTCCAGCGAAGATCATTGTGAAACCTGATTTGACATGCAGGTGCGGACAACAATTATTTGCAATAAAATGTACCCTCTCTGTCTGCTATTTAAGGCCCCCCCCCTGGAGCTTTTGCTAGCCTTTGTTTCGCTATATTGCCTCTGGCTTTGGGTCAAAGAAGCAGATTTGAGCCCCAGTATAAACAAGTTGTCAAGGTTTGTATTGCTCTGCCATCAGTCATAAAGACACAAAAGGTTAGAAGAAGCAAGCTGGCCATGCTGTGATTCAAGAGATTAACTAAATGGATGCTGCGCTGGAGACTCACAACAAAATTTCAACAAAAATGTTCCCCCCTCAGTAGTTCTGGTAAGACACAGACTCCAAAGTAATGTTAGTAAGGAACACAAGCGTGTGCATTGTACGTGTATGAACAAGCCCGTGTGTCTACGGCCCGAATATGACAACACCAGCAAGTCAGCCGTGACGACAGACACTATCAGTGTGGCAACAATGGGATGATGGGATATGACGGTTGAGTTTTTAAACTCATGGGCATGCACATAACGTTAAAAAAAAAAAAGTTGATATGTCAACAAGGTGACCACAAAAGAATTTATTTTGTGAAAACACATTTTTGTATAATTTAATGTAAAGACAACATTTTCCTAAAGAAACCTGCAAACACTGAAAGGACACCCTGTAATGTCCATGCCAAGCCAGTAGTTGGCAATCTTGGTATAGGGACCAGCTGCCTGTCTTTATGGAATTATGTTGAATGTTGCTCAATTTGTGTGTGTGAATTAATGCGATTAATTTGTTAATACTCAGCTGGTATGCAGTTGTGGTGCAGTACACTTTACTGCAAGACAAAAACAACTGTGGTCGTCCATTGTCTTGGTTGTAATTTGCATGCCTTCACTGAACAGGAAATGGCTCTTTGAAGTGAAGATGTCATTTTTTTCATCTTTTGTCCTGTTAAAGCAAAACATCAATAATCAAGATATGTGGTGCCGTATGTGTCGCCACCAGCAGAAGGGGCAGGAAACAAAAGTTGATACACTCGTGTTTCTGAACGCCAGGCTTCGCTTCAGACTAGTTACTGCAAGAATGCTGCTTTGTCTTTTGGTTTTGTATCTTTTCATTTGCATTTGGTTGTGTAATGTTTTGTTTATGCGTTGTTTGGCTGTAAATAGTTGCATATTTACAAACAATACACAATCAGATTAGAGCTTTTTGTCAAATTGACGTGCCTTTGTTTTTGTATTATTTGTTTTTGTAGAAATGTGTTCCATGCTGAGAATTTAAATGAAAGCCACTAAAACATAAACATGTCATATATTTATATTTGACATTAAACATTATTTTACACTATGTATTTGGTTTTGGTCAAGAAATAGAGGAGCCTGAGAAATAGGGAGTCACAGTTGTCTGTGTGTGTGTGTGTGTGTGTGTTCCACTCTTGCTATCCTCAACAGACAGACTCTTCGTTCAGACAGGACAACCTAAATCCCGGTATGTGATAAAAAGCCCATCTAAAACCATAGCTGCTTCTTCATAGTCACCGGATTCTACGAGCCTGCAAAATTGCCTCATCATTGCCGCAACATTAGATCCAACATTTATATGATATAAAGATGACCCTGCGTATGAGACAGCCCTTTCTTTTGGGGAAATATTATTTAGGACAAGATCAAGATAACATTTTTTATACTTTTTATACGTTTACTGACTCTGCTTTGTCGATCAGCATTATCTAAAATTTTGCATTATAACACTTTCTTTGTTGTGAGCTAATTTGCCCTACTCCTGCGCCACTTTTTGAGGAGGTATAGATGCATCACTTCAGGTCACTGGTGTGTGAAAGGAAGAAAAGCTCTGACGCCCTTGGGATGAAGTCGCTTGGAGCTACCTGTTGATTTGTGAATATAACCAAGACAAGCCATCTTTTTCAGGCTGATTTAAAGGGAAAAAGGCTGTCATATCCTCGGGTAAATGTAGTGTAATTTTCACATTTACACTTGATTAAACTTACTTCTTGTGTCACTTCACACCGTAATATTAGCGTCCACTTCACTCATCCACCCACTACTCCTGAGGCTGCAATTAAGCATTGTGAGAAATGTAACATGTAACCATTAATTAGCTGCATCAATGTACAAGCCGCAGGGTTCAAAGTGTGAGAAAAAAAGTAGCTTTTGGCCACACAACAGGGGAATAGAATCAAGACTAAGGTGTTAAACCTGCATGGTGGAATACCCTGACACACAAAAGGCGTCCGACCTACAGTACAGTACATGACGCCTATTTGACTGCAAAAATGGGAAAAATAGAACAAAAAGACAAAATGTACAGGAAAAACCTAAATAGTTGATACTAATGTATAACATAAAGCTTTGGCTATATGTAAATACGCTTTTGTTAGCCCTTGCATAAAATAGAAAATAAAAATATCAAAGTGGCCCCTGGCATCTTTTGGTCTTGGTGGAGAAAATTTGGACACTCATGATCTTGGATCAACTCCAATTATTACCCGTTGTTGTAAAACAGCGACGCAATAGGAAGCGGAATAATCACGGCTTTTATCCTCGTATGAGCTTGCTTTATTCTTAAATACGATAAAAGCCCCAAGCACTGGAAACATGAACAGCAAACCCTTCTAATATCTATTCAGACTCAAGGGTTTTGTTTGTTCGGCATGTGTTTGCCTGGCCTGTGCTCACATCTGGTGTATTCCTGAACCACAGACAGATTTTGCCTAAGTGCCCAAACACTCCACATCTTCGAACAATGTATGTGCATTTCTTTAGCCTAACTAAATGTAAGTGAGACGAATGCAGATCAGTTCTGCTGGGATGTTTTTCCCCACAAAACCAAACCCACTGTAACACCTAAGGAACTGGTCCATAGACATGTCAAAGAGATATGATTCACTTGCTCGGCTGTTTTAAGCAACAGTAACGGGGGTCAACCCACTTGGACAATGCTGGGCTTGATCCCACAACCAACATCCTCACTAACTGAGATCCCAGGGCGCTAGCCGGTCGGCCAAAAAAGAGCAGACTCCCAACCCACTGGCCTGCACGGCTGTTAAGGTGTTGGGGAATAAGGTTTATTTAACAGCACAGCTAAGATAAGTGGCAGCCGGTACACTACCAGCTACAGAGATTGCGTGACTTCATTGTACTGGCGTAGGGTTTGTTTTCAAACAATAACTTTTAGACACACATTGAGTAGGACACCGTCTTGGAAAGCCAGACATGACTATTCACTCGGCAATGGCTCTGTTTTTAAAAAAAAGCACTGCACAGCACTTGACCCACTTTTGTCAAACTGAGACAATAAACACAGCAAAGCTATTGCCAGCAGCGCCAAGATTGTGTTTGTTTTACTTACAGAAAGAAATTAAAAAATGAATCCAGCTGCATGAGGCACGCCGTTTGTCAATGAGATCTAGCAGATTTGCCGGAGGTATTTTGGCGAAAGTCAAACCGAGCAGTGGCGAGGAAGTATTAATTTTCTGCCAAGGGGAGCTCAAATGATGAGGAGTGACGAGGTGATGACAGGTTCTTGGCAGGGGAGTGAACTACCGTAGCAGTCACTTGACTAAATGGACACCAATGAATAAGGTATTGTTATGTATGAGGAGTGTGTTTTATAGTTCATAGTTAAATATTGAATATCTAACACATTTAAAGAACATACCGTACATAAGTGAGCCCAGATATTGTGGTGTGGAAAAGTGCCCCCTTAGTACAATGTTTCAGATAATCAAACAAAGTTAAATATTAGATAATGACAACACAACTGAACACACAATTCAGCTGTTCAATGAACTTGAGCTCAGTTGAGGCAATGACGTTGTTGTGGGGTCTTTTGTGACGTCTTGCATGAGTCCTCGCTGCACTCTTGGGGTAATTTTGGTTGGCCGGCCATTCCTGTGAAGGGTTACCACTGTTCCATGTTTTTGCCATTTGTGGATAATAACGCTCACTGCGGTTTGCCGGCGTCCCAAAGCTTTAGAAATGCCTTTATAATCTTTTCCAGACTCATAGATCTCAACTAATCTCAGTTAAGTTGTGTTTTAACAGGGAGGCAATTGGATGTTTTTCCTCCCTTAAAAATAAAATATTACATTTAAAAACTGCATTTTGTGTTCAGTTGTGTTGTCATTGACTAATATTTGAATTTTGAATGATCCGCTGAAACATTTAAGTGTGACAAACACGCAAAAAACCACACCACTGTATATGTATCTTCTGGCTGGAAATGACTGTGTAAAAATGTCTGTGTATCTGGAGTCTAGCATTGTCACCGCGTGAATCAATAAAACCTCGATTTAAATGCTTTTCATAGAAGCCGTTCGCATGCATTTTCATGATTTGCATTAGCTTTGAGTACACTTTGAATATCTACCCTGACATGGACACCGGGAATCAGATGTTTGCTGAACAAAAGCATGTCCACCAACATATTGAAATATATGTTTCACCAGGGTAGCTATTTTACCTAGCATGGTCTTGGTGCACGGTGCAAAATATTGTAAGCTTAACTGAGGGGCGGTCCGTGTAAATCAACAGCTACTACAAACAGTTGGGGCTGCAAAAACTGGTCAAACCAGTGCCACAGAAGATGGAGGACATAGTGCAGTGATGACAATCCACAACCACACCATGACTTTATTAAACAACCGCTCTCTAAGGCTATAATTTACCTGCCACGCTTTCTGTGTTGAGATTATAGTACATATTCTAAAATTAAATATGACGTGCTAAAGGTACGGAAATTGTTCAGCTGCTGTCTCATTAATAATGCAAAATGAATTAGAAACAGGCCACATTACTTTTTTTTCATGGTGTTTGTGCGTACATGCTGTGCAATTACTCAGATATGAATTATTGTATATACACACATTGATTGTACGCTAACGTGAGTAGCATGTGGGTCAAGTTGAATAACTGTCATGAAGATGAGCATCTAAGGGTATTGTTTAAGGGACCATATGCAGTGGGGTCCTCCAGCTGCCTACAGGGCGCCTCTAAAACCCTTATTGTTGGTTAATATGTTAGCCAGTGGTGGTGTTGTGCTCCAAAAGATTTTATTTGGAGTGAGTTACATACATATTTCTTACGTTGCTTGCCAGCAAACATATGCACAGATAATATCCAGCAATGTCTATAAAATGTTACTCTTAAAATGTATCAGTCAGCAAACACCTTCCTCTCTGTCAAGCATCTTCTAAGGGTGAGTACTTTTACTTTATTTATGCTATATTAAATAGTGGCTAGAAGTTCTCTTTATACTTTTAGGACTTGTTAGAAGTGTTAAAATGCGGTCTGGGCGGTTAATAGTAACTTTGAGCCTGGAAGGAATCAAGTGACTTCACATACTGACACAAAAATGAGGTCATCCATCTTCATGAAAAGGATTGTGTTGATTTTGGAGGTTCCAATGTAGCTTAGCCATAATCCATAATTTGCTGTAAATTGCGTATTGTTGGCTTTCTTTTCAAAGTAACGCATGTTTGTGAACTTTGCAAATACAGACGTCTATCGCCACTTTGCAGTTAGAATTTTGTTCCAATATGCAGTGTGTTGTTTTGAACAAGATCCCTCTCATCCTCTACTGTATGAACTGTTGAACTGCAAAGCTGCAGAGGCATTCATACAAAAAAAACCCTCTCTCCACTCACTGAAGAATTTGGCCCGTCCACATGAATTGAAGCCTTTTAAAACTGAAGGACTTGAAGAAGCTTAACAACAGAGTCTGTGCCGTTGTCTTTGTCGGTGTTCTCACACTCGAGCAGCTTGAGATGCTGTGGGCCGCTGGTGGGAAACCACCAACTGTGCTCAGGACAACAAAAAGTTTTGTAGTCTGTAAAGTGACATCCACTGTACATGGCTACTGTCCTTGGGTGGGCTTCATTTGTGTTTAAATTAGGCTAAAAACAAGGACCTGACTTTCACTAGTTTAGTCAAACACACACTTGACAAAGACAAAGAGAAACATGCCCCGAACCAGTCACTCATGCTTTCTCCCACTAGGTCAGTGGAGCATTGAAATTCTCGAACAACAAAGAGCCCATTGAACATGTGTATATACATTACCATCTTCACTGCAGCTTCGCTTCTGTCAGGCACCAACGTTTATCATAATCCTCTCCTGAGAAGCTCCCAGAGATCTGCGCTGAGAGTCTTGCCATGTTTAGTGTGGCAACAGAGAGGCTGTCTCTGGTTGAAGTTTGTCCACATGACAGTCCTGATGGAAGGCTGACAAAAGCCACGTTCTTCCCTCATAAACTTTTCCACAACTGCGAGAGCGCAGCTCAGTAAAACAAAACAAAAAAACCAGCTGCTTGTTGAGCCTCCTTGTGCATGTATCTCCCGTTTCTCTGAGTGTTAAGAGCAAGTTGGGGGTGAACTCCATAGAGAGAGGGAGGGAAAGAGAAGCTGTTGGAGAAGGGGGAGGAGGAAAAAAGCTTTCCCTTTTGGAGGAAATCCCCCTGGAGGCTTTTCATTCTCTTCTCTCTCACATTCACACAGTTCAGGCCGGCCTTATCACACACCCAAACACACCCTCGGACATAATATCGCCCAAGAGAGCAACCCACTCTGCACAAACACTGATGGCATGTGCTGCTCTAAAGAAGGAATTTTGTCATGCATTTAAGCACGCGTCCATTCAGACGTCGGCAGTCCATTATTAGAGAGCAACAGAAATCCAGCCCCGCATATGTGGCCCCTTTCATTCTATTTTAGAACACCGGCGCTTTTAGAAGAACAAGTGTGTATTTCTCCTCCCCACTGTCTCTGGCGGAGTTCCTCAGTCTGCTTCAGGCTTTCTCATTTCCTTCCTTCAGTGATTGTCTTCAGGCGCATAGTCGAGCCTTTGACTTAAATCACAGACAAGACAGAAAGAGGGACTTCCTTGCCCCAAGCAGCAGGCTAACCACCTTCACATTTGACCTGCGGAATGCGGTGCCAAACCCTCCAGACTCTTTTTTTTTCTTTCTTTGCAACATCTGGAGTTGAGACAATGTATGGTGTTTGAAACCGACGTCACCCTGCATCACAATCTTGAAGGCAAAGATCGACAGGCCCTTTGCTTATTTCCCTCGACTAACTGCCAGAAAATGAGCTTCAGTGTGGTGGTTCAGACCGGCCTCATACCAGTGCTACCAGGAATATCTTGAGGAACAGACTTTTAAGTAAGTAGTCATACACCAATAAGTCAAGTGTGGGCCAGAAAAGAACTTGCATCACTGGAATATTAAAAAAGCAATCTGCAATATTGTGACATTAAGACATATTCATGACAAAATGCATTTATGTACAAATGTGCTTGTAAACCTCTTGCTAAAGGGTACTCCAGTGGAGCACTATAATGGTAGACTATATAAAACTGGATCCATTCTGGGTGGGTCGCAGACAGCTAGTCAAAAGTTACATTAAAATTAGGGATGTCCCATCCACATTGGTTTGGCATTTGATCCGATTTTTTTAAATAGTTTTGCCGATCCGGACCTGAAAATTGGATTGAAACATCCCTATTTAAAATATGTAATATACTAATAATGTCGGACTTATTTTGTAGGATTGAACAATATTAAGTCATCAGTGGTATATACTCATTGCAGAGTGATAAGTGAAATATTTGATTTTGTGGTCTTATTTTAATTTTTGCATTATTAATATGCATGCATCCTCCTCATTTCCATACTAAAATGCTGGACTAAATTACTCTAAAAGGTGCTCAGGACATTTTATTATGGGTGTTTATGTTTTAAATATGACATAAGGTGTTTTAAAACTGTTAATTTTAAAATTGTTTGTTTTTACTTAATAAAAGTGCCACTTAATGACCCCTGGAAAGTGTGGGTCCCAGGTTGAGACCATTTAAGAAGCCCTGCTCTAGATGCTATCGTTCTGCAGACTTGGCTGATGGTAAACACTGACTCAATAGCGCACAATAGTATGAGGTAAAACGCCAAGTGAGTATTAGTAACTTACCAAACTGAAAAGGAAAAATATTCTGCAAGTATTAGGTAATAGAATTAAAAATTAAAAGTCAAATCACCTCCTGATGAGCTTGGGTATATCATCTTCCATCTTGACAGTCAAAATCATTCATTAATTCAGCAGAGAATAGAAATATCTTGAGTTTGACTTATTTTTGTAAATGTACCTCTCCCTGACATCTGTTTGTGCAGTTCAATAAAGTAAAAACTGACAACCACCTTCCAGCTCATACGCCATTCATGAAGGTCCCTTTGTATGACATTTCTGTGTATTTTACTGTCTGATTTGCAAGAATAATGCTGTCACACTTACATTCAAGATATTACACGGGCTGTAGACGGTATTGGTGCACATTTGGTGTACACCAATAATTGATTCTGCAAAATGACATCACTGGCAACATGCTGATGAACACAAACTTGCAGGCGCCATGATCCCACTCTGAGTGCCTTCGGACGGTAGGTGGGGCTTGCACACTAGGCGGAGAAACGACGCTCGCGGCTTTCAGTTTCGTAATGGCCGCAAAAATCAACACCTTTGAATGTGACTTTTGAATGCCTTATAATTGTATTTTAGTTGATTGACACATATTTATGCCTGATTGACTTGAAATATTAATTTAGGCAAAACAATACGAACCCTTTGTTTGAATATACGTATCTCTGACCAAACTGCATGATTTATTAATCAATATATTGTGGAGGAAAAAAAACGTGATTGAATGAAGCCAAAAAACTACTGAGCGCTAGGTAGATTTTGCTGTAGAATCATAAAGAAAAATGGGGTTTTTTTGCACTTTCAATACAACATCACAAATTAAACTTAGTTAAACGACACAATTCTAAGCCAAAAAAGCCAAACCAATGCTTACAATTTGGCGCTGATGGAAGTCTGAACTCTGCATGATCTTGTACTAGAACTGCATTGTAAGAAGGGCAGTCATGTAAACATGTTAACAATTTAGTGATATATCACTCAGATGTACTGGCTGGTTAATGACAAAAATGTTTTCTTGCTGTTTGTTTAGCTTCACTCATTGTCAAGGTCCAAACCATTTAGTCTGTTTCTCCACCAGAATTATGACAGTAAAGCTGCTGATGGTAAGGATGAAAGCGCCCCACAGCGGGTTGTCTCTGTTTTGATCCCCATTTCATGGAAACCAGATGGGCTGTCCGTCTAAAGCAACAAAGAGATGGAAGGAGCGAGATGGGGAGCTCCTCTGTGTCTTGAGACTCAGTGATGTTGGAGATTTGATATGGCGCGCTCAAAAAATGCAGACATAAACACACGTAGGTACACACACAGAGCGGTCCAGACAGGGAAATGTACACAGAGATAGAGAGTGAGACTGCAAAAGCCAGGAAGTTTGAAGTACACACCCAAGTGGGTTCATTAAGCAGCCGTATAAACATGCGCCGCAGTTCCTTAAATAATGTGTAGACATAGACACATACTGTACAACAACACGCTTGCAAACAGACACGGAGATGCAGACATATCCTCCTTCCTGCCTCCCAATGCATGTGAGTGGGAGCAAACAGGACCCCCTTTGTGATTTACTGCAAACCAACACTGGAGCACAGAACCTCTGCTGAGTATGTACACCATGACTCATAGTGAATACTCACACTAATCCCATTAGAAAAGTATGGGAAAGCACAAACTAGCTCCCTGACTCACAGGCCTACATTCCCTCTGTGAGGTGCCGGTTGTTTTTATTATCACAAGGGGGGGACCGACTTTCACTTTGGTGACTAATGTGGCTTTTCTTTCTTTCTCTTGGAACACATCCAAAAACTGTCAGGACATCTGAGTGGCTTTATGATATAGTGTGCCACTTCGTGATGAGCGTGTGAATATGTTCCTATGTGACAGAATGAAAGGGGTCACCAATCAATACAAGGCTTGTCGGACTTTCTCAGGCCTTATCAGCGTGCAGATCTGCTGCCGTGATGTCACTTCCTGAGCGACACAGCCAGTCAAGATTAGCTTGTGATTTGGATGTTTGCTTGTATAAAGGAACCTAAGCAAACGGAGGCATCAGTCTCCACCGCAGATGTTGTCCTGCGTGAGATATTGCGTGAGGGTTTAAGGCCTGCTTTGAGCTGCATGTCACTCTGACAGGGAGAAAAAAAGGCTATACGTTTGGCGACATTCCTGCAGGGTCTCTGGGACTGACACTGTGTGCATGCCCCTGCTCGTGTGTGTGGTCCTGAATTTCTGGGACACATTTTTGGGTCCGTTTTTATACTAATTTCATATTTAGACAAGTTGTAGTTATTGTTAGGCCGCACGGTGCTCGAGTGGGTAGCACGTTGGCCTCACAGTTAGGAGATTCATGGTTCGAATCTCCGTTGGGCATCCCTGTGTGGAATTTGCATGTTCTTCTCGTGCATGTGTGGGTTTTCTCCGGGTACTCCGGTTACCTCCCGCATCCCAAATAATGCGTGTTAGGTTAATTGGCGACTCTAAATTGTCCATCGGTGTGAGTGTGAATGTTTGTTTTTCTATATGTGCCTTGCGATTGACTGGCGACCGCTCCAGGGTGTACTCCGCCTCTCGCCCAAAGTCAGCTGGGATAGGCTCGAGCATACCCGCAACCCTAATGACGATAAGCGGTATAGAAAATGAATTAATAGTTATGGTTACAGTGCATGAATGAAGTTGATTGTTGCGGTGTGGCTTTGATGGTTAATGTGAGCATGCCAGTAAGCATCCCCACCAAATACAACAGTGTGTGATTGCACTTAGCATTTATTGTTTATTCCAGCGCAGTAAAAGCAGCGTGCCAGATTGGAGCAAGGCCGCTTGACTTTTTACATGTTCCCCAGTGTTGGACTTTTTTTCACATTTTAATAGTGGTGCAGTAAAAAAAAAGCTTAAACCGTATTGCTCGTCTTGGCTCTACTTTATGATGAATGAGAAAATTATGGCATAAATGATGATATTGGTATGCCATTCTTTACAGTGAATGTTTGTTCTTGTTGTTGATGCTGCTGGTGAAGCATCATCTCTGTTATTCCCTTGTCATGGTATTATGTCTTAAAATCCTGTTAAGGAAGAATCCACAGTACAAATCTTCAATCTATTTTGGAGCACAACATGCTTGCACGGTAAATCTCAGTCAGCAGCAATGTACTGTATGATATAAGCTGTCTGTGTGAGGTATTGTATGTGTGTAAGAGCTAATCACACTGGCTATGGAGAATGAAATATAAAAACATGTCCTGTGCACTGCTGAACAGTTGACACAACAAGTAATTGCCAAATTGGCAAGTTCTTCCAGAAGGAGAACTTTGTGCGCCATGTGGTTTAGTGATTTCACATCAATCATCGTAATAGCTGATGATTACACAATGCGCACATCTGAAAAGCAACTGTTCTTCCACAGATATATTTGGATATTTTTTTTGTGTCTGGCAAGATGGTTAAATGTGACCCCAATTGCACTCACATATTAAAATTATCCAAGGACTGACATGCTGAAAAGTTCCACATGTTTTAGTTGGTACTTTTCTGTCATGATGTCTTTTCCTGAGATCCACAGTGTGCAAAGTTGGAACCTCGGCTGGTCATACGATATCTGAAGCACGTGTTAAAGTCCCAGCAGTGGACAAGACAGAAAGGAGCTGAATCGCAGACATGTTCTTTCTAACTAGGCCAGTGATTAGTAATTATTAAGTAATTAACCTCTAAGTTTAGTGAAAGCACCATGACAAAATCCAGTGGTACCTTGTTTTTTGTTGGTAATATGTTGCTAAAGGCCAGAGGAAAACCAAAGCAAATTTTCCCATGAGAAATAATGTAAATGCAATTATTCTGTCCATGGTGAAGTCACAAATCTTATGAAGGAAACAGAGCACTGAACAAGAATACCAAAGCACTAAGAGAAGAAATCAAAGAGTTGCAAGATGGAAACTTTGCTTTATCTGCTGCTCTTGAAGAGGTCAAAACCTCTATGGAAGAAAATAGAGAATTATGCAGTGATATCAAAGTTCTGTAGGACAATGTTAAGGGATTATTGGAAGACAATGTTGCCTTGTGCGTTGCTCTTAGAAGGCTAAAAACCCTATGGAAGAGAATTGGGCAGTATGCAAGGACGTTAGAATTCTGCGGGATGGTGTCATGCATTATAGGAAAATAATGCTGCCTTGCATGCTGCTCTTAAGGAGGCTATGAACCCTATGGAAGAGAATAGAGCATTATGCAAGGATGTCAGGGTTCTACAAGATGACATCAAAGCATTATTAGAGGACAATTCTGCCTTGTGCACTGCTCTTAAGGAGGTTAAAACCCTATGAAAGCAAATAAAGCATTATGCAATAATATCAACGCTCTACAGGATGACATCAAGGCACTATTGCAGAATAACGCTGCCTGGCGCACCACTCTTGAGGAAAAAAAAAAAGCAAAGTAAAAAAATCACTGAGCAAATGAAAAATATGAATGATGAGATTGATCAGAATGCATGAATAAACAATGTGATTTGCAAAGGGATCCCAATTACACCTAGGTCAAAAGACAGGGCAGCTCAAAACAGAGGCGAACCACATGGAATGGCTGCTCCTTCAACAATGCAACAGATTGCCATCTCCCTACAATGAAAAAAGGTGGCTGCAGATAACACCATTGACACATGCATCCCACCATATCACAGAAACAACACCATACCTGTCATTATCGTTCAGCAACATGGATTTTAAAACGGTACTGCTGAAACAGGTAAAGAAGCAGAAAGGCACAAACGCCTACATGAATGAGCATCCAACAAAACGCAACTCTGACATTGCCAAGAAAGTATGAGACTTGAGGAAGCGGGGAAAGATAAAAAGCATTTGGAGCACCAAAGGTTAAATCCACATCAAGCTAAAAAAAAGTGCTGGTGACTATCTGGATCATATTACCATGGCAACAAGGAAAATAGAGGATACAACCCACAAAGAAAGAACCATGCAGTTAAAAGGATTACATTCAATAACATTTGACTTTTAATATCATCGTTGCCTACTCAACAAAGGACACAAATTAGGATTCCGAGTATCTACATTCAATGATACTCATAGTACAACACCAAAGACGGCGGAAGGTGGATCCTGATATCAACAGGGGGAAAAGTAAAAAAAAATGTTTACAAAAAACATATAACCATACATATATATATCTATATATATGTGTGTGTGTGTGTGTGTGTCTGTATATATAAATGTATATACTGCATGTGTATATACATATACTGTATTTGTATGTGTCTGTAGGTTCTGACACACACACACACACACATATATACATATATATACACATATATAGTGTATATTAGCAATTGATGTGATACAGAGAGGGGATAAGATTAAATAAACTATCTGTCTTCCTTCTCCTTTTCGGACATGTGGAACTGTGAATTGTAACATGAAGCATTTAATGTTAACTGTATGCCCTTTTTTAAAAAAAATTTAAAATTACCAACATGAAAAAAAAAAAAACAACAACCCCAACTCCATCCCAGTTCAACCCCCCAAAACCAAGGGAGACAAAATTCAACAGAAAACAGCAGGTGAAGACACAATGAATGAACAATAATAATGAAAACAATTAAAACATATAAAATAATCACTTTTAAAGGTATATTACTTTGTATCAATTCTAGTGTACTATTGCTGCAGTTTAACTTCGCTTAAATCCCTGGATGTTGAGTGGCTGTGGCCCAGTCGGCCCCATTCAAAACTTCCTAGTTGCAGTATAGAAACGTGACCACTAGATGTCACGTTTTCTCTGTATTGAGGGTAAACGCTTGGAATGGAATTCGGTCAGACAAGACATATACTGCATGTTCACAACAATCTTCTCGTGACTGCAAAGCACCAGAAGACCTATTGGTGTACTCCCAGTGCATACTTGTGCAGAACTCTCCTTATGTGGATTAGCGATCCAAAGAAGTGTGCCTGTCACCAAACAAGGGCTATAATAAATGTGTCCTCATTACAGTAATTTACATTGTCTCTGCTTGTCAGTTAAGTATACTGCAATATATACTGTATGTGCCTGGATGCAAAATTAGGAAATTAGGTACACCGTCCCAATCTTAATACAAGCAATGTAAAACAGGACAACGCCTGTACACCTTAACCAACAGGAACATTCGTGTTTACTCCTAGGTTGTTTGTGAGAATAATCTACATACTAGTGTAATTTACTCTCAAACAGATGGACTATTGTGATACATGGTTGAAATCTTGTAGTCAAAATGAGTACATATACTTCTGATTGCTATTTTTGTGTGATTACCTTGATGGACAGAAAAAAGACAAATCTGTGCGTCACTTTAAATGTCAGGTTTTTGGTTTCTCAACAAATGAAGTGAACGTGCTCTATTTTAAAGATACTTAAAGGACACTTCTTTGCAAAACTTCCAAATAATTTCAATTTTAGATTCATGATTTTGTCATGGTACAAAGATATGAAACACGCATGCCAAACATGCATGTGAAATTTTGCCTTGAAAACTACATGAAAGTGCTCACTCTGACTTGTGTGACAATATCTCTTTGTTCGAGGGGTTTTACTCAGCCATTTACATTTGACACAAAACTCCAAAATAAAAACAACATTGGATAATACATAGTGTGTCAATACCTCTTTCAGCTGACTGTAAATTTGTGGCACCCCCTATGGTAAGGCTTCTCAAATGGTGACCCGAGGTCGGGTCGCAGGGGCAACGGCCTAAGCAGGGAAGCCCAGAGGTCCCTATCCCCGGCAACTTCGTCTAGCTCTTCCCAGCGGATGCCGAGGCGTTCCCAGGCCAGTTGAGAGACATAGTCTCTCCTACGTGTCCTGGGTCTTCCCCGAGGCCTCCTACCAGTTGGACAAACCATGAACACCTCCCTAGGAAGGCGTTCGGGAGGCATCCTAGCCAGATGCCCAAGCCATCTTATCTGACTCCTCTCAATGCGGAGGAGCAGCGGTTCTACTCCGAGTCTCTCCCGGATGACAGTGCTTCTCACCCTATTTTTAAGGGAGAGCCCAGCCACCCTGCGGAGATAACTCATTTTGACCGCTTGTACCCACGATCTTGTCCTTTCGGTCACTACCCAAAGCTCATGACCATAGGTGAGGGTAGGAACGTAGATCGACCGATAAATCAAGAGCTTTGCCTTTTGGCTCAGCTCTCTTTTCACCACGACAGATCGGTGCAGAGTCCGCATCACTGCAGACGCTGCACCAATCGCCTGTCCATCTCGCGTTCCATCCTTCCATTAGTCGTGAACAAGACCCCGAGGTACTTAAACTCCTCCACTTGAGGCAGGACCTCATCCCCAACCCGGAGATGGCACTCCACCCTTTCCCGGGCGAGAACCATGGACTCGGACTTGGAGGTGCTGATTCTCATTCCAGCCGCTTCACACTCAGCTGCAAACCAATCCAGTGAGAGTTGAAGGTCACTGCTCGATGAAGCCAACAGGACCACATCATCTGCAAAAAGCAGAGATAGAATCCTGCGGCCACCAAACTGAAACCCCTCAACGCCCTGGCTGCCCTAGAAATTCTGTCCATGAAAGTAGTGAACAGAATCGGTGACAAAGGGCAGCCCTGGCCGAGTCCAACCCACATGGAAACGGGTCCGACTTATCCGGCAATGCGAACCAAACTCTGACACCGGTCATACAGGGAACGAACCGCCTGGATTAAGTGGTCCGATACCCCATATTCCCAGAGCACTCCCCACAGTATTCCCAGAGAAACACGGTCAAATGCCTTCTCCAAGTCCACAAAACACATGTAGACTGGTTGGGCAAACTCCCATGCACCCTGCAAGGACCCTGCCCAGAGTATAGAGTTGGTCCACAGTTCCACGACTAGGACGAAAACCACACTGCTCCTCCTGAATCCGAGATTTGACTATCAGGCGGATCCGCTTCTGCAGAACCCCAGAATAGACGTTACAGGGAAGGCTGAGGAGTGTGATCCCACGATAGTTAGAACAGACCCTCTGGTCCCTCTTCTTGAAAAGCGGGATCACCACCCCGGTCTGACAGTCCAAGGGCACCGACCCCGACGTCCACCCAATGCTGCAGAGTCGTGTCAACCAAGACACGCCCACAGCATCCAGGGCCTTAAGGAACTCCGGGCGGATCTCATCCACCCCCGGGGCCTTGCCACCAAGGAGCTTTTTGACCACCTCGGTGACCTCAGCCCCAGAGATAGGCGAACCCGACTCAGAACTGCCGTTTGGCGCATAAGCGCAAACAACAGTCAGGACCCGTCCCCCCACCCGAAGGCGTAGGGAAACTACCCTCTCGTTTACTGGGTTAAACTCCAACGTGCAGGCTTGGAGCCGGGGGGCAACAAGAACTGCTCGTCGCCTCTCATTGCCGGCAACACCAGAGTTTAATGAAGTAATCCATTTTTATTGAGTAATTTTTTTAAATCGCCTATTTCATTTTTTTGAGTGTCAATACACATAATTACATGTCCAAAATCGATTTTTAAATAAATTTGATTACTAAAAGGAAGAGAAAAATGATAACTGCATGCATGAACGTAATGCATAAATTAAAATCAAATATCAAAATTGCACTAAACCAGACCACAAAATCAGATATTCCATTCAGAACACATATATACGTGTGTGTGTGTGTGTGTGTGTCTGTATATATACATGTATATACATATATACATACACACAAACACACACACACACATATATATACATATAAATTAAATAAAAATAAAATAAATACACGAAATACACGTTTTTTTTAAGTATACCAATATCAGTGAAAGGGAAATATATTTCTCAATTGCACAAGTCCTTTAATAAAACCTTTAAAACACAGAAAATCCAGTTATTATTTAACCATCTCAATTCCGTCAAGAAAAACCCTTTTTAGGGTGCACGATCTCTACCTCCAACATTTCCAAAACACAATGAGCCAGTTCTGCACAAAACAGCTTAAGTTACCAGAACTTAAATAATGTACACTACATACATAAAGTTGCAAATATATACAATCACATATGTTCAAAAAATTTAACAAGGGCAAAGAATAACAAAAATATAAAATACCATACCATAGTCTTACACAGAGAGCATAGTTGTGTACCTCTATCCTTTGCTCCTTTCTCTTCTTCTTCTTTCCCTTTTTTCCTAAACTGGGCACCTGATAGCTTTGACCTTTTCCTGTCCATCTCTTAATTTATTTGGCACTCGACAATCGATAAAGCTAGATATCCCATGATCCACCAAAATTCTGGTCACGCGCAACCAGAAGACTAAATAGTTCTTTTAACCACCTATTTTTTTAGCGATTTCTCATCATAAAGAAAAAAGTGCAGGAATTTATTAATAACATTATGAATGAGATGAGCGTTATTTGGAAGAAAGTCGAGGTGAACTCTCCCCAATTGTGTCATGGTCTGTGCACCACAAATGGGCTGTATAGAGTGGAGTGCAGTAGGTTCGAAAAAGGGCTATTATCTGTACACATGTGAGTTTTACTTGCCAACATATTGGCTTGGGCGTACAGTTTACAGCACTGGCACTGCACATCATCATCATCATTCAGAATAATGTGCCCCAAATGTTCACCACATTTAGCAACTTGTCTGCCATAAAAAATGTAGGGAAATTTACCTTATAATCCTCTTTGGTTTTGGCAATCATAACTACACTCTTTTTGGGGTTAAATTCAATATCATACTGCGTACCATAACTAAAGCAGATGCTGTAAACCAGCACTGCAAGGAGACATGACAATCAAGTCATATAACAAATGATTAACGAGGCTCTCCCCCACCATACACCAAGTCTTACACACTTTCAATTTTTGGGAAAGATCATCCATATACAGGTTGAAAAGAACAGGTCACAATATTCCGCCTTCATTCGTTTTTTATGCCGCTTATCCTCATTAGGGTCGCGGGTATGCTGGAGCCTATCCCAGCTGACTTTGGCCGGGAGGCGGTGTATGGAGGAACCCCTCGTTCTTGTTACAGAATATTGTTACACTTTACTTTATAATAATTAAAAAAAAGCAACTCATAATTTTTGACTATTGCAGCTGTCTGTGACCCAACCAGAATGGATCTGCAACCCACTTTTGGGTCCGGACCTACTAGTTGGGTATTACCGGCCTATGGGTGATGCTACACATGCTTAGGAAGACATACTGCTATACATGTAATATCGACATCCTCAAAGTTGTATAAGCATTACTCAAAGGAGCGTTTTGCTTGATGGTGGTCACAGAGGGTGTTTGGTACAGTACATTGAGCTGTGAGAGAAATATCAAGTAAATTTTGGGGTATAACAGTGCCACCACAAAAAACATTTTTTTTTGCCAACTTATTTTACCAGATTTTCAGACTTTCTTTGTGCACCGGTTCAGGAGTAGAAGAGTTTGACTTTTTCAAATGTCCACTTTCACCATTGTTTTAAACTTATGAACAATGTTATGCAAGGGGGATACTACAGTGCTTTCATTAGCAACACCAACACAGTAAAGTTTGGTGTTGTGCTTACAAAACAATTGCTCAGTAAATGGTGACCCAAGCAACACTGCACCACCAAGACTTCTTTCAAACATTTAAGCCCCCCCTCTTGATATTTAAAGCACAATATGCATTTCTTCAGTGAAAAAAGGCCCAGAGGCAACTTAACACTTGTGTTTTTCCTACAAACACATAGTGAGACAAACATAAATATCTCCCATATGATTATAACTTCTGGGGAAACAGCATGCAATGCCATTCTTGGCTCTAAATAAAAGCTCAGTTTCTGCTCAGTTACTTCTGTTTAAATTCTTTATAGCTTGATGTCTTCTTCTAATTTGAAGTTTTTTACATTGGAAGTCAAACACCCCATCTTAGAATTCCAAATTAGACCATATTTTTCAGGAAAAACAAAGTAAAAAAAAACTAGTGTGGACCACTATTATGCTTTTTGGCTTTTATGGCTGTTTTGTGGGACTTTTACCAGAAAAGCAGTCTCAATGCAGACTGTTCAGTCTGAGAAGAGTAGATGAATATGGGTCATTCCTACAATTCGGTGCCATTTCAGTATTGTAACTTTAAAAATAGGTTTACTTTGCAATCATTTTTCATAAACGCTTTCAAGGTCTCGTTCATTGTGGTTAACTGGTTAAGTTAATTTCCCCAAACTGGGATTCAATATTAATAAGTGGAATAGTTTCATAGTAGAAAACTTGTTTATAACATTGTAAAATGGTTTATTAGAGCCCTGTAGACATGATATAACAACCCTATAGCCACCTCTGCACTCATATTACCTATACTAATACTGTAGTAGGCATGAAAAGCAATATTAACACATATCTCACATTAGGCATTAATGCTGGGGTTTTTTTCACCACATTGCACAATTCTTATGTGTAGACAATTATGTGGTCCCTGTAGTGAGTTTCACCCTAACAGTTTCAATGCCATCCCTTTTCAAAGCTCATAGTTTGGCCTCTTCCCTGTCCAATGCGTAAAAATTGGCTCGAAAACTTGAGTATTGTTTTTGGATTTCTTCTTTACGGTAAAGGGACTCCACAATCATGTTGAGGTTAAAATGGGGGGAAAAAAACAGGAAGTGTGAGTGTACAAGTCAGTTTGAGACATGATAATGTGTATAGTGCACAGTATGCATGCCATAGAGAATAGATAGCACGTTTAGCACGAACACAAGAAGACAGGAGGTGGCATGCCCAATGTGCAGTGAAGCCTGGGAGAGCCCGCAGGTCCATATGATGTCCTGCATTATTTTCATTGCATGTGTGCTTGTACAGTATGAGCATGGCTAACAGGGCATATATATCCAGGCGGATGCACAACGTAGAGTACAAGGTCATACTGTTCATGTGTGTCACTGTTATTATGACCAGCATGCCATATCACACATGGTGGGAGTGGGGGTGGAGGGATTATCCCAATTTAGCAAGTGTTTCACTGTCTTCAAGGCATCCATCCATCCATCCATTTTATATACCGCTTATCCTCATCAGGGTCACGGGTATGCTGGAGCCTATCAGTGGGCCTCACAAACTTGTCATGGCATCTCCATGCAGAAAGGCTCCTCCTTCAGTCACTACCTCTACCCCTCTGCAAAGCTCTTTTAGTTGCTTCCATTTGGATGATTTAATTTTCTCCCCCCACCATCTCTAAATGCCCAAGCTAGCATTAAGGAACCATCTGTAGCTGTGATACATTGGCTACTGGCTCCAGGGCGTGTTTTAAATAGAAGCAATGGAAGGGTTTGACGTGTAATATGGGAGCGTAATAGGGTAGGAAGACCTTCACTTGGATGAATGCAAGTTCCCATATGTTGACACCAGTATAGACTTGTTTTTTACAATACGTTTTATACCACTTTAAGGTCTGTTTATTTCCCTTTTAACTGATGCCAGATTTTGCAGACGGAAGGCAGGGTCTAAGTATGTAGAAAATGGGCAGAACATTCAGCTGATTGCAGCATCGATAGAGGTTGGAATGCCACCCCACAGCAGTGTGTGACCAGGCTGCTGTGGCTGTGTATGGTTCTTCTAAACACTGCTGATGCTCTTTGTTAAAAAACAAAAAGTAATGTAATTATACATATAAATATATACATATTATGACTTAAGATTGTCACACTATACACACAATACAGTATTGCAAGAATTAAATGAAAAGATGAATAATGATATCATTATAAAAAGGAGAAACAATTCTGTTGCCTTTTCCCTTTGGCTGCGAGGAGGAAATAGAAGAGACAGGAGGAATGGTGATTGTGGACTTTCATCCAAAGCACCAGCAACCTTTCCATCTGGTTATTACTGTCACTTTTACAGATCTTTAACATGTTCCAGGATACTGTAGCGACCTGGCAGTTATGTGAAGAGTTTTGTGACTGCGTGAACATTTTGATGTTGTAATGTTTGAATTGGTTAACAAACGGGGGAGTAGTTAGCGGCCAAAAAATGAGGCGGAATATGAAGAAGTGAAAAATTGCAGATCACAATAATAACGTCCAGGATTCACACAACCAAGAAGTTCAACAATGTTCTATGCAGCATTCCACGAGCTAATAAAAGTCGATGATGAGTTGGTCCTCTTTTTTCTTGTTAGCAAATGTCAGAGATGCAGATGACTGTGTAGGTTGGACCCACTTGGTTGAATTCAAGTGTTCAGAATAGTGTATTACATGAATTCAGAGCGTTGGGTTTATTGTGAGCCAGTGTAATAACAAGGCCATTGCAGTTTCGTTACCAAAGAAATTAAAATGGTTGCTTATTGGAGTCGCATGGAAAGCCGTTTACAGATGTAGTGATACTTTGCTGGAAGATGAATTGTGCAATATATTGTGGAGAAAAATTGAACATCGAGACATAAGTGACACCTCAGCACAAATAAAACCGGTTACATTAAACCCGGCAGGTAATTCTGCTCACAGCACCGCAGGAGGGAAATTGGTTTAGTGACTGTTGTAATAAAATTATTCTTACAAATGATCTGCTGTTTGTTCCCATTTGCTTTGTTTGAAACTGGAAATTACCCTTTGTAGCTGAACTATAGAGACGGAAAAATTGCTTCTCACAGCATAGAGTACAATTCATAATCTACTGTAATGATATGCTGTGTCATTTCCCATTATGTTTATCTGGAATTATGATATATAGATTATGTGTGCATATCAATGCAACATTTTATTACACTGAACAAAGACATGATGTCCAATTCCATTTAGATGCAAAGTGGAGTACAGTTTATAGGCTGTCCTGGTTTTGACTTTGGCAGTAACCTCCTCTCTGCCAAGAGCTTTTCTCAAGGGCCTGTAAACTCCTTTGTGATCCTGTCAGTGGCTTTAAGTCACATTTGCTCACATTCTCCCGAGGGACCACAAAGATTCTGGATAAAACTAGAATCCAGAATCAGCACAGCGCAGCCCTGAGAGGCACACAGCAGCTTTGAATGGCAAAGTCATTGTTTTTAGCGGCGGCTTTGGAAGGTAGTGACTTTATCCATCCATCCATCCATTATCTATAAGCCAAAATGCTAACCACTCCACATGCACATGCACGCCACTCTACAGTCAGTGAGTTCAAAATTGTTCAAATATTGAAAGCTGCTTGCGTGTGTTTGCTGTTGAAATTAGATCATATGTGACTGTGTCTATTTGAAACGTGCATTTGAACAGCACAGTTTAAACAGGTCTTTTGGACCTTTTTTTGCCCATTCTTTGTTGTTATTTATTTAAAGTGCACAGAAATGCTGTTTTCTGACCTTTTTCAAAGCAATAGAAAGGGACCACAGACGTTTCCAGATTGGTATGTATGGCTATGTCAGTGGCAGCTGCTGGTCATCCAAGGAGGGGAAACTCCTTTTTTCCACATTGGTTTATTCATTTATATGTAAATTCTACCTCGGTTCCGTTTTTACCAAAGACAAACAAGAAGCTGGGTATCGCTAAAGTTGGCAAATAAGTTCAGAACATGGGAATGAATTACTTGGAAAATGCTCTCGTGGAGGTTGAAATTTTTCCTCATTTCACAGTCAAGCTAGGGATTCTGTCCTCAGACAGTTCATCCAAACATCATGCAGAAGCCGAGTGTCTGAGCCAGCCCACTGCCCTACATAACTCCAGAGACGCTGAGCATTCGATGGCCGGGACAAAGCCCAGCATTTATCCACTGACCATCCAGTTTCTCGCAGTGGAACAACCCACTCTACGCTTCCCCACTGATGTCAGTAGACGCTGTGCTGCTGGGATGACTGAAAAAGAAAGTGTGTCAGTTACGTGTGATAAGTGGCTGATTATTTTTTACATTTGAGGGGAAGTTGGTCTTCCCTTGCGGTCACAGAGCAATCGCCACGTCTGTGTTACAGCCGGTCAATAAAAAAAATTAAATCATTCCATTCTTTCAACATGAATAATGAACAACGTCAAACCATGCAAATATACAACTTCAGATTCATTTAACTAAGATTCATTTAAATGACCTTCTTTTTAAAATGACTGTGTCTTAATTAGGCTGCTGTAATAATATGTCTATGTTTGTGATGCATCACTAAGACAGATGATAAAGCCTTTCAACTGCTCTGAATGTTGCCATAACAGCTACTAACTAACAGCTAGGAACCACGGTTCATTTCCATCAGCTAAATTCATCTGTGATCGTGTGTGTTGATTGCTTGACCATGTCCTCACCAGTAGGAAGCGCCACATTTGAAATCCAATTACGTGTGGAGCAAAACACTTTGCAGCTGACACAGGGTGACAAGATGTTCCTCGTTGTAACATTAAACAGGGAGAAACAGGGCTTGTGGTCTTGTAAACTGGTGGTAAAACCTTTCAGTGGACTTTTTTTATTCGTAAGATGAAGGGACCATAGGTGTTTTAAAGCCATGGGTTGCCGGAACCACATACCCAAAGTAAATCAAAATGCATGATCGTATTGATAGGCAAGATCTCAGAGAAGATAATTCCAGTTCAAGAAAATCAGATGAGGCTTTCATTTACGAAATGAAAATGAATAATAAAAACATGAAACAAGAAAAGCACTAGGCTAGTGCAGTGTGTCATAGTTCACCTGATAATTTGGTTGATACCAAAATAAAAATCCTTCATCCATTTTTTGGATCAAAAAATAATCTATCATTGTATCTAAACTGGAGCAGAAACCTAAAATGAGTTTGTCACGAGCGTCTCTTTTCGGCTTAGTGCGAAAGCCCTGCCTACCCTCTGAACAATAAAATAAAGAGAAATGTTAGGTGGAGGCACCTGCAGCACTTGCCTTAGGTGGGTGCATGGATGGTGCTTGTCACTGTTATCCTTCCATAGAGAGGAAAAGCCTGCATTTTCTTTTTTTTTTGGACAGCAAGGCACTTGATTCAATGGAACAATGCAAGAGAGGGCAAACGGACTAGTTCATTTTTTATATGCAATACTATATAAAAACCAAGTGTATGCAAACTGAGGCACAGTTATGGCAATAACTTTGACAAAAAATGAATCTGCACATGCAGGAACTAAATGCTGGAATTAGTGAAGGCCACGGTCATGCTGATGTTCATACCACCCAGTCATTACTGACCCTGTAATAATATTGGGATTGAGTACCAGCGTCCCATCAGAATCATGCTATTATTGTTTTTGACAACGTGAAACTGTATATCAGAATGTGCAGGTGTACAGTCTTATAAAGCAAATGTAGGAACACAGGTAAGCTTGTTAAATTATTTGATCGCTTGTGTTATTACAGTCGTGTGAGTGTGTGCTGTGTATATTATGCCACTACTATTACACACACTCACCGTCCCTCTTAATGACGCAGTCAATCCTCCATCATAACCCCCTGTCACACAGCATGATGCGGGCTGAAGAAGGGTCAGAGAGTAGTCAAGAGAAATGCTTTGATTCAAATGCAGAACGTGCTTATCTGCATGGTTCATCTTGCAGCATACACGATAGGTGCTTCCAAACATTTCCATCAGGCTAGCTTCTTCTCTATCGAGATTGATCAAGATAGTGTAGACGGCAGAAATAGAAATATCAAGTGCTCAGCTGTGTAAAGTGTCCTTGCCTCTCACTTGAACCTACTGAGTCTACAGTACTACCCAGAAAATCTGAATATCCTGAAAAGGTTGTTGTACTTGAATTTGACATATTATATAAATCGAATAGTATGCAAATCCATATATTTCAAGGTTTTTTTTCTGATCAGGTGTTGCAGCTTAAAAAAAATCTAATTTTCTGAGTTTGTGGTTTTTATAAGCTGAAAATCTCAATCAGCAAAGTTACAACAAGGAATTGTTTGAGATATGTCATTTTGCATGTAATGGCACAATAAAATTTGTTGTTTCATCTTTTACGTTAAATTGCCAAAATAAAACAACTTTTACTTGATATTCTATTTTTTGGGGTAGAATTTTTCATGACCAGTTTAACACCAAAATGCTGGCCGGGTATTTGATTCAGACACGAGTGATTGCTTTTGAACATGCGAGTGAAGTTGCGAGTGAATACTGTATATGGAACATCAAAGTAAATGGCGACATTCAGGTAAATGCATCTGTTTTCTCCCTGGCCTTCAGCGTGCATGGATGAGAGAGATCAAATGGGACAGGTGGAAACAGACCCATAAAGCAGAAATGCACCTGCAGGGGTTTGGCTGCATTCACTTGACTAAACCTAGTCGGCACTGCAGTGCACTTTAAATGCCTTCTTGTCTTTTCCAGTCCTTAGACGAAAGTTTCCTGCATCGGGATTGTTAGGGGCAATGATTGGAGCACACTGACACTCATCATAGCTCATCTTTAGTTGGCCCCAAAGTGAACTGAGATGGCCTGGCATGATTTAAAGAAAAAAAGGTAGGCAGCAAGAACAAGGAAATTGGCTGCCCTAGTTAGGCTGCACAGAGAGCTGTCTATGGGCCTGGATATACTGTAATTCTCTCTGTGTTGCCAGTGTTGCTGGCATGTCATGAAGATTTTAAAGCAGGCGGAGACAAGAGTTGCAGTGAGAGAGAGCAGCCTGACAAGAACAGATGGTGTCTTTGTCAACGGACTCTCTAAATGATAGACAACAATCACAAGCTACACATTTTGATGTGAGGGTGCAGTATAACTTAAGTGTTTGCCAACCTTTATTGAGAAAATCTCACAGCACACCACCAAACCACAATGGATAATTTCCTGTGGCACACCTGATGATTACTCACATGGCACAGTGGTTAGGAATCACTGGTATACCTAAAACCTATTTGACCATGGCAGGGTGATTGAAAAGTAACTCCCTCTTTTTAGGTAATTGTAATTTATTTATGAATGATTATTCTTACAAGAAATGAACATGACAAGAAAGAGTATTGCATGGAGTTTTATTTAAAATTCGACATAGGTGCCAGCATTCACCACCAGTTTCTCAAGCCGCCTGGGAACCGCATTAACTGATTTCACAAGAAACTCATGTGGGATGGAGAACATAACTTCTTGTATTCGTCCTTTGAGTTCTTCCAAATGTGTTGGTAGAACAGACTGGCTTCCTTAACCAACCACAAAGAAATAAAAGTCGCAGGGTGTTAAGTAAGGACTTCTGGCTGGCCACTCACGAGGACGACCACGACCCATCCTTCTTCCAGGGAAGTGGGCATTTTGCCATTCGCGGACAACAATAGGAAAATGTGGAGCGCAATCTTGCATGAAAATTAAATTCTCAATATTGCCCTAAATCCTGAGAACTGGCCGGATTTCATCTCTCAGCATGGTGAGGTACCTTTCGGCATTCATGGTATTGCAAAGAATGAAGGGACCCACAATCCTGTTGGAAGTCACCCCACACCTTGGGCCTATTTTGCATTTTTTCAGAGGTAATACGAGGATTTTCTCTTGCCCAGTAGTGACGGAAAACAACATAGATTTAAATATGTATTTATTTTTACATAATTTGGGCTTCCAGCTTATAAAACCCACAAATATAGGAATTCAAAAAAATTACAACAATGTGAAGAAATCCCCATTTACCTCAGTTTTTTTTTTTAGAAAGAATCACATCAAAACAATAAACATATGGTACCTTCAAAATGATATGTCAATCTTCAACACTTGTTTAGGAATCCCTTTGCCTTAATCACTGCCTCGATGCGCCGTGTAGCATTAAGGCAATCAGTCAGTGGCATTGGCTGACAGTTATGGAAGCCAAGATTTGCTTGATGCTTGCTGTCAGCTCTGTTTTGTTTTTGGGTCAGGGTCTGGTCCCCTGCATTTTCTACTTGATCCCCCATAAATTATCAATGGTGTTTGAAACAAGCAAGTTTTCTGGCCAGTCAAGCATGGCATGGCATGGGCATCATACCAGATTTTGTTGCTTCTGGCAGTATGGGCAAGAAGATGCTGAAAGATGAAATCTGCATCTCCATACAGATCCTCAACAAAAGGAATCATCAAGCCTTCATCAAGGTCAAACTTGATTAAAAAGGTATACTCTGATTAAAAAGTGTTCCTCTAATTTTTTCGAGCAGTTATATATATACTGTGTATATATACATGCAAACAAAATACAAAACGGTGGAGCTTACATTTGAGCTGTTGTGATTTCCAAGTAAAATACTTCATTGTGCATTTTGCTGCATCCAAAATATGTACTTTAATTAAACTCTGACAAAACATTACACTCCATTAAATGCAAACAGCGTACTCCACACACAACGTTGCTAAAAGTGTTTCAAGGAACACACAATGTAAAATGTACGTAAACTATAAATTGTACTTCCGGCTTATAAATAATAATAATGAATCAACTAAAAGAAATCGATACCGTCTTGTGCTTTCTTGTTTGAAAAAAAATCTAAAAATGGACCTTGGTTTAAAAATATTATAAAATCATTTTATATAATATTATATTTTTTTTATTATAAAATAGGGCCGCACGGTGACTGACTGGGTAGCACGTTGGCCTCACAGTCAGGAGGTTCAGGGTTCGAATCTCCGTTGGGCATCTCTGTGTGGAGTTTGCATGTTCTCCCCGTGCGTGTGTGGGTTTTCTCCGGGTACTCCGGTTTCCTCCCACATTCCAAAAACATGCATGTTAGGTAAATTGGAGACTCTAAATTGTCCATAGGTATGAATGTGAGTGTGAGTGGTTGTTTGTCTATATGTGCCCTGCGATTGACTGGCGACCAGTCCAGGGTGTACCCCGCCTCTCGCCCAAAGCCAGCTGGGATAGGCTCCAGCATCCCCGTGACCCTAATGAGGATAAGCGGTACAGAAAATGAATGAATGAATGAAATTTGTTGACCTAATTTTTTGGTCTTAACAACATTGCATAGTTATGTAACTATAGGTCAAGTGACATATGTGGTTTACAAGAAAAACTTAAATAGAGCAGACATTACAATTGATAGTCATGTTGTACAACAAGGCGGCTGCACGATTCTGCAAAATATGTGAATCTCAATTTTGTGAATCCCAAAAAGGTACGCACACACACACATGCAAACACACACCATGTTCAGGGCCATGTGCTTTCATTTTAGCGAAAGTTATTTGATATAATTACATTATAAACTAATGTATTAATGCCAAGTAATCAATGTGAACGTTTCCTCTGATAAATTGTAGCCAGCATATATGGCAGACCAGGGCAGTGAAGCCAACTTGCCCTGGTCAGCAAAGCACGCTGGGGAGGAGACAACAAGAGTCCTTAAGAAAAATGCCAGTGTTTGTTTGAGATGCAGCTTGGTAGTAGAAATTCAAAACATTAAAAAAATCATCAATATTTAAAAAATTACATTTCAATATTTCGCGCAGAGTATTAAATCTCCGGTCATTTTCTTGCGATTTGAGGGTCTCAGTTAAGCATACAACATGTTTATGTAATTATTAAGTGGCTGGAATGTAAAAGAAAAACAGGAAAGGAATTAGCATACATATGGTTTTGACATAAACCGGAAATTGCACCAATACAAAAGAGAATTGAGACCTTTAACCAAAATTAAAGGTCTCCCAATTCCCTCTCTCTCTGTGTGTGTGCGTGTGTGTGTGCGTGTAGTTAGTTATTAGGCTGCAGCAGCATCCACAGAGACAGACAGAGGCAGCCTCTCCTCTCCTGTCTCCATGCAAAGCACACATTCACTCCTCCGTCTCCGGTGCGGTCGCTAAAGCAGGACGAGTCCGTTCTGGAGCGTCGGTCTCTCTGCTTTCCTCTCAGGAACTCAGCGGACGAGCAAAAGGACAAATGCCGCTTTTCGCCCTAGAGGTGGGCGCCGTCACGTCTTGGACACATCCTCTGGGGAAGTTATTTGCAGTGCGAGGATAAAAAGCTGCTGGAAGTGGTCGTCTCCGCCCCCGCCGAGGTAAAACTGCTGTCACGTTCAAGTGCGAATCCTTTCAGGAGAGAAGGTTGCGTTCAGGGAACCTTAAATGATAACAAGAATTATAAAAACGCTCAGTCCTCCTATGACAATGCTTTTTTTGTGGTTGTAGTTTGCAGTCATGTAGAAAATTGCAAATTGTGATAATTATTCACACTCTCATGGTGTAACCAAATATTAACATATACATATATGGTTTGTACCACCACAGTAATACGCCTATTGCTACTACCTATGTTGTAGTTGGTTCACACACTGCAACAATATATGAAGGAAATAATACTAACAGTAGTATAGTATATCTAATCATCTCACAATTTCCTTTCCGTACAGTTGCCCCTCATAGTACACTGCATTTCTCTGCATTCTTTAGAAACTTGCAGTTGTTTGCAATAATCCAGCAAAACAATAATAATAATTATTTTTAACTGTCTCTCTATGGGAAGTTTGTCAATTGTGTAATTACAATTTACAATGGGGGGGGGGGTGCAATTGTACACCTGATCCTATTCTTTAAGAACCTGCAAACATTATACAGCACTTCATTACTAAAGAGGTCTATGATTCAGTGTGTGCTGCATAAAGCCCAAGTGATAAAACACATTGCAGCTCATTTACTCACAGTGTGTTTTTAAAGCAGTAAAAGAGTAGCGCCTGTCTCGTTACTGGTCGTCAAGAAGAAGAAGAATGATTGTATTGACTGACACCTCTCTAAATAGCCATGGGACCAGCTGGACTTTTCACCTAGATTGGCACAACAATGATGACAATAACAACTGACATCTGTTGGATAGCCGGTGTAAACATTATGCCCGGTGACAGGTGAATAATTCAGCAAAACATGCAATGTTGCATGTGTTACAAAAAAAAAATGGCTGCCTGGTGCCAACTGGAGCATTCAAATATTTAGCTCAAGAGGAGAGGGCGAGAGGATATTTTCAGATTGCAAACTGTCGGACCACAACTTCAGGCCATAAATAATACACTAATCAATGGAATTGCTGTGGTTGTGTGACATGTATAACAAAAATAAGGTGTAGTTGGTTTCAACAGGGGAATCCTTTGGTAGCCATCAGCATGTGTCGTTCTATCAAATTAACAATGGATTTAAGGTCTCGCTTAGCACAGCTTTTTCAGCGACCTGAAAAGCAGGCTGTTAGTGGCCTCAATTTGCTTACCAAAAAAAGGAAGGGAAAAAAAGGTTGTGCTTACTCATAGCCATTTAAGTCCATCTTGCCTCTTGTTCTCACTCTCTCATCCATTTCTCTCTCTCTCACACACACAAACACTCTCTCTCTCTCTTTCTCTCTCTCTCTCACTTACGCTGTCCTGCCACTATGCACTCAGTCAGACTGTGTCTCATCACATCTCGTCACTCCAAGCAGCACTCTGCCCTCAACTGCTCGTCTTTCTTGCACGCACACAAAGATGCACAAAGGCCCACAGCCATGTCTAGTTGCACCTCTCGTACTGTATGCATGTCTACGTCATGTCCTAAAATGCTTGCTTTGAGCTGACTTTGTGGTTCAATTTCCTACTTCGGTAGCTTTTCTTTCTGCGATAATCTCAGAATGGAGTAATTGACATAACCAATGGGGACGCTCTGATCGATCGGTCACCAGTCAGTATTGGACAATTTTTGTGAAAAAGCGCGTGATTGGCATATGTGGAGAACCCTGTGTGCAGTGCACTGTAGTGTTCCTCTCTAATATCTTGGGCAGGGTCCCTTTAGACGGCACAAGCATCCAGTGGCAAACCCAGCATGTCTGCTGTGTGGAATTTATATGCCATTTGTAAGAGTTATGTAAAGTATGCATCCTGCAAATAACATTTCACTGGGGTAGCACGCTGAAAAGATTGAATTCATTACAGCACTTAACGGAGTATGGTGAGGTTATGAGGCTCACGGTACATCAACAGTCGGTCAAACGTAGTCAACACTCGGCCGTATGTGCGTGAGAGTCAGAAGGCTGAGCAAATAACCTGAAAAATAGTCGTGTTCGTCGGACAAGAAGACACTGACTCACTTTGAGCACTTCCGTGTGTTACCTGGGGGTCCTGCATGAAAAGCTCCACCATACAATGAACTTTCACATAGAAGGCTTCTCACCGTCTGTGTTTCAGGAGTGATATATGTTGTCTTGAAAAAGTAAGTAAAACATGTTTTTGTCTACATTAAGGTGATTTTATGGTCCCTTTTTTCTGATCATATAGCCAAAGAAAATAATGCTGGGCCCCCCTTTTTTTTTGTATTTATATATTTTTGGAGGCCCCTGGCAGTCAGGGGCCCGTGGATTTGTCCTAACTTCCCCCCCTGCCCAACAGCACTCATTATGAATACATAGAAAGGCTTACATTTATTACACATGAGCGGGATGTTTCGGCTGATCTGACTCATGGATAATCGATAGGGGCGTCATGAGATTTTGTGTCACGAGATTAAACGTAAAGATTTTGCGTTCATAAAAAAAGGTGGTGAGAATGAATGAATAAATAAATAACTTAAATAAATGAAAATCAAGTTGAAAACTACCTCCATATATTGGCATGTGCATTCGTGAGTGCTTTCCTCGTCTCTTGCCTCCAAACGTGCAGGAAGTCAAAGTCCTTCAGTGCATTGGTTCAGCCAATGTACACTTGGTAAAGCAACAGCCTTCCATGGAAAATCCGAAAACAGAGAGAAAACAGAGGGGAATAACATCGTGGAAGAGACAAAAAGTGACGAAAAACATAAAATGCGACACGAAGATGTTTAGAACTACAAATTAACTTTATAAGTTGCTTCTTTTGTTAATTTTTTTAATGTCACAAAAAAGACTGAGACATCTGTGAGTGCTTTAAGAGGTTTGTCTTTCAGAAGAGTGATATGTGCTTTCAGAGTCTTCCAAATGTTTTCAATAATACAAGAAAACTCGCTACATTTATCGCTAGTTGCTATTTTTAAAATAAAAGATTGTTAAAGACTAATTATACACTAATTTCTCCTGCTACATCTTTTTGCTTCCACCGCTCTACTGTACAGTTGTAGCAACAAGCTACATTCACAGGCAGTTCCATTATGATGTGTTTATGAATGAGGAAAAAAAGGTAGCGCCAAATCTATTTGCCTAATCTATTTGTTGTCTGAAGGTTTTGTTTGTGGCACATAACAAACATATGCATTTTTCTGAGGACAATATGAGAATGAGAATTGAGAAGTTTGTAGGGAATAAATACTTCCTGACCCTGGAGTCAATATAGTTTAGTGCTAGGCCATAGAGGTCTGTTTTCCATTTTTTCATAACACAGAAGATAGAAGCAGATTAAAATTCTCAAAGTGGGAGCTTCAAGGCCGGGCCATTTCTAATCTTTTTTCTCCATCTTTAGTCTGACTAAGGTAAAGAAGGACGCTATATTCCACAGAAGCATGTTTAATGTATTGGGTAGTCGTGTATTAAATATCTGGTTGTATTCCTATTTATCAGGCAATTCCACCGTAGGGAATCTTAGATCATGACATTATATGAACGTCTCAGGTTGTTATAACAAAAATATATCTATATGTATAGATATACATATAGATATAATCATATAGATATATCTATATGTATATCTATACATATATATATATTCAGTGGTGTGAAAAACTATTTGCCCCCTTCCTGACTTTTTGTCACACTTAAATGTTTCTGCTCATAAAAAATAGTTAACTATTAGTCAAATATAACATAATTGAACACAAAATGATGACTGCCAAGACTTTTGGGAAAATTTCTTGTGGACTGACGAGACAAAAGTTGAACTTTTTGGAAGGTGCATGTCCCGGTACATCTGGCGTAAAAGTAAAACAGCATTTCATAAAAAGAAATTTTTTTAAATTTTGCTGCTTCAGGACCTAGAAGTCTTGCTGTGATAGATGGAAGCATGAATTCTACTGTCTACCAAAAAATCCTGAAGGAGAATGTCCGGCCATCTGTTCGTTAACTCAAGCTAAAGCGATCTTGGGTGCTGCAGCAAGACAATGACCCAAAACACACCAGCAAATCCACCTCTGAATGGCTGAAGAAATGGAAGTGGAATGAATGGAATGAATGAAGACTTTGGAGTGGCCTAGTCAAAGTCCTGACCTGAATCCCATTGAGATGCTGTGGCATGACCTTAAGAAGGCGGTTCATGCTAGAAAACCCTCAAATAAAGCTGAATTACAACAATTCTGCAAAGATGAGTGGGCCAAAATTCCTCCAGAGCGCTGTAAAAGACTTGTTGCAAGTTATCGCAAATGTTTGATTGCAGTTATTGCTGCTAAGGGCGGCCCAACCAGTTATTAGGTGCAGGGGCAATTACTTTTTCACACAGGGCTGTGTGGGTTTGGATTTTTTTGTCCCTAAATAATAAAAACATTCATTTAAAAAATGCATTTTGTGTTTACTTGTGTTATCTTTGACTAATATAAAAATGTGTTTGATGATCAGAAACGTTTTGTTTGACAAACATGCAAAAGAATAAAAAGTCAGCCGCCCTTCCCGTCTGCTGGGGACTTTTGGACTTTTTTAGGACGTCTGGAATTCTGGGTGTTGTTCTCGTGACAGTTTTGTGTTTTTTTTTTTGTGTTTTTTTTCCTGTGTTGTTATTTTCCTAGTTTCATGTTTTTTCTCTGTTAATTACACGCACCTGTTCCTCGTTTGTTTGCCCCGCTATTTATGTTCAGGTGTGTGCGCCAGTCATTTGTCGGGTCATTGTCGTGTGTGCTTCGCTTTCCCGTGGACCTGTTTTTGTTCCTGCCACTGCCTCGCAGCTTTATTATTAAAAGACTCTTTTTTTTCACACTTACCTGGCTGACGTCCTGCTCGCTTCATGCCCGGGGTCGTTTCACCATGCCGTGCCGAGCGAAACATAACATTCTGTCTCATTGTTGCCCCTCTGATGGTCCTGTTGTTGATTTCATTAACAACAAATCAGCTGAAACTAATTAACAACCCCCTCTGCTACTTAACTGACCAGATCAATATCCCAGAAGTTTGACTGATAGGTTACTATACTCTGATTAAAAAGTGTTCCTCAAATTTTTTTGAGCAGTATATATATATATATATATATATATATACACACACACACACACACATATATACATACAGTATATATATATACATATATATATATATACATTATATATATACTTTTTTTTTTTATGGAAAGCATTTTTAAAAGTAGTGTCACGAAGGCAGATACTCCAGGAATTAAAAAATTCCAAATAAAAGTAATAAATGATCACACTCCCTAGAAACAGGTCTGCGTCGTTTGTGTCGTTGTGTCGTCATCCCTCGTGTTAGAGCAACGCGCCTGTCGGAGGAACCAAATTTTCACAGAGACTTTGTCGTTCTGTGAACTTTTTATAGAACTAGATCACAGCTTTTTGGTATTCTCGACAGGTGCGGGTAGCTTCAGGTGAAGGATGTTTGCTCACTGATTTGATAACACTCCCTATATTAACATTCCGCAGCAGTTACTGTGTATCACCAGCACCGTCAGAAAAGAAAAAGACAATAACAGTGCTCCGTTCTGTTTAGCAGTTTGCAGTTGACAACTTTCACATTCATACCAATGGACACTTTAGAGTCAATAATCTCTAATTAAAATCACGAATAACGTCACAGGCTGCTGTTAAGGCCATAAACCACACCAAGCTTAACAGAAGATACTTCAAACCATTTTTCTTGTCATACGGACTGATATTTTATTTTATTGGACTTGGAATAAAGTAGTAGCGTGCCTCCGAGTTGGTTAAACAAGTCATCATGTACAGTGGCGTTCCAAATAATAGCAGTCCAATGTGACTAACCAGATGAATCACTGTTATAAGTATATTTTTATAACTGCATGGCAAACAAGTTACCAGTAGGTGCAGTAGATTCTCCAAAAACAAACAGGACCCAGCATTTATGATATGCATGCCCTTAAGGCTGTGCAATTGGTTGCAAAATTAGTTGAAAGGTGGGTTTTCAAAAAAAGCAGTGTCTGCCGTTGACTTTACAAACTCAAAACTATTTTGTGCTACATATTGTTTGGTTTCTAGGATTGGGCTATCCTGTGAATCACTAAAGTAACATTTAGTTGTATGATGTTGTTTGTTGTCCAACTTCTGACATCTTTCAGCTGTTATTCCACTCCAAGATTCTTTAACAATATTCCACAATTGATTAACATTTTTTTTTGTTTTGCTGTAGAAACAGCATTTTTTATGCCACCCCACACATTCTGCATTGGATTAAGGTCCGGGCATTGTCCTTGCCACTCCATAATATTCATTTTGTTGGTTTGGAACCAAGATTTTTCTGTTTTACTAGTGTGTTTAGGGTCATTGTCTTGTTGAAACAGCCATTTCATGGGCATTTCCTCTTCAGCATACGAAACATGACCTCTTTGAATATTTCGACATATGCGAATTGATCCCTGATCCCTGGTATGTGATAAATAGGCCCAACATTGTAGTAGGAGAAACATGCCCATATCATGATGTTTGTCTCTGGTTTTGCTCTAAATTTTAAGGTATTGGTATTTTAGCTAAGGTATTTTAGCCGAACAGCCAAATTTTTTGGCACCTCTTAATACGTTTTCCCCTCTCCAATCAACTTTGTAATCAAAGTACACTGTTCTTCTGAACAATGTCTTCAACGGCCCATTTTCTTTAGGCTTTTAAAGAGAAATGCATGCTTAACAAGTTCTGGTTTCATCCTTAAATACGAGCCACCTGATTCCTACCTGTTTTTTCACAAAATTCATCACTGATCACTGATTGAATGCCACACTGCTACTTTTTGAATACACACCTTTCAACTAATTGCACAGCCTTAAGGGCATGCATATCATGAATGCTGGGTCTTGTTTTTTTTCTGAGAATCTACTGCACCTACTGGTAACTTTTTTGCTATGTAGCAATAAAAATATACTAATAACACTACTTAATCTGGTTAGTCACATTGGACTGGACTATTATTTTGAACACTACTGCATATATACATCAAAACAAGGAGGAGATCTCTGTGATGGGGTGGGGTGGGATCATTGAGCTACATGTGGGTAAGAGGTTTTTTTTCGTGGCGTGATGAAACCCGAAACACTTGAGCACCCCTTCAAAAGTGCAGCAAACAAGTGAGGGAGATGATTCTTGCACATTTGGTGATCAAACACCGGCGCCATCGCAATGCTTGAATATTTTTTCAACACCTGAGTGAGGAAAATGTGCATTTTTAAAAATATCAGACTCTGTAAAACCATGAATGTGTCCTGGCTGCCTTCTGACTGGTGATTGAATGAGGGCAAGGGAGGGAGAGGGAGCCGGTTTGCCTGCCTGCCTTGGTTGAGATATCACAGACACGTCTTTTCCCCCGCAGTAAACTAACCATCAATACATCCCCTAAACAAACATCTCAGAAGAAAATACTTTTGAATTCTGCACGGAGAGATTCTTTTGTTTTCTCTGCCAATGATGCTGGCTTACCTATATGCTTGATATGTGGTGAGAAACAACAAAAACCCCTGACAGACATTGCCAACATTTTCAAAACAACACATGTAACAGAGGTAATCCCTGCAGTGCAGCCGTGCACACAGAGGGCCGGAACAAGCGGCCGTGTAAGTCATCTGATTGATAGGCTCTACGTTGTTTCTAGTCTATTCATTTTCAATGGAACCTGTGCGACAGGGCTGCTATGGCGATTCTCTCTCCTGCCAAGCAACATTCCACACTTGTGCATGTTAAATTCCGTGCTCGTGCATGTCATTGTGCACACACTGGCTTGCGACGCAATTCCATCCATCTTCTATGCCACTTATCCTCACTAGTGGGTATGCTGGAACCTATCCCAGCTGACTTCCGGCAGGAGGCGGGGTACACCCTGGACTGGTCGCCGGTCAGTCGCAGGGCACATAAAGACCTGAAACACATTCATGAAACTGTTGACTATCCACAACAAGTGAACGGATGACTTTTGTTATAGATGAAGGCATCTTACTGCTCACCTATCCGTAATCGGAATAATAAAGATGAAACTTTGCGTTATCCATGTGTGGTTGTGGTTGCGGACACCTGTTCTCCACTTTTTTTTTGCTGCCACGGCGCCACAAAGGCGAATCAGCAGGGGGCTCAATGTCAGATGATTGTTGTCATATGGCATATGTGTCAAACTCGTGCCATGGAGGGCCGAGACATTGCAGGTTTTCTCCCCAATCAGTTTCTTCAGCAGGTGCTGTAATCGATCACCCGCTTTAGTGTCTCCCGCTTTAGTGTCTCGACCCTCCATGGCACGAAATTGACACCCCGGTCACATGGCATCTAAAAAGTGATGTTTATGATGTGGTTGCCACGCGACACTACCTTTGTGATCGCTGTAAAGGGGCACCCCTGATGTAGCATATTGTCCATTCATGCACTGTTTTACTTAACATTGTTTTCACTTTTTTTTTTAAATCCGTGACAGAATATAACAAATGTAGTTTGCTCTGGATGTGTATCTGGCCACAGAGAAACTGTCAATTCACTGTGCTGCACCTTGCTTGAGCCAATACAGTTACAACCCTGCTAGGTGGAATCTGCTACACATGCACACTACACTTCTATTTGGTTTATTTTATTGTTATAAATGTTAAAATTAACAAAGATCGAAAGTGATTGCAGCTGCAGGTTATTTGTCTTTAGTAGACGAAGGGACTCTTTTGATCGGAATGGTTGCCAACCTCTGTTCTAGGCGCACATGTTGCTGCAATAACTTCAAAAAACAGTCAATTTTGCATAATAGGAGAACTTTGCTATCGTTTACTCATGAAAGAAAATTGTTACCAATTATATTGAAGCTTTGCATTGCAATTCTATCTCAAATCATAACTGACACAGGTTTTCAATTTTAGCCATCGTAGGAAATGACAAAGCTTCAATGTGCATTGGTTACCACTTTCATCCACCCGGTAACAACATAACAAAAGAGTGTGTGATCGGTCATTCAATTAAAGGAGCTGTTTGCATATGGCTCAAAATTTCATCCGTTCATTCATCCATCTGCTTATCCGGTGTCGGGGTTGTCCAGCTCGTCCCGGCCGATCCTGAGGTCTTCCCAGTCTCTTTAACGTGTCCAGGGTCTTCCTCAAGGTCTCCTACCGGTCGGCTATGCCCTGAACACCTTCCCAGGGAGGCGTCGTGGAGGCACCTTTACCAAACGCTTAAGCCAATGCGGAGAAGTGGCTCCACTCCAAGTGACAGGGACAGTTCTTCTGACCTTATTGCTAGGCCCACTACGGCAAGACCTCATTTAGGCTGCTGGTACTTGCAATTTTGTCACTGTCCAAAGCTGGTGGTAGGAAAATGAGAGCTGTTTCTTTTGGCCCAGCTCTCTCTCCATCACATTGGACTGAAGCTGAGTCCGCATCTTTGCAGATGTTGCACCAGGTCACCTGTCAATTTTGCATTTCATTCTTCCCTCGCTCATGAAGAACACCCCGTGGTACTTAAACTACTCCACCTGGGGAAGGTCGCTTCACACTTGGCTGCAGACCAATCCAGCAAGAGTTGAAGATCACGACCCAATGAATCCAGCAGGACCACATCATCCGCAAAAAGCGGAGGCCCAATCTTGCAGCCAACAAAGCAGGTCATGTCAACGCCCTGGCTACGCGGAAAAATCCCATCCAGAAAGTAATCAACAGAATTGCTGACAAAGGGCAGCCTTGGCAGAAGCGAGTCCGGCTTACCGCCGGCAATGCGGACCTAGCGCTGACACATGTTATACAGGGAGCGTACTCCCGGAGTACTCCCCACAGGATTCCATGAGGGAAGTGGTCGAATACCTTCCCAAATAAAACAGAATAGTCCGGAATTGTTCGACCCAAATAAAATGGCTGCTAATTATGACTGACATTCATGGCTGTCTCGTACACTAAGGCAGTCCCAGAGAAGCGACAATCACTTTGCAGACATGCTCCTGTTATGTGTCCTGCTATACGTTCTGTGGTAGCTAATGTTAGTAGCTAAACTTTGCCAAACCGCTATCGTTAGCTGACACACTTAACTAACGTGTGAGAGTGTGTGTGTGTTTTAAGACAAAATGCACATTAAATCCGATCTATTGAGTTGAATGTATTTTGTTGTCTTGGATCATGGCAAATGTGTGTATAACAATGAACATGTGTTTTCTTTTAGTTAATAAGAAGCCAGATTATTGTTGTCTATGTGGCCGTTTTGAATGATTTGAACAGACAAAATATGCTGTCGTACTTTATGCTGCTATAAACACACCTGATAAAATTGACTGAAGAGTGAAGATAATTATGTTGCAAATTTGTGTCCTTGTGGTATTTCTGTGTGTTCCACGCATGATTTTTGTCACGTCAAGCTCTCTTTCCATCTACATCAGCTTGCTTTGCCACTGCATCCTAACAACAAGGCTGCTCCACACTGTGGCCTGCATTAAGATGCTGAACACTCTCTTGGACTTTTTCCTCATTGATCTTAATCCTTCCCTTCTTCGCTATGAACGATGGCTGCAGGAACGAGTCCCCTTGTCCGTGGCATGCAGCAGGCCCGTTGCGTTACATCATGATGAGACCTCGTCTCAGATGAAAACATGTTTTTTAATGAGAGGAGATCAAGATGTCAGTTGCTCAATCATTATGTTCCAAGCAAAGGCACGTAGAGAGGTTAAGATAAGGTCAATTTCAAGCAGGAAGGCAAAATAACGACATAGTTTTTCACTTTAAGATATAACTTTCAGTGATTAGGGGTGAAGGGATTTGCAAAATGAAAAATTTTCCTTTTGGTTCAGAAATGGTTTTTTCCTCTATCAGCATATTATTTCATTAAAAAATGTAATATTTTCAAATGTCAGTTTATTGTGACATGTGCTTTATAGTTAGTATTAAGTATTTATGCAAGTGGTATCAAAAAATGCTTGTATGTACAAACTGAGTACGTGATGGTCCAGGGTCACCAACCCATCGATCGCGAGCCACCAGTCCATCATAGGGGCTTTGAAACATTAGAAATAAATGTATTAGTACAGTGGTTCCCAAACCCTGCAGCGTTTACAAGCCTGCAGAGCTTGAGAGACGAGGAGAGAGTGACAGGGCGCAGCCATCTGCTTGCTGATGCAACAGTAATTATTACACGTTAAAGTGGCTGAAAATCGGCCTTGGCCGCCTCAAAATCAAGCCACAAAGATAGACGCCCATTCATCCATTTTCTATACCGCTTATCCTCATTAGGGTCGCGGGTATGCTGGAGCCTATCCCAGCTGACTTTGGGCTAGAGGCTAGGTACACCCTGGACTGGTCGCCAGTCAATCGCAGGGCAGACATACAACCATTCACACTCACATTCACACTCTTATTATTATTTAGAGTCGCCAATTAAGCTAGCATGCATGTTTTTGGAATGTGGGAGGAAACGGGGGCGTACCCGGAGAAAACCCACGTACGCACGGGGGGAACATGCAAACTCTACACAAAGATGCTTAACGGAGACTGTGAGGCCAACATGCTACCCACTCAGCCACCGTGCGGCACTCCATAGACGTGCACCTCTAAAAAACCGCGGCCTGTTGTAACGGAGCTCCTCTCTCCTCAATCACTATCGCTTGCCCACGACACTAAGCCAACAAGCCAAAAAGAATTTGAGTTTGCTCATAGAGCCGCAAGACTGACCCCGACGAAGACCCACAAAAAGCATTTTTCCAAGGCATATATATAGATCTTGCCCAGGTTCATGGCCAAGACCAGAAATCTTAAGCTCAACAATTAGGTTACATTTTTGCCCATTTACTTGTGTGCTTTTATTGGGGCTCCTATTACTCTGAAGGCAGTAATACCATGAATGGCTGAGACCTTTCATTTATTTCATTCCTAATTAATCATAATTAATTGGTTTCAGACCTGACCGCGATAAGAGTTTTTCTGTCATTTCTTATTCATAACTCAGATATTTTGAGTCTAGTGTGTTTTACTAGTGACACCTAGTGGCAGTTAATCAATGTCTTGTCTCAATTGTATTTGTATTTTACTTCGTTTACAACACTTTTATGCTTGAAAATGCTTAATTTAGGCAAAGAATATGCAAAATTTGCCTAACTGTGCATTTTTTTCATTAATAAATGACCAATAATAACAGGTCATGAAAAGCCACGATAAAGAGCAATGTTTGGGCCGCAATCTACAATTTCAGTTTGTAGAATCATTACCTTGAAAAAACCTAAATTATTGAGACCAATTTTCTGCAAAATAACAACTCCAGCTAAACTCATCATGCCTCCCCTGGTGAAAAATGAAATAAGTATGCAAGAGGAGGCCCACTTCTGTTTCTAATTACTTTTAATCTTCTGTCTCTGCCTCTTTAACACACCTCACATTGTCATGGTGTGTTGAGATGAATGGACTTTATTAGATCTATGAATCAAGATTCAGAACTACAGTTGTCCCAAGCCACTTGGCAATTTGAATTTTGTGGCTTCACAGTTTTTCAAAAAAAATACAGTATTAATTATTAAACCATACTGTTTGGGGTGAACACAGGATATTAGTAGTCAAAACGTATGCAAATTTAAGCAAATGTTGTATATATTTGCCTAAATTAGGTATTTCCAAATACCATACCATTTTGACATAGAAATGTCAAAATGAAGTGAAATATGAATACACAGCATTTAAAAGACACATTCAAAGATGTTGACATAGTACTCTACACTAGTGTCAGTGATGTGACTGATGTAATACTAATACTAATGTTAACACAAGCGCCACACTTGCATTTGCAGTTTTGAATTATCTCACAATCCCTAATAAAACCCCCTGAATTGTCACGATCCGGGTGTTGCGCGTGACAGTTTAGGTTATGTGGGGTTTCCTTGGTTGTGGGGTTTTCCTGTTTTCGTTACTAGTTGGTTTTCCGTTAATTAGAAACACCTGTTCCTCATTTGTGTTTCTTGGTATTTAAGTTCAGGTGTGTGCATCTTGGTTTTGTCGGGTCATTGCATGTAAGTTCGTCTTTGTTGCCATACGTTCATCTTGTTGCTCCTACTGTGAGTTTTGCCTTTTGCCTTTTTGCCATTTGGATGTCGTATGTGCTTCGCTTCCCGTGTTCCTGTTTTTTGTTCCTGCCTTGCATCTTCATTATTGAAAAGACTCTTTTTCCTGCACCTTACCTGGCTGACGTCCTGCTCGCTTCTTCCTCGGGGTTCTCGCCATGTCGCGCCGAGCTAGCCGAGCACCAAGTCATAACATGAATGAAAACAGAGCTACTCTTGCGGCCGTAATCCACCGCAAGTTAAAACTCTGACAACCCGATGTCACTTCCTGTCCACTATATACTCTGCTCCCCTAGAGAACGCATGTATAGAAATTTTATGGCAGCACACAAGTCTTAAATATGTCTTTAATGGCTCGTTTTCTCTTATTAGGTCTGCTATAAGGGGTAATATGAGTGTGAAATAGTACACTATTATTTCATGTCTAAAGGGCTCTAATAATGTATAACGTATTTAAAAGGTCGTAAACAGGTTTATTTTTCTTTATAAATAAGGAATTCCACTTTGCGGAAATTCCCCTATCACGGTTGAGGCATGTACTGTTCTGTACATGCAACTATCATTTCTCTTGGAAACTTTCAACATGACCTGCACTTGAGGCATATTTGAAAACCGTGTAACATACACAATCCAAGAAGTCTAACAATTTCATATGCAAAACACATTTAAACACACACACACACACTAATGCAGGCCTTTGGTGAAATTATTCAACTATCCCACTGTAATAAATTAATCGCTTTTAAACACTCTTTATTTTTCTTTGCAGCTTTGAAGCAATAAGTGCAATATGCGTGCAAGTTCAGCGAGAGAACAGCTGGCGACAGAAGCATTAGCGTGTACTGTAGAGCTTTATTCCCAGCATGTAGGAAATGGCAAACAAGTTTTTGTCATAGACTATTTACACGTGTAAAATGTGCCGGTGTGAGACACAAAGCCTCTCTGCACTGATGTGACAGAAAGGTTGTCACTCTGTAATTGTATATGGAGTGATACAGCATTCTCTACGGTGTAAATTAGCAGCCCTGAAAACTATCCTGCATGCAAATGACAAGTAAGATTGCTGAGAATAAGGGTTATACCAACATGCAGCAAATACAGTACACGCGGCCGGATTTTTCAGCATGCAAATGCTTTGCATTTGATCCTTGGCCGCGGTGATTTGCTGCCACAAATTCTATTTTTAAGCAAAAGTTCAGAAAATGGTAATGCAACTGTAACGATGTATGTGTTTCATATAATGCTAAACAAGTTATTTAGATGCATATATTCCGCTGCGGTGGAAACTGCACTTTGTCTGGAATTTTGCCCGTCCGCCATTATGCTTATGTGAGGCACGAACATCCCCTTTCTGTGTGAGAGAAGGGACTACGCTGAATTTACCAGCTCAATGGGGAGCACAAGTCTTGTGCTGAAAGATACAGATACATTCTTATTTTGTGAATAAAAGGTTTTGCACTAGTGCTTAGTCTTGCACCATAGCTGGGTCTACCTCACACCCAGCAACAGTATTCTCTGCCTGGGGGGGAGGGGGCGCAAAAGTAAAGAGTAGTAGTCGTCATTCGCTCTCACAAAGTGTGTTATCAAACGCTCTCTCTATGTTGCTCTTGTTGTCAGAAGTATACGTTTTTGCTTCTATGGACTCTGTGAAATCTTTGTGCCCAAGAAAGAAATTCCGGTAATGCTCAAAACGACCAAAATATGACAAAACACTGTAAGTATTACAAGTTATTATGAATGTGCCTGTCAGTACATGGTCACAGCGTTTTTTAATAAAGGTCTTTATGGTGCAGTTGCAGGGTTTTTGCCAGCAGTTTGTTTGTGTCACTTCCGGTGAGCAGACGGGGGTTGAGCATGAGATACGGCCACATGGCCACCGAGTGTGTTTGTGCAATATTATGGAGCTTAAAGCAAAAAACGGTGCATGCCGTAGAAAGGATTTGCTCTAGTTGGGTGAGTGTACGTGGTGTGATGCATGAAGACATAAACAGTTGAAAACCAGCCAACCAAAAAGCAGTGAATGCGTATCGTTAGCGTCGATAAAATAATCATGAAAATGCATTCTTGTATGTGTCCATTGTTTTGCTACTGTTTGGTAAAGCGTGAACTCCACCACCAATTTTCAGCCGGATTCCTATTAAATTAACTTTGATTTCAGTATAAATTGTGCTTCTTGTTGCTCACTCCATACTCCACTCGATGAAAGCCACAACTGTCTAGCAAACGCTCCTCTGCATTTTTGGGTTGTTTTCTTAAACTTTACTTTCTTAAACATAAACATTATGATGGACTATCTCGGTAGTAACATTTTTCAGAATACATATTTGAACGATTTCCACATTTGTTCTGATTTTACATGACTTCCAGTTACGAATACGCTTATTGGCCGCCCATCTTTTTGAGGCGGGGCTGACCACAACCAGAGCCGATGTCATGTGAAACCCAACAATGGGCAAATTCCCCTCACATGCATTATTGGCTGCCCAGAGTTAGCAGTTTTTCCAATATTTAGACAGAAAAGGGACAAACTGTCACACATAAGGATTGTGGATGATGGGCAGAATTCCAATTCTTTTTAGTACTATATGATTTAGTCATGTTGAAAAAAAGAATCTCAAACACCAGTGCCTTGATTGATCATTAAGATACACAGCACCATTTAACTTTGATTCAAATACTCTATATTCCTCACAATATACAGTATATAGCAATGATCTCAGGTCAGTCTTATGCTGTGTAACCTTTATATTTAATGGCCATGACCTGATTTCACTCATAGTATATTCAGGCTTACAGGCATATCATCTGCATGCAAGCAGCTTCCATGTGGCCCACATAAGATAAAGTCATTACACTGAAGATTAAAATGAACTCAGGCGAATGTGTATTGGTTTATACAGAAGACAGTGTGACTTTGGGTATTGTGGTAATGTACTGTACCTCATACAGTTAACAAGGACATGTTGTAAAATATGGTGTGTGCGTGTGTGTGTGTGTGTGTGTGTGTGTGCTTGTTGGTGAAAAGGTGTCTCGTCTTTGTAAGGGTGTCCCTGGTTGCACTTGCAAAGTGAGAAAAAGCACTTGACTTTCGGAAGAAGAGAAGATTGACTGAACCATGGAAGCACTTTGAGCACACCGCTCGAAGTAACTGAGCTTATGGTTTTGTGTGTGCGTGTGTACGTGTGTGTTTGTCTTCATCGTCCACTCCTTGACTAAAAACCTCTACTGTGTGGACATTTGAAATTGGAGGGCATTTAGGGAACACACACACTGGGATGGCTGAATATGTGCGGTTATGATTCTTTTGTATCATTTCAAAGCTGTTTAGTCTTACTGTGCAAGGTGGGGGTTACTGGTAATGACTGGCGGGAGGAGGAAGGACATTGATTGCTTGTGCTTGTACGTGAGTAATTATGTTGGGCCCATGCCCACCTCTTTTATACACTTTTTTTTTAATTTGATGATATCATTGGCTGAATAGTTGGTGAGTGTAACACCTTGATAAAGTGTCTTTATCAAATGCTCAGGTGGACGAAATGCATCAGTGAACTTCAGTCAGGTTTGCTGTGGATGTAAGCTTGAATTTGTAATGATTATTCCATTAGCATGCCAAATTGAATTAATTAACACTGATAGGAATCACCCGTGGCAGCTATAGTGTTGAATTGGAATAAAGAGTTGACTAACAGGTCGTGTTGTGTGTCGGAGAGGCGGTAGGTGCACTCATTGACATTGCAAGTAAGTGCATACACACGCCTCGGTCTCTACAAAAGCACCTTATCTAACATCAAATATCATGCAACAAATCATTTGACCTTCTTAGCAGCTTTGTGGTCTGCACTTATTCTGGCTCGTTCATTGGTCCCATGCATATTTATTTCAAAATCCCACTTGACCTTATTCGAAGTACAGAAAGAAAGTAGTACTTCCTGTGACCCCCTCAGCCAAGTACTTTATGTGCTTTCCTGCTAAATGGTTTGAGAAAGTCACCTATATGTGATTTAGGACAATCCTTGATCTAAAGTGACAGAGCAAATCTAGGTCCTTCGTTTCCTCATGCTTTAAAAATAGGCCAAATGCCGACCTCATTGCCTGCACTGCTGCCAGACCAAATGGGAGTGGCGGAGGACAGGAGAGGAGGAGAGAAGACTAATGAATCATGAGGAAGGATGTTTTGTTTCTCCATTAGACAAAGCAGGATGTTGTTGATTCAGCTGCGCAACTGCTGCACGTTTCCAGCATCAGCACTCATTTTGCTGATGTGCACAAATGAGAGCATAAATGCAAGAAAACAAGTTAATCCGCAACACCTGAGGACATACATACAGTATAGTTAGGTGAATATAAGAATGTCTTTCCAGTCATTTACAATCTGAGTGAAAGCCTGTCCCACTTTGGGAAGCCATTAAAGGTGGATTATTTGGAAGTGGAACGTTTTGACCAAAAAGACATCCCTGCTCTGTACTTAATCATATATTGGCAAAGTGCTTTGAGGTTAGCTCCTGTCTATTTTTGTCTGACTTTATTTGTTTTTTCCCCACAACTACTACAGCTGGGATATTTTTCTGGCAAATTGCATGAGGTTGTTGTGTCATTATTATTATTATTATTATTAGGGCTGTGAAATGATTAAAAAGTTTAATCAGATTAATCACAGTTTCCAAATTATTAATCACGATTAATCACCATTTGCAGCTTTGTCTGAAATTTGCCCATTTACTGTATTTTGTGAAAGAAACATAATAGACAGGAGAGGATTATATATATTTGTATGTATTAACAGCTCCAAATGAACAAAAAACTAAATCAAGCAAAAACAATAGCACACATGACTGAAAATCTATTTACCTAACACTAGTTTCTTTAATAGACACCACGTAACTTAAGTTGAATTCACATGAGTTTATTTTCTGCGATTGCCGAGCATACATGAATGCAGCAAATTGTACTTCTGTATCAGGAGTTACAAAGTGAACGATAAGAATATCCACTTTCTTTGTCATTCTCTTTATGAAAACCACACACACACATAATAAAAGGTTGTCGTGATGTTCAGAGAGTCCTTGAATGCGTCTCAAAATAGCGACAATGAGGAAGTCCCATTCTGAGACTGCATGGACTACAGACGTGTTTGTGAGTTGGAGATACAGTGTTGGAATTTCACTGCTTATGATGTTTTCAGGTCAGAAAAAAAGTTATAAAAAAGCGCCATGCTTTACGTGACTCGGTGCCCTTTTGTCGTCATAACTGAGAGGTGTGGCTTGTTGCGATGTGTACGCTTTAAATATACTAAAAAAATGTAACGCAGTAAATGGAATAAATTACCGCCGTTAACGCGTTGTTTTTTTTTTGACAGCACAATTTTTTTTGTTTTATCATCCAACTCTTGAAAATATTTCAACATTATATTTATTGTATAGTTGGGGAAAAAAGTCACAAAGAAAAGCAAGTTCTGTAACAACAAAAGAGACGCTTAAATCATCCCAGTTCCTAGCGGGATTTCTGCAACAGGATTAAGCAAATTGCTGTCACAGTCTGACATTTGAACCCTTGGGTAGAGAGCTAGCTAGTGGAGTTAGGCCGTTGATAGCTGATAGCGATGATGACAGTGCCCGTCGGTATTGTTGTAAATGTTCAGTATCCCCGCTAGAGCTTGTCTCATGGCTTTTATGAGGAAGGCAGATTTAAGAGGGCTTGGCGGTTAATTCTCCTGGGCTTGCGGTGAGATAACAGCTGACTTTAGTTAAAGCACCGATGCCCTACACCTGTAGGAGAAATCTGTGATGCATATTTTAAAATGCAACCTACTTGATCTGCATGTGTAAAAGAGTTAGTGAGTGCAGGTGCATAAAGTTGCAACTACATCCCTGCAAATTCTAGTGAGAAAACATGATCATGTATATTTTTAAGCAACAACCTAATGTTTCTCCTGTGTAGAGGAGAAGATTATTGTAGGAACATTTATAATTACATTTACAGAGGACAGTTAAATATCCATCCGTCCCTCCATCTTGTATACCGCTTATCCTCATTAGGGCTGCAGGGTATGCTAGGAGCCTATCCCAGCTGACTTCGGGCGAGAGGCGAGGTACACCCTGGACTGGTGGCCAGTCAGGCGCAGGGCAGACAAACAATAATTCACATTCATAGACAGTTCAATATTTTTGAGCAAAACAGAATGCTTAGGGAAGTGCTGTCCATATCTCTGAGCTGAAAAGCAATTAGGAGCAGAAATTACACTGGCACTTTTGGACAAAAATAAAATAATGCGGCACCAAAGACTAAAAGAACGATCCGGCTTATTACTACCATGTGTTATATCATTACTCTTGGCATAATGGAAGCGATTATTCAGGAAGGCATTTGATCAAGATTCCGAAGCAGAAGACTGTACTGCATGAGGATAAGACAATGAGCTACATTCAGATTTGAAACGCGTGGCGGTGGAATAGGTGGGTAGTCTGCCTACATGTTCCACATCGTCTTCAATAGAGAATATGACAATGCTTTGCTGTTTTGCACACACAACAAACACCGTCACAACTGGAGTCAAAACCTAAGTTGAGCATGGCAGTGTTAGCAAAGTAGTAAGACTGAAAATCTTTCCAAAAAATACTGTCGATTTATATCTTCATTATGTAATATATAATAATAAATAAATAAACAATTTAGTATCCCAAAGGATTTAGTATCCCAAAGGATAATTTATGACAAAACAGGAAGGTGCCACATCACCCACAAGAGTAAAAGTTGTATGTATTGTTTTATGCACGCATAAATATAATTGCAACACGAAATATGTTTTGTCTTTCTTTATTTCTTGTGATTTGTTTAGATGATCTGAGCTGCACCTTCTGGAATGAAAGAATGACGCTAACTAAGGGTCCACTGTATTTAAATTACTTTCCTGTTGGATGAGGATGTCACAAAATTCTGTTGTTCTTGTTTTTAGACAAATTGTTATAATCTGGTGTGGTGTGTGTCTGGACCCCCAGACGCAGAGGCGAAGAGGCAGGTAAGTCTTTAATACCAAAAGGGTTGATAACAAAAGCGATGGTGGAAAAAGCACCATGAACAAAAATGCAGAGCCTGGTGGAGACAGGAAGCTGCTGGAGGCATTGGAAGAACACGAAGAAGTACTAAAGCACGAGACGTAGTCTTGGGTTCGTGGCGGATTAATCCCGCGTCTCCCAGCGGCCAGCACTCAACTTAAATAGCCCGGGCCTGATTGGGAACAGGTGTGTCCAGCAGCTCCGCCTCCAGCCGGCCGCGAAGGATCTGGAAAGATCGCAAGAGGAGCGTAGGAGCGTGCCCGTAACACAAATTGTTTTTGAAAGTACCAGTTTGGGGACAATGTAAGTACTGGAAACGTAAAAGCACCAGCACTATTTCGCAACTGGCGATGTGGCAACAATATATAACAATACCCCAATCTGCTGTGGAGTATAAAACTGCAGCACTTAGAACTAAGGCAAAGCAAAAGGCTAATATTAGTACGTGTGATTGACATTTTTAGCAGTGTAGCCTATCAAAGTAAAATGACACAGCAATGACAAAATGATGAGCAGGTGGTAAAAATAATACCTGAAAAATGTGCTTTTTCTGCCATTATGTGCTAATGTGGCATTCACACTCTTTTTGAGAAGCATTATCACGCTTTGGTAATATTTTAAATGTCAACCATATCAGTTTTGCAAGTGGAAAGTAGTGCTGGCCAGCAGGCCTCCTCGTGATACACTAGCACGACGTTCCAGCTGTAGCCCCAGTAGCCAGCACAGGTCACAGAGAGGTCACGCTGAGACGTCTCATTCATCTCATTGCAAAAGTTGACCAGCGCGGCTCCAAGCCCGTGAGTCAACGTCATTGGGCTCATGAGGAAGAGTCATTTTGTGGCGATGTACCATGTTTGCGTCAAATTGTGTCAGATCAGTGTAGTAAATGGGATGTTTGCCAACAGGATGAGTTTGAACCCTGTCTAATAATAATGAAGCACAAGCCTCCTCTAGCATTTATTATGGAGACTGGAAATAATATTATTTGTTCATGAGGGATTTTTTTAAATATTTCTGCACTTCCAGTTCATGCTGGTTGATTATGCACCATCTCTCATTGAAGGTATAAACTCTACTATGCATATAAAATCGGACAAGAGGATTGCTTATGTAAAGCATGCAAATGACCACGGCTTACAAACCAGGCAAGGCGCAGCACAATTTGTTACGCCGACACCGGCTTTGTGTGTTTGTCGCATGCAGCTGTGTGCCAGCCGTGTCGTCTGAGGAGTTTCCTATAGAGAAAAAGCTAATTAGCATGTTTCTACCTTTTACGCTGCTCAATGGCTTAACCGTGTCAACGTTTTAAGGACAGGATCTTTCATGACTTGACTGAAGAAAAATTCTCAATAAAGCTGATTCTACCGCCGTAAAGAGCCAGTATTCCGAATTCAATAAATAGGCTATGCATTCATGGGCGCATAAGCGTTCAATCAATATTTTTCCATCACTATTGCCTGTTTGCTGTATGTTTTGAAAGGGACGTGCACCCTAGTGTTAAAACAGATGGCAAAATTGTGTATTTGGATGTATTAAAGGTAGGTTTTGTTGTGAATCAAAAGGAGAAGTTTTTTTCTTCCTGTACCATCTGGTTTTGAATAACAAGTGTGGTCCAATTGAGTTAAATGATATACTACAGCGTTTAATACCCAGATGCTCCCTCTTCATGGTGGCATTTAGAGGACACAAGCAGCAAGGCTCACTGCTCTAAGAGGCCCGACAAAGATTCGTGTTTATGCTGACAAGTTACACATCTACATACATTTTGAATCAGTGCCTGCAGAAACTTGCATGGCCCCAATTTTGACAGGCAGCTGTGATTATCTTTGCCTACAGCTGCTTGAGTGGCGCATTGCAGGCCTGATTGCATCTTCGCTCCATGGTTGAAAGACAGACAAATTTGCTTGGGAAGGAATATTTCTTTATCTGCATATCTAGAAAGTCGTCCAGATACCCCCAAACGACAAGTTTCTATTGTTTCATTGGGCTTACAAAATGCAAAAGGCAATATTACCCATTTTTGGAATCAATTGTTTTATAGATCTGTACCGATACATTAGAAAAAGGAGATCACAAGCTGGGGAGGGGGGGGTGTATGCATCATGTAAAATGCCAGGCATTGGCCTCTTTTTAAGTTTTATTTCTCAGGGTTTTGGCAGTATGAATACAACTAGACTGTTGTTATTTCTGTCTACGACACATCTGGAAACTACAAACACATACAAAAGAAGAGTCATAAAAGAGCTGTGACTCAGTCATTTGTCTTCAAGCCTATCATCAGTGCATAATGAATCATTCTGATAGTTAAGTATAAAACCGACAATTATTACTGTTGCACCAGTGTGTGTGTCTGTGTGTGTGCATGTTTGGTGTCTAGAAAAGCACTATATACATCCAATCACTATTATTTCTTATTGTTGTTCCTCGCCACCTTACAGTTCAAATTTCACGCTTTGCCCTATTGCAGCTGTTCTAAATATATAAATTAATACTGTACATGTTTGCAGTTTCATGGTTGACTACGCTATATTATTAGTACACAAATATGCCTATTTAAGCACATTTTATGTATACCTGGCCTAAAAGAAGCATTTTCATGGATAAAGATGGATAAATGAAAATGGCATTTGGATGATGCATTCAAAGACTGTGTATGTACCGTCATTTGCTGCTACTTTTTTCCCTAAGCTTCTACTTTTTTCTTAGGCTTTGAACCCTGAGACTTATACAGCGGCGCAGCTAATTTACGGGCATGTTCTGATCTGGTGACATCTCATTTACTTCATGATTACTTCAAACTTCTAATTGTTTAAATACTGGCTACTCACAAGGCAGTGAGGAAACAGTTGCTCCTTCTATGGCAGGAGCTAATCATGAGCTATAAGAAAACTCACCAGAGGGAGGCATGAGTGGCTCCCCTCAGGCAGCTGAATGAATCATTGCAGTGCCCCGGCAGCCATGGCCAATGAAGCGATGCATGATGGGAAGAAGTTAAAATTGTTGTTGTTTTTTATTTTAAACTTGTATTGGTACATGGCTTGTATATTTCTTACCACCATTTTGAGTGATAGCCTTTAAGTCACAAAATTGCGACAAGCAACACTGCTGAATTTAACAAGCCGTTGCTGCCAATATGATGCCTCATACTTATATATTTTTTGTTATTACATATCTAACTTCAATCTGAGCAACATTTGTGGGGGTGTTTCAATTCAAAGCTTAGGAGTTTATAGATTTTGAATCTGTGCGTGTGCAACAGCGAGTCTGGTCGCCATAGGGGCGACTCTGCTCGCGAGTCTCAAACTTGTGGCCCACAAATGGTAGCAAGGGGATATTTTGTGGCCCCCACCTTTATTTGAAAGTTTAATGTTAGTGCGGCCCTCGAGAGAGAGAGGTAACTATTTATTTATGCGCAAAGTAAGAATAATGTTCACACTTGTTTAACACAGCGGAATCGCAGGAAGTCAATACTCAGCATGACAGTCTCACTCAGGGTGTCTTAAACAGAACGCGCCAAAACATCACACGACTATAGAACAGGAAGATAACAACAGGCAAGACACTGTTAATAAGGGGGGAGTACACAATAAACGACAACAATGTCATCTCTAACATGCAACTAGCAGACATTTGTCAGACAATCCCGCAAAGGACACCTGCAAGCAGGAAGTGCTCCCAGAAGCGCTACAATATGAATGGCACAGTGTTGTGTGCAGGGCTGACAAACCAATCACAGTGGGGTATATCACTCTCAGGGGCATGACATCGACTGGGCCTGATGCAAGCAAAGAAAAATTTTTCAATGAATGAAAGTTACAGCAGCGTTGCCATTGACGTTTTTCTTCTGTGCCTGGCTAGGTAAGCGCGGACATTCAGCCCAGCTTGCTGTTCACGTCCAAAAAAGTGTTTTAAGTTGCTGCCCAGCGTGACATAATACAAAGTGTATAGGTTATCTTTCTCTCTGAATATATCAAAGTGAGCCCGGAGAGATAAAGGAAGGGCGGGGAACTCGGTTTGGTCTGCCATCTGAGTCCAGTCGGCTCTGTGTAGAGGTGGGCTGTAGTCCGGCTGGCAGAAAATGCATGGTTATTATAATAGATAGATGTAGATAGATAAGTGGAGCAGACATGTTGATGAGCCAATGTTGTTGAGACAGTGATCTGGCAAATTCTGAGCATGCTGATGCCAGAATATGCACATCAGATGAGTGAATTTACTCCCATCACAAACTTTGGATTATACTAATGATTTTTCTCATTTACAGTATGCCTTTATCCTTTGCCATTTTCAAGCTACAATCTTTTGAAACAGTAATATCAAAACTGAATATTTTCTTGAAAAAAACCTTATACAGTATAAGACCTAAACAAAATATTAAGACCAGTTGAAAAATTGTTATAATTTACCTTCTGCACTTTTGGATCTTAGTGATGTTTTAAGTAGAGCTACAATATGCAAAAGCGAGAAAGGGGAGTGTGACAAAAACATTTGGAACTTGTAATTTAAAAAAATAATAATAATAAACAGAAATAGGGTTTTTTTTAATCACGTGATCAAATATTTAAGACCACAGGCTATAAAAGCAAAAATCTGCTAAAAATTCTCATTTTCTTTCAGGCCTTCACACGGTCATGTCCTCCCGATGGCTAAAGCAAAAAAGCTTTCTCTTCGCTCCCGCAGCATGCCATTGCTGCTAAGGTTGGACGAAGTAAGACAGTCATTCTAAATTGTTTGAAAATCTTGAGCATTATGGAACAAAAAAGTCCCAACTCGTCTCCCCCAATGCCACAAAACTCCCCGTTTACACTTTGGCAGGGACCATCAAACATGGGACATTGAAAGGTGGAAAAAAGTTGTATTCTCTGATCAGAAAAAAATTAACCTTGACGGTCCAGATGGCTTGCAACGTTACTGGCATGACAAGCAGATCCCACCTGAGATGTTTTCTACATGGCACAGTGGACGGGGGTCCATCATGATCTGGGGTGCTTTTTCATTCAGTGGAACACTGGAGCTTCAGGTGGTGCAGGGTCATCAAAACCTGGCTGGTTACATGCAGATGTTGCAGCGGGCATCCCTCAGGACTGAGGGCCCTCGTCTGTGTGGTAACAGCTGGGATTTTCAACAGGACAACGCTGCAGTTCACAATGCTCGCTTGACGAAGAACTTCTTCAGGGAGAATAACATCACTCTTTTGAACCATCCTGCATGTTCCCCTGATTTAAATCCCATAGAGAACATTTGGGGGTGGATAGCAGGGGAAGTTTATAAAAATGGCCATCAGTTCCAGACACTTGATGCCCTTTGTGAAGCCATCTTCACCACTTGAGGCATTGTTCCCACTAGCTTCCTGGAAACACTCGCATCAAGCATGCTCAAACCAATTTTTGAAGTGATTAACAAGAACAGTCGAGCTACTCATTACTGAGTCTTACTGATATTGTTCTGGTTTGGAGAGTTTTCGTCATTTTTTGAGCAAGGGTCTTAAACTTTTGATCAGCTGATAAACAGCCTATTTCCGTGTAAATGTTGTTTTCAACAAATTACTTTTTCAAAGTGCTTTTTGTCACACCCCCTTTCTTGCTTTTGCATATTGTGTCTCATAACCTCATTAAGATCCAAATGTGCCAAAGGTAAATTCTAGCAATTTTTCAACTGGTCTTAAGCTTTTAATCAAGTCTTTATATACATAGATATAAAAATCTGTTTTTTTTGTAAATTGAGTCGGTTCGGCTTAAACTCCATTAACATCTAATACACCGCAATTTACAATAGTATTTTACACTGATCGCTAGGTGTCTTTAATGTTACCTCGATGAGACAATAGCCACCAAAGGAAGTACGCTGTCCAGAAAAAAAAAACAAGAAGCTCTCCTAATGCTAACACGTGAGTCTATGTTATGTTTTATTTTCTGTTATAATGTCTACTATATTGGGGTTTACACCGGGTTAAAAGATGGCTTCTTCAAAGTTGGAACACACTGTTGTCCAAATAGTCTTGGTACGATATACAATTAAGATTTTGTGAAGCCCAACTCCTGACTGATAAATTAACTGGTGAATAATTGTGTCGTGATACTTTTGTCTATCTTGTGTATTGAGAAGTTTCATTACAGTGTACATCTTAGTTAAAGAATGCTTGTGGAAAATAGCGCATGTTAAAATGCACGGGGCAAGTGAAATTGTTCTGGTGATAGATTATTTTTCTTATTTTTATATTTAAGTTTTGTATAAGACACATACTCTGAACCTGCAGAGATCTTTACGAGGATCTTTGTTATCTATATATTTTTTTAATGTTATTGGTAGGTGAAATGGAAATTCCAGGGTTGTAATTGTTAAATAATTGAGGTTATTGTAATGGTTCTAATGAACTTTGGATAATGTTTGATCTTTTCTTGAGTGACATTTTCATCATGGTTGTTGGGGGAAAAAGGACACAAAAACCTGAGAGTAATTTTACCACTAGCTGCATATCAAGAAGCTAGGGAATAGTTACAGGACCAAAGTACTCCATGCGAATAAAATGTTATTGAGTTAGTTATGTAGTGATATCTAAAAATCATGTGGCATTACAAGCGGTTGTTATCACTGACATGGTTCTAGACTATTTTTCAAGAACTTCACATTTTAACCTGTTTTTGATGATGTGGTGATTAAAGCCTGCAAAAAATAAGACTGCTTTGAGTGCACCTCCACTTTAAATTTGGAGTCCCTTGTCAGGTTTTTTAGCCAGCAAGTTCTGAGAAAGTGTCATATGTGTGGTGTCTCGTCAAAAAGAAGCATTTTTGACCATTGATTTGATCTATTTAGATTTCACCTGTTGCAGTGTAGAAGGTAACCTTAAAAAAGTAACCTTTTTTTTGCTGTCTGCCCCTCCCCCATCCTGCACGGTCTCGCCAAGAGTATCCATGAGCCGGATTGTCGTGTCCGTGGCAATTTATATAGTTCGCTTTAGCAAGGTCACCTTCAGAAGGGAACTGAAAGTCACCCGGTGAAATTAGGAGCATCCCTCACACTAAATTATTTTCATTTCAAGCGCAAGGGTGAAGGAAAAGATGAGTGTGTGTGTGTGTTTGGGTACGGGGAAAACTGATGCCAAACGAGATGAAAGAGAGCATAGAAAGCAGAAGAAGGAGAGCAAGGCACGGGGGAGGGGGTGTACAATAAACAGCACTGGCTGCTATTCGGATGAAGAAAAGCTAAACGTGCAGTACATGTGAAGCTTCCGCACACTACATCATTTCGCTTGCGTCTGCCAAGCCAAACTACATCCATCCTTCTCACTTAAGTTCAGACACTTTCAACACTCGCTGTGGTGCTGGCCACCACCACACCCACTGTCTGATGGCGGTAGCCTTCTTTGAGCCACATTAATATTTTAGCGCTGCCACTCCTGGGGGGGGGACACGGCCCGCTCGGAACCCAGGGGGAGGTGCTGATGGAGAGGCCTTGCGGGAGGAAGACGAGCTGTGTACAGACAGTCAGGAGGGACAGTTATTGACTGTGAGAGATGGAGACGTGGAAACACTGAAATGGAAGGCTGGATATGATGAAGAAAATCCAACAGAACATGACAATGAGAATGGGTAAGTAAAAGGGGGCTTGCTGTTCTATGTGTGGATGTATCGCAGCAGGGAATGGTAAATGTACATGACGTCAATTTGGCATAAGTGGTCGACACTCATTGAGGTAGAGCTGGTCTAGCAAACTGTTGCTACGACTACAGCCGTCTTCACAATTAAGGATCATCGGGGGAGACATCATGACAAAGAGGGCCGAGGGCAAGCAAGACTACAATGACACATTGTTCTAATACTGAGCAAAAAAGTGAAAATAAAAATGCCATGTGTCATCCACATCAGCGGCATGAATGTCATGTACTGTAATTAATACTGTGGTAATGTTAACGATTAATTTGAACTGTTTCTTTTTGAAACCCCCAGCTGCAGTCAATCATGATCACTAAGCGTAAATGAATGTACTTGTATGTACAAGTACATGTATGAGCCTTTATGTACTGTGTATGTATAACCATGTGTAAACTACAACAAATTTTAAAAACATTCAAACTTGTGCACCCAATGCTTCCTTTAAAAAGTCCCTGAAGATGTATGATAATAAATACTCATTCCACCTTGGAAAAACGAGTTTGAATAAATTGCTGAAAGGCCATAATTCAAGGATCTATATGGAACTGAGTGCAAATTACATGTTTTTCAACCAAAAAATGCAATATAACAACGCCGCTGCCATAGCATATGTTGCCAATAGAGGTTTAAAAGAAAACATCGTACAAAAAAAGTCCATATTTTTCCCGATTGTGACTTAAACTGCATACAAACTTTCATTCTGTCGGAGTAAAATGACTGCTGTTCGTGGCTGTCACTCACTCTAGTATACGTACTGTACCCACATACATGTCTGAAGCGCAGTACTATAGAAGCGACTAACAATTTGGAGTCATAGGCTATACTGTACGTTCATCCATCCATCCATTTTCTATGCCGCTTATCCTCATTAGGGTCACGGGGATGCTGGAGCCTATCCCAGCAGACTTTGGACGAGAGGCGGGGTACACCCTGGACTGGTCGCCAGTCAATCGCAGGGCACATATAGACAAACAACCAGTCACTGTCACATTCATACCTATGAACAATTTAGAGTCACCAATTAACCTAACATGCATGTTTTTGGAATGTGGGAGGAAACCGGAGTACCCAGAGAAAACCAACACACGCACGGGGAGAACATGCAAACTCCACACAGAGATGCCCAATGGAGATTTGAACCCAGGTCTTCCAGATCTCCTGACTGTGTGGCCAATGTGCTAACCACTCAGCCACCGTGCGGCCCCACTGTACGTTCAATGATTGCTTAAATTATTAGCTAAACTTTGCATGTGCTTGTGTTATGTCAGCATAGCTTACACACTTAAAGCATGAAGCCACTATTTACAGCAGATGATTTAAATATTACTGTTTTTTACAAAGGGAATTTTACATGTGATGAATGGGAATCATATTTATTAGGATTTATTTTTGCATGGATTAGGTGCCCGTTGGTTGGGCTGCGATATCAATTTAACACTAAATTTAGGGCCACATTTGTGTAAACACAATGTGTTGGTGTGGTAAGTGTGCCAGAGCAAAAACTTTTAGGAGGCAAAAAGTAGAGCAAGAAGTGGAGCGGGGAAAAGTGGCACAGATAGCAAAGCTGAACTAAACCAAGCGTCTGGCAGTAATCCTCTAGAGTCAGTGTCAGCTGCCCGGAATGATGACCAGGAAGATATCTGAACATGATAAGGACGTGCAATTATGGTCTCTTACTACTGACAGAATAAGAGGATGCTATGTGATGCTTGACCCGGAGGTTGTGTCCTCTAAGACTAAACCAGAGAATCTTCACTACTCTCCAAAAACAGTGTCCTTTTATATCATTTTAAGGTGCTGCCATGGTCTGATTGGAAGCCTCACCAAGCTATGACCCGCCATTCTGGCTCTCGGGGATAGGTTTCTTTCTACCACTCCATCACTGAAAGAATACAAAAAGATAATGGGTTAAGTCCTGCACATCCAAAATGGAATATGGTACCACTACTTCTTTTGGGTGTATAGTGCAGTAGGTGCTGTAGATTCTCAGAAAACAAACAAGACCCAACATTCATGATATGTACTGCACCTACTGGTATTTTGTTTGCCATGTAGCAATAAAATACATTAATAACAGTGATTATTCTGGTTAGTCACATTACACTGCTCTTAATTTTAACCCTACTGTATATGTGCATACAATCATTTCTTGATCATTTTGATTAATTGGTTCCGTACATTAATACATGTTAATGTTTCTTAGAGCATAGAAAACATATTTCAGACATTCTAAACATGGTTTTGTAGCGTTATTAGAGTCAGCTAGGTAGCACAATTACACGCCTATAATCACTTTTACACTTGTATTATCCAATATTGTTGAAATGATAACAGAAAAAAAGACATCTTAGATATAAATAAGACCTTACATAGACTTACACGTTGGCATTGATAGGATACGTGGTCTCTAATGTCTCGCTCCTGACACTAATTTGACCAATTTGCTAATACAATAAAATGGGATCTTTAAAGAACATTTTATTTGTGGATGAACAATATGCTAACTAAGTTTTAGAAAACCATAAGACATGATGGGTATATAAAATCTGCTGCTGAACAAGTGTGTGATAATGACCACTATGAGATATTACGACCATTGCTGCTGTAGTAGTTGATATGTAAAACTGTCCAATGACTGCATGACAAACTGGTCACACCGTGCAGTACGGGTATTATTTATTAATTATTAATTAATTATAATATAACAAATATTTGAATGTAATATAATAATTCATATTTTTTACTAGTAATTGCCTATTTTTTATGTCGCCTTGCAGTCAAGGGACATTGAAGTTGTCCTGACTTTTCCCTTTTACATGGCACCCCTGGCCAATTGCACTCAAAAAGTAAAAAATATATATGCTGTATATCAGTTAATATAAAATATATTAATATAAAGTTGACCCTTGGACAATGTCGGCATATCAGAGATTGGCATGGAAGCCAATATCAGACATCTCTTGTTTTAAGAGGGAGAGACAACATTTAGATTTGATTAATAGGCAAAAGACATTTTCCTTAACTTTGCAGCATCACACAAACTAAGACTAGTACTGTACATCTGTAAGTGGTGAATATAAGATGATTGTGAGAAAACAGGCACACAACAATATTGATATGAGCTCAGAGGTATCCGCAACCAATAACAAGGAGAAAGAATGAAATCTTATTTTAAATTCCATTTTTGTCTGAAGCAGCTCCCCGGGGTTCCAGGTCAAACAGTCTTAAAAAAACTGTCATTAAGTGAATTTCAGAGCACAAAAACATTGCCCTTTCCAGGATCAATATGGTATTGACAGCACTGAGCCTTGGCTTTACACCACTTTGGATGAATGAATTGGCAAAGTGTTTCTGTTTGAGTGTCTAGTGTTGATTTACTATACTGTAGATCTGAAAGTACTCTAGGACAGCACACTCGTTCCACATGTATCGTTCGAGCAGCCAAACATCTGACTTTGTCAGGGCTACAATATCTGTTCATTTCGACAAAATATGCAACACAGTGTCCTGATACTGATTGCAGCTCAACTGAATATACATTAGGGCTATGACTGTTTGCTCTTCACTCATGTTGTGTTAGCGCACTGATCAACGTTGCAGGTGAAGTTTCGTGCAGTGTTTGTTGAAATTGTACAACACAAACACTAATGCACAATGGAAACTACAAATTCGAATGCCCCTTTTGGAATTAAAACTCAGTTACTTCTTTGCGGTACTTATCTAATTCATTGACATCCCAGCACAATCATTGATTACTGACAGCAGTAGAGTTTAGGTGTTAAGGATGCATCAAGAGACAGAATGGATATAAAGCATTCAACTGATCCTAAAAGTAAATCTGTACTGTATGATTTATTTGAACTGAACTATGAGAATTTGGCTCTATGCAATGTTGATTCCGGTCTTGTTGATTACATTGATAACACAATATTGCTCTAGTAAATTAAGCCTCATTATTGCTGCACTCACACACACTTTCCATTATGGCAGCAGGCAACCAATTACACTTTAGGCTGCAGCGGGGTCCCAGGGAATTGCTTGTTTCATGTGATGTGTTGGAGACATTCTCAAATAAAAAGAAAGTTTTGATATTAATATTGACTGGTGGAATGAGAATAGCACATCCGCAAAGGTTTAATTGAGGTAACCGCACACTTTTTGTTTTATCAAAGACGTTTCACCTTTTTCAAAATGTAAAAAGTATAGAATATCCCTTATTATGTCTCTACTAGTTTTGTTCCCTTGGGCACAGTAGGGTTGTTGCTGGGCGTGGCATAACAAAAAAAGATTGTTCGCGGGTCTGGTGTCAAAACAGCTTATTAGTGGCCACACTTCCTGTGACGCTATGCGTCTTTAGCATGACTGAATTCCACAAGTAACAGGAACGACCAATAGTGAGTGCCAATAATATATTTAATAGTGTCCTTTGTAGCAAAGATACTAAAGGCTACGGTGCTGAGCCAAACAGAAGGGCACCGTGCAAAAATGTGATCCAAATTACAAAAACAAAACTGGCGGAGTTCCTTGAAGTGCAGCAGCCTGGCTTGGTAAGACTGGATGGCACCACAGCAGAAATAGAGGTTCAAAAATCTGCAAACACAGAGTGAGAATGACCAAGTGCCATCCAGTCGCCACCGGTGGGTTAAAAAAGGATGAAGAATGATGAGGATCAGCTGCGCACCTCCAGCAACTCCGCCCACCTCATAGTTCACAGATCTACACAAGAAAACACAGTAAATAAATATGACAGGAAGAAAAGCACCACAACATGGCAAACAATAAAGCCAGGTGTCACAGCAAGGCATGACAGTCCACGACCTCCAAAGGGATCCTGTGCAGTCGAACCACATGCTGGATTATTAACTTGGCAGTTTCCAGGGCAGATGGGAGATTGTGGAGGGGTACAAAAGGGGTATGCATGAACTTGGAGAATCTATCCCCAATGGTAAGGATGACAGTGAAGCCTCTGGAGGAAAGAAGTCCGGTAACAAAACCCAACGCAATGTGCGACCACGAGATCGCATGGGATGGGAAGAGGCCAAAGCAAGCCCGCTGGTGCCTGGTGGGAGAATTTACTCCAGACGGGAGGATTTACTCCAGACAGGAGCAGGCAGCCACAAAGCTCCGATTGTCCTCATACAAGGTCGGCCACCAGAATCGTTGAGTGAGGAGGAAGACGGTCCGTCTGGCTCCTGGATGGCAGGCAATTTTGGAGCAGTGGGCCCACACCAGGACCTCAACAGGCACTCAGGGGGGCAGTCGATGGGACAAGGGGTCTACCTGGAGGCCTCCGCCCCACGTCTCTCGATCTCCCACTGCGAGGTTCCCTGGATCCTGGAATGGGGAAGGATGGCCTCAGCGGGTGAGTCCTCAACTGCCGGTGAAAACATCCCGGACAAGGCGCCCCGCTTCACATTGCGAGATCCAGGGCGAAAGATTATGCCAAAGTCAAATCTCGTGAGGAAGGGGGCCCACCTAGCCTGGCGCGGATTGAGGCGCTGGGCAGCACAAATGTATGCCAGGTTGCGATGAGAAAAGGATGTCTGGCGCCCTCTAGCCAATGTCTCCATTCTTGCAGGCCAAGGATAACAGCCAGTAACTCTCGTCGAGCGAAAAAGGCGCAGGGGTGCAGCGTCTGATCAGCACTGGAACACTGGGAGAGCACGGCCCCGACTCCGCTGTCCGACGGGTCAACCTCGACAACAAATGGAAGAGAAGGGTTAGGTTGAATGAGCACTGGTGAAACAGTGAAACAGGATTTGAGGTGTAGGAAAGCACGGTTGGGCTCCGGAGACCAAGAAAAGGGAACCTTAGCCAATGTACGCTTATTCAGAGGTTCCACCACCTTACTGAAGTCCCGTATAAATGTTTACGTATGCGGACTTGGTGATTCTGTGACGCTAAGCACCACAACATGGCAAACAATAAACCCAGATGTCACAGCAAGGCGTGACACATCCAGTGGAATGAGGCAACTTGGGGGAGATATGTTAGGACACTGTTAAAAGCAGACGATAGGTGCACTGACTACGTTAGAAAGCCCCCAATTTTGCACGTGTAAGTAAATTGTTAATGCTTTCATGAACACAGGGAGTGCAGAATTTTTAGGCAAATGAGTCTTTTGTCCACATCATCCTCTTTATGCATGTTGTCTTACTCAAAGCTGTATAGGCTGAAAAGCCTACTACCAATTAAGCATATTAGGTGATGTGCATCTCTGTAATGAGAAGGGGTGTGGTCTAATGACATCAACACCCTATATCAGGGGTGCATAATTATTAGGCAACTTCCTTTCCTTTACAAAATGGGTCAAAAGAAGGACTTGACAGGCTCGGAAAAGTAAAAAATAGTGAGATATCTTGCAGAGGGATGCAGCACTCTTAAAATTGCCAAGCTTCTGAAGCGTGATCATCGAACAATCAAGCGTTTCATTCAAAATAGTCAACAGGGTCGCAAGAAGCGTGTGGAAAAACCAAGGCGCAAAATAACTGCCCGTGAACGGAGAAAGGTCAGCGTGCAGCTGTCAAGATGCCACTTTCCACCAGTTTTGCCATATTTCAGAGCTGCAACATCACTGGAGTGCCCAAAAGCACAAGGTGTGCAATACTCAGAGACATGGCCAAAGTAAGAAAGACTTGAAAACGACCGCCACTAAACAAGACACACAAGCTGAAATGTCAAGACTGGGCCAAGAAATATCTGAAGACAGATTTTTGACCAAGAGTCTTGGTGGGCCTGATGGATGGGCTCGTGGCTGGATCGGTAAAGGGCAGAGAGCTCCAGTCCGACTCAGACGCCAGTGAGGTGGAGGTAGAGTACTGGTTTGGGGTGGTGTCATCAAAGATGAGCTTGTGGGGCCTTTTCGGGTTGAGGATGGAGTCAAGCTCAACTCCCAGTCCTACTGCCAGTTTCTGGAAGACACCTTCTTCAAGCAGTGGTACAGGTAGAAGTCTGCATCCTTCAAGAAAAACATGATTTTCATGCAGGACAATGCTCCATCACACGCGTCCAGGTACTCCACAGTGTAGCTGGCAAGAAAAGGTCTAAAAGAAGAAAAACTAATGACATGGCCTCCTTGTTCACCTGATCTGTAGCCCATAGAGAACCTGTGGTCCATCATCAAATGTGAGATTTACAAGGAGGGAAAACAGTACACCTCTCTGAACAGTGTCTGGGAGGCTGTGGTTGCTGCTTCACGCAATGTTGATGGTGAACAGATCAAAACACTGAAAGAATCCATGGATGGCTTTTGAGTGTCCTTGCAAAGAAAGGTTTGTTTTGTTTGGTTTTTGAATGTCAGAAATGTATATTTGTGAATGTTGAGATGCTATATTGGTTTCACTGGTGAAAATAAATCAGTGCAATGGGTATATAGTAGTTTTTTGGTTAAGTTGCCTAATAATTATGCACAGTAATAGTCACCTGCACACACGGATATCCTAAAATAGCTACAACTAAAAACAAACTGAAAAAAACAAAACTACTTCCACAAATATTCAGCTTTGATATTAATGAGTTTTTTGGGTTCATTGAGAACATGGTTGTTGTTCAATAATAAAATGAATCCTCAAAAAAAGAACTTGCTTAATAATTCTGCACTCCCTTGTAATGTGTTTTCTTTGGGCATTGCGGCCACTTTGTTCTGCGGTCCTCGAACACACCATGTGTGACTCAGATCGAGACTTATTTGTATGCCTTTCTCTGACGCTGCACATAATTTATGACAGGAAACTATTTTTATGACACTCATATTGTCTTACTGCTATTAGACATGATGTGTGCTGCTCTTATTTTGAAGGCCGGAAGTGTGCAATGTGATGTGTGTTGAAATCGTGTTCTGATGATGGCTAAGCGAGATAGCTGTCGAGTGCCTCTTGAAGGTGTTGTCTCTATTTCACACGCAACTTGGAACACGAAGTCATCGGCCAACCTAAAACGCTGGCTTACATTAACAGATACTACAGCACAACCCATACTGGCGCAAACAAACGACACACACACAGTCACATCAGCATGCTCCGCTAGAGGAATTTAAAACGAATAAGCTATATAAAGTCTTATTCGAACTTCTAAGTGTACAAAAGCAGAAGTGACCGGATGAGTAGTTGTACACGCTAATGTGCTTAGTTTGATTGTTTGTGTGTTGCAGGATTTATTCCTCATTGACCTGGCTCTTCTCTGACCTGGGCAGCAGACGAATAAGGTACTCTGCGTTTGGACCTTTGGGAAGTGATATTCTACATTGTTATTCCTTTTGTTCATTTTTAAAAATTGTGAATGGGACCGTGCAAATGAGAGTGTGGGAGGCTGTCACTGTTGGCGCAGGATATGAGAAACAGTGAGGAGGATTAGCTCCTTGACCACAGGGAGAAAGCTCATCTTGACCTTGTCTTGTGTAGATTGAACTAGCAGGGATCCTAAAGGCTTTTCGACTGATCACCACAGCGAATATACTAGTACTGTGTGTACAAACACTGTGGCAAGCACAACTTGTCCTTTGTTTAGGCTAATAAATCTCTCGGGACTTTTATGTACAGAGGCGAAAAGGACTGATCAGAAACAAAAGGTCAGCATATCTGATAGTAAATATTTTGAATTCAAGATGAGCACAGTACTTGTGGCATGGATGAAAGGCCATTTTTCCTATGCAGTCTGGCGTGCACAATGTAGCCTACAGAGGACCAAGTGCTGGCGGAACATGGTTTGCAATGTTCAACATCATGAGTGTCCTCTGTGTTCTGTCCTGAGGAAAAACAGTGCTCATCATTTCACAGCAGACATTCTCACTCTGAAAGCACAAGGGTGTGCTTGAGCCATTATGGCTGCGACTACCAATTGGTTTCAATCCACTGGCATTTCATTTAATTTGTTGTTTCCCAATCCAGGTATTTTTTTTAAATGCCATGAAATAAAACTACAGTGGAACCTTGGTTAGTGTCATAAACCTGTTCCACAAGGTCCGACTCAAAACAAAACATACTCTAACCAAATACATTTTCCCATAACAATTCATGTAAATCCAATGAATCTCTCCCAGAAAGCCAAACATATTTTGCATGTTAAACTATACATGTAAAACTATTTTAAGAACTGTTTCGTGTTGTGCACCCTGGTGAGAATAAGCGGCATTGAAAATGGATGGATGACTCTCTTGTGCTTAAACTTGTGGCATAACCGTGTTAGATAGCTAAGAACTACAGAGTCAACCGCTGATGACATCATAGACAGGCGACTTATTAACACGAAAAGACTTGTGCCATATTGTATACTAACCAGAAAATGTTCTCAATCTGAGGCAAAATTATGGCGTAGATTTTCAGGCAAAACTAGGTTACACTGTACTAAATTTGCAAATCGCATTAAGAGTGAATTTAAATAATAATAATAATATAATGATCTTTATTTGTTAAATGTAAAATGTACAGCAAAAAATGTGTCTTCTTCATTTAACTCATTAAATAATCTACAACACATTTTAAATTTAATAGAGATCAGTGTTTTATGTGTGAAACATGGTGGCAGAGGCACATCCCAAATTAAAATATGAATTCAAACCCCAGCACGCTTGGAAGATACGGACCTGGGCGCCGTTTTGATATTCAGTGATTGATGAACATACATAATGTACATCTATTTGCAAAAAGGGCATTGATCAGCAAATGTGCTTTCAACAACTGCATCTGATAGCAGTTTCCCACTGCTTCCTCAGCTCTTTATCTTTGAGAAATCTACATAGTATGTGAAAATTAGCTAAGCAACTAACGGCAATGAGAATAATGGCTTCAGGACCATTTAGTTAAGTGGGACAGCGTTCTTTGTTTTTTGGAGGCTGCTTTCCCTGTGGAAATCCACAGTATTGTGACTTCATAGTATCATCCATAAAGTCAGCAAATTCTGTTTGTAAAAGTATGTTGCAAAGGCCAAATGCAATCAAAACTATTTGTTCAGTCGTACCTGTGAATGGTAATCCCACAAGTTCTGGTTTGGGCAGCAAACTGGTTGGTACAATTGCAATCACAACTGCAAAACAATTACATGTCTGGTGTTACAAATATAACTATGGTAAAATATATTGGAATGAAGTGTCATCTTCATCGATAAAAAAACGACAATTCATCTAAATGGTTGTCTCGCTCCGTCATCACAGACTTATTTTATTGATCAGAGACTCTCATATGTGTGTATTGGAAACAAGTCTGCACATTCTGAAGTCCATTTATTCTCCAATCTTTTGAGTGAATGTGGTCCACACAGAACATTGTGTTTCCATAATTGGCTTTTTTATTATAGAACTCTCAGTCACAGTACTCCCGCTAAGAGCCTAAATTTATGGTTAACTGTTGGCTAAGGAATATGAGCACCAATACTTATCATTTTTAAGCAGCCTTATTAACCAGCTGTGATCAAATGTGATGATATTTTGACTGTTACAAACAGCAGGCTGACAGTTTGAACACGGCCATGCTGCTTTTCCTTGGTTGTCTTAAGTTCTGTTTGGTGTGGTATGTGCTTCATACTGTTTATCTTAACATAGCTTATTTCTTTTATTTTGTTTTGTTCACATGCATTTCACTCCAAACTCTTGTGTGCATGTGTGTGTGTGTGTGTTTTTCTGACCACTTTGTGTTGGCATTGCATTAACATACTTTAATCCTCTGCATGGCTTATTGGACACAAATCCCTCCCAAAGCTTTTAAAGCTCCTGCTGTTTCATTTCTGTCACTACCTTCACGGTCCAACTTAAACCACATGTTCACTGAATGCGACAGCAATAGTTTGTCAAGTTTGGGGTCAGTTCTAAAACATCTATTTTGATATTTCATACAAAAAGGTTCTATTTTTGGTGCAGGAAATATTCTTCAATTCAAAACAAACAACAATAAAGTACCGGTCACTATTTTTTCCCCATAATAAATAACTGGAATAGAAAAAAAGGCATCAAATTGTCATAAAAGGAATTTTTAGAAACCATTGCAGCATTCAGTCAGCATAAAACTAAGTTAACCACTGTCTACTAAAACATAACGCTCTGTAATCTGTAGGCACTCTACTGATTGCGTCTTTTGCTAACTTTTTAATCTTTTTAATGGCCATACAAGTGTAAAAGAAAAAGCATTGTTAATAGTAACACAGCAAAAAATAATAAAACATTCCATCCTTCATTATGGTTGGTGCCAATGTTCCTTGCGCACTGATTTGTTATGTTGTGTTTGTGCAGACATAATAAGAGTTAATAAGACATGTAAAAGCTTGTGTGTGTTGCTATAAATGTGTGAGCTGAGAGGCAGGAGGACAGGAAATGACGTCCGTAGTTCCGAGTTGAGTTTTAACTTGGTAAAGGGTTACCACAGCAAGACCCAGGTTCGAATCTCCGTTGGGCATCTCTGTGTGGAGTTTGCATGTTCTCCCCGTGCAGATTTGTGTTCTCTCCGGGTACTCCGGTTCCCTCCCACGTTCCAAAAATATGCATGTTAGGCTCATTGGCAACTCAAAATTGTTCATAGTGTGTGAGTGGTTGTCTGTCTGCCCTAATGAGGATAAGCAGCATAGAAAATGAATGATGGATTTCAAAATGCTGATTTCATTTGGACTTGGATGTTTCATATATTTCTCTGACACATGTTGTTAACCCCTGTCATCATTCCAAGGCTAAGCAAGTGGAAAACTGCACATCCTCAGAGGACACAAAGCTGGATGAGTTTTACAGTCGCTACTTAACCAAGCATGTTGTGTCTCTTTGTAACTCACTTGAGCTTTTCACACAAACAACCTCGCCCGCAGCTGGAACCCAAACTACAATACACAATGCAATGCATTGTTTATCAGAGTAAATAATTATGCTTCTGCTCTTTGACAATGTGATGACTCACTGAACAGAAGATATTTAACTGTGCTCTCCCACCTCTGTTATTCTCATTATTGGAAACATCTGATTAGAAACCAAACGATGGTGTATGTGGCTGCTATTTTAGCATGTTCGTCATAGTTAGGTATCACATAACTATGTGAATAATTAACTGTTTTGAAGGACTATTATGTTTGGATTTTGCTAACACCTAACTACATTTCCCCCTCCATGTTAGTGAGCATTCATGCGACCAGAGCAAAATGTCCCTACCTGGTTTTATGGTGGAATAATTATGAAGATTGTGTGAAGCCAATTCTAATTTATCTCAAGTAATTTATTTATGAGCTCTCGCTTATCTCACAGAGGAGAAGACTTTTATGGATATTCCCACAATATGACTGCCTTTCCCGTTATTTTTAGCACCCCTGAGCTTCCACTCACAGAAGACAAGTTGGGTTTCACAGTGAAATTTAGCCGAGAGATGACCTCAGCTCCAAGCTGTCAAATGCATTTGGTGCCTGGTAACCCACTCATGGTTAGCGGTTAGAAGAAATGGCTTTTTTTCATTTAGGTCTACGCTTGTAGGCTGTCATTTCGATAGTACGGATGCAATTCATTAGGATGCAACATGTAATGACAGCAGGTTGCACAGGAAAGTGCTAAAAAGCATCTACGAGCCATTCACTTTTGTTGCTTCTCGGCATGATGTCTCACTCCCGCAAATACTTCTCTCTGCAAATCCAACACGCTCCCATTCTCCTTTTTCCATTAAATCGATGAATTCTCTCTCTTTTTTTCTTGTTTTTAAAGCAGTGAACAGCTCTGTGTTGTGCTCCGCATCCTGCGAGGCCATCTGGTGCTTAGTCTTGAGTGGGTTGTCCAAAGCGCCTTTCTTTCCTTGCCTGCTGGACAGGACAAATAGATAGAAGCTCAGACCGGTATTAGATGCTCATTTTGACAGGGATCGCAGTCAGCAGTCATATGACCTTCCTATTTGTTGTTTCCACTCCAAGGGGGCTCGGACAAAGTGATGAAATGATTTAGAAAATGATAATGATACATAATTACCTATTTTTCACATGACAAATGTGCTAAGACAGTTTTAATGAGCAATTTTCACTATAATGAGCATCATTATTTTTTACATTCTAAATAAGATTACTCTTAAAATCACAGTTTAAAAAAACACGCTTGCTACTAACTCCAAAACCTCATGAGTACGTTCACTGGGAGTGAAGTGTTAAAAAGTGTTTGCCCCCTTCCTGATTTTTCTTTTTTTGCAAACGCTTAAATATTGCAGATCATCAAATAAATTGAAACACACTTGAGCACAAAATGCCTTTTTAAATAAAACATTTATTATTAAGGGAGAAAAGAAATCCAAACCTACATGGCCCTATGTGAAAGTGTGATTGCCCCCTAAACATAATAACTGGTTGGGCCACGTTTAGCAGGAACAACTGCAATCAAACGTTTACGATAACCTATAATGACTCTCTTGCAGCGCTGTGGAGGAAATTTGGCCCACCCATCTTTGCAGAATTGTTGTAATTCAGCCACATTGGAGAGTTTTCCAGCATGAAAAAGGTTATGCAACAGCATCTTCATAGCATCCAGGTCAGGACTTTGACTAGGCCACGTCTTCATTTTGTTTTTCTTCAGCCATTCAGAGAGGTGGACTTGCTGGTGTGTTTTGGATCATTGTCCTGGTGCAGAACCTCCGTTCATTTCAGCTTGAGGTCACAAAGAGACGTCAGACATTCATTACGGCCCCTAGTGCACTCTCCAGCTCCTCTCTGAGCCCTTGGTAATTCTCCAGTTTCTCATGTTCCTTTTTCCTGATGTTGCAATCACTTGTTATTGCAACCACAACGGCCTTCCTCTGCTGTTTGTACACCACCACACTGATCCGGTTGGTTCCTCATTACCATTCTGTCAGCCTGTACCTGGAAGTCCCACAGGATCTTGGCTCGGTCATTCTCCACCACCTTTGGAGGTGTTTCCCTCTTTGCCTAGTCCATACTCTGTACAGATGTTGCTGTACACTATGCCAGCCACTTAGTTATGGCTTTCCATGTATGCCTCCCCTGCAAGCATTGCACCCTGCAGTTATGTGCTGGATTGTCTCAGGTGCCTGTTTGCACGACCTGCACTTTGGATCTTGTATGGTGTGGTAAATCTGAGCCTCCATTGCTCTCTTGCTCAAGGCCTATATATAAGTGTCTGTGTGTGTGTATGTATGTATGTATTCATATACATATATATATAATATACTGTGTATATATACATATATGTACGTATGTATGTCTGTGTGTATAGAACAGGGGTCGGCAACCTTTAGCACCTAAAGAGCCATTTTGCCCCATTTCCGCCAAATAAAAACCCATTTGGAGGCCAAAACTTCAACAACCACTAAATTGAGGGTAACACTATTAAAAAGTGCCCTTAAAAGTATTGTCCATTCTTTTTTTGTCTTATGCTCCAGAGCCGCGGGTTGCAGACCGCTGGTATAGAACTTATGGCTCCCTTGCTATTTGCATGTATTTGCCATGTTGTTTAGAATAAAGAGTCCCTGCAGCTAAAGAGTGTGGTGTAAACAGTGTTGGGCACGTTACTTTGAAAAAGTCATTAATTATAGTTACAAGTTATTGTTCCTAAAAAGGAACTGACTTACTCCACTATAAAAGTAACTAGTTACCAGGGAAAGTAACTACTTCATTATTTTTTTTAAAAAGAGCCGCACGGTGGCCGAGTGGGTAGCATGTTAGACTCACATTCTGGAGGTTGAGGGCTCGAATCTCTGTTGAGCATCTCTGTGTGGAGTTTGCATGTTCTCCCCATGCGTGCGTTCGTGGGTTTTCCCCGGGTACTCCGGTTTTCTCCCACATTCCAAAAACATGCATGTTAACTGGTTAATTGGCGACTCTAAATTGTTCATAGGTATGAATGTGAGTGTGACTGGTTGTATGTCTTTGTTTGTCTATATGTGCCCTGCGATTGACTGGCGACCAGTCCAGGCTGTACCCCGCCCAAATTTAGCTGGGATAGGCTCCAGCATACTCATTGACCCTAATGAGGATAAGTGGTATAGAAAATGAATGAATGAATGAATGAAAATGTCAAAGAATTTGGATTTTTTTCAGAACAGGTTTCACAAGCCAGGTACATAAAGTAGAACAGCAAAGGTACCTGCACTGTCCCGATCGGTGTGTGTGCGTGCGTGACAGTGTATTTTAGTTTTGATTATTATGCCTGCGTTCTTGTTGTTTTCTCATTTCGTATGTTTTTCCCTACCTCTCCTGATTTGTCACCCCAGTTAGTTAAGTGCACCTGTTTCGTGTTTGTGCTTTTAGTATTTAAGTTCAGGTGTGCAAAGTCTGTTTTTTTGGAGCGTGGGTTTCTGTTGGTGTTACGCTGTCTCACACTCGTTCGGTTCTTGCTACCGCTGCTCAGCAGCATGAGTTTTTTTTTAAAAGACATTCTCCTGACCTGCTTGGCTTCCTGCTCTCCGCATCCTCGGGGTCGTTACACCATGAAGAGAAGAAGACGAGATCGTAACATGCGCAGAGATTTTATTATTTTTTTTTTTTTCACAAAACTAAACAGCAAAAAAAAAAAAAGGAAACTCGAGCAAAATCAAATAAATAAATCACACTTAACACAACTCCAGACAACTGGCAGACATACAGTACTACAAGTATGTTTTTAAAAAGAAAAATAAACAGTTGAACAGAACTGTTTTTAAAACACCAGGCTACTGAAAATACTACTGCATAGTAATTGTACTGAAAGTAATAGCAATTGTACTGTACTGTAATAGTACTAAAATTTCTTGAACTTGAATTCCTTACATTCATTCAGCCATCCCACCATCTCAGCCATTAAACCATTGATTGTATCTTAACAACACCTGGCCTGCTACCATTGCAGTGTTTTGGGCCAGAAGTTTAGTAGAAGCGTGTGAAGTCGAGAGGTGCTTCATTACACACGACGTGGACCAACACTTTTCTCCGGCTCCTAATTTTAAATTTTGACCTTTTACCTCGATAAAGTCAAAGTAGTGCCTGTATTTCCACCTCGAAAACGCCGTCTTTCCCTGTGACTCTGGACTCGCCATCTCTGATAGTTTGTGTGTGTGCTTCTAAGTGCTGGTTTGTGTGCAAACACCCGCCCACCTGTCTCTGGTGTCCGTGTGAACCAAATGAGATGACCACTTTGTAGCTTCAGTGACTTGTAGTAACGGCGTGTTGGTAACGGCGTTCTAACAATAGAAAAAGTAAGTGGTTAGATTACCCGTTACTAAAAAAAAAAGCAACGGTGTTTATTTTAACTCCATTATTCCCATCACTGGGTGTAAATGATGAATAATAGGAGTATTTTTGCTGAGGGTGTGGTTTGCAGTGCTGCCTTTGTACTGACCTGAGCCCGGTACCCCCCTGTGCGCCTGGGATTGAGTCCGGCAGTCTTTTAGGGGCGGGGTCCGTGCTGCTGGCGGCCTGCGTGCCATTGTGGTGGCTTAGGTTAGCTGCTGTTTTACCTGGGCAGTGTTGTGGGGCGGGGTGTGGTCTCGCTCCCGGTGGCTGTGGGCTTGGGTGTCGGACGTCCGGTGCTCTGCCGGGTGCTTGGGTGTTGGTTCATCCCTGTCTTTGTGCCTCACTGGGCTGTCTTCTGGGTTTTTGCCTTTCCCCTATCTAGCTTGTCAGGGGTGTTGCTCCAGTGGGTGGGTGGTGTGCTGTTGGTTTTGAAGGTGGGGGGTGGTCTGCCTGTTGGTGGCTGGTGGTGCTCCTTGTCTGCTGGTCTCGCCTTCTCGGCTCTGGTGCTCTGCCGGGGGTTGGCGTTCAGATGTTTTCATGCTCTTTAGCGATCTGCGTTGTCTGCAGCTTGGAATCTGGGTCGTGGGTTACAACCCGCCACGGCACAGCTTCAAGGTGTCAGGGGAGCGATACCTGTGTTGGTGTGTGTGTGTTTTTATTTATTTATTTGTTTATTCTTGTTTTTGTGTGAGGGAGCACACAGAAGCTGGCTTTGTTACTCCTTGGGGTAAAATAATAAAAGCAAAAATCTGAAAATATCCTCCAGTTCTCCAATCTAGTAACCCTTGTTTCAACCCATCATTCTGTCATACTGGGTATGTTGCATGCCTTTTCTTATTCTCTGAAAGATTGGTTGTAACCAAAGAACGTTTTACAAGATTGCAATGATATTACATCAGTCACAGAGCACCGTCCTCCCAATGGGAGCACGGCTGTTTGACATTCGAATGGGGGCAAACGCTCCTAATTAATACCATAACGCTCACCCTGCGGCCCAGCCTGACACCGAGGTAGGCTACACACAATACCAGTGTGATTATTCATGCATGATGTGAACATTTATCTGGTTTTGGGTTGGGGAGTGTTTACTTGCCTAATTTTGGTTTCTTCCCCTTCAGTCACATTTTGTTTTTCCATCTCACATAACGGACCTCCTCACCCTCAACATGCATTCTTTTCCTTTCCCAGGAAACTAATTTATTGTACGTACTAATTAACAAGGCTGGCCCCAATTAGAGCAGTAATTGGACTATGTGGAAAACCCAAAATTAAACATCATAGACACATTGTCTGTCTCCAATAAGGACCTATTAATAAAATAAGGTTGGCTTTGATGGGCAGGTTTAGGTACCGTGAATACCGCTGCTGCTCTCAATTGAAGAGAATGGAAGAGAATAGACACAAATACCGTGTTTGCAGTATTCTCCTGTTAAATGCACACCCACTCACACAGATTGATCATTTCAATTAGTTTTAGCTTAGATGACTTCTTGTACAACTTGGTGGATCAACACACTTTCAGTTCAACAAATATTAATCTGTTTTGTAGCAGCAAAACAAGGCCAACAAAGTTCTGGGTTGCACTTCCAGAGTTCGGATGGGGGCCAGATACATGCTCAGTGTCTTTTTACAATGGCTGGCAGATGAACGCAAACATCTTCCCATTCTGTTGAAATGATTTGCCAAATTGTTTGAGTGTGCAAGGTGTGTTGCTTTAAGACGTGGAATTGTGATCAAATAGCGGTCAAAGCTTATCTTCATCAGACATAATATATGCAGCAAATGAAAAAAACACCTTTAAGATGTCAATCTGCGTTCTTACAGTAGGTCAGTCTGCAACAATACATTCTTGCATGTGTCCGTCACCGTTTCACTGGGCTGTTTTTCCATACATCCTTTTATCCATCTTGCCGCTTGGCCTCATACAAACGTTAATAATAAACAATTTTATGAAAACAAGGAGATCGCAACCCTTTTAAATTGCTTCCCAACAGTCGACATGAGCGGTCCATATTTGTTACCAGATTGTATAGAACACTGCCAGAACACTGGTTTCTAGAAATAATGGACAATGGTGGTGAATAATTTGGCACTCATATAATTGGAGCATTTATATGAAACGGTATGAGGAAATGACCTGGAGTAGTTTTCTCTTCTGCATTTCCCATTAAATGAGCATTTTCGAGTTCTATCCCATCCATCCATTTTCTATGCTGCTTATCCTATTTTTGAGTTCTAACAATATTTAATTTGATTTAGTTTAAATGTTGCTTGTGTGTTCAGACTCGGCTACACTCCACTCAGCAGCCACTTTCTCTGAGTTTTTCCAAAATCCTTATTACGACTTCCACACATGAGGACAGCGCATGTGAGAGGCGTTTTTGCTCTGATTTCACGTGACTTCTAGCTTGTTTGCCTCCTCCAAGTGTTTGAGCTGGTGATGACTGCAACCGGATATGACATTGGGTGTGTTCCAGTGATATATGAGGTCATGGTAGGTGGGTGTAAAGTATAATAGTCAGCTGATGCAACCGTGTTTGTAATTGTGAGATGTACTGTATATTGACCAATGACTGCATGAGCAGTGAGTGAGATGCAAGTGTTAAGAAATACGAGTCACAGCACAACAGAAGGACAAGCCATGAAAACTCAGATGATTTTAAAAACTCAGCCAGAACTATTTGTTAGATGCCAAAAAGAGGATACTTATGGGGAAAAGAAATGTCTGGTCACTCCAAGCCAGGGATCAGCAACCATTACTATAGAAAGAGCCATTTTTCCTCTAGTTCCACTAAAAAAAATAGCTTGGAGCTGCAAAACATAACCCATCTTATAAACTTAACTTTTTTAAGTTTTAATCTTTCTTAATTTTACTTGTTTCAACAACAGAATACAACAAACAGAAGTAGAGTGTGCATGAGTAACTAGTGGGCTAGATAGTATGCTACATTTAAGAAATATGGAGCACAGGAAATGGACAGCCTGTTCCTTTTAGTTTGTTGGTCTACTTTAAAATAAACAACTGCTTTTCAGTATATGTGGAGTGCTTGTTGTTTTTTGATGTTTTTTGTTGTTAATTTCTCGCCACATGTCACGCCTACAGGAAAGCCAGCAAGACAAAGGGATGCAGAATGCACAATTCAACTCTATTGTTTTCAGAGATCTTTCTTTTTTATCATTTTTTTTCCTAAAAAGGGGGAAAACAGACGTCTCGCTAATAGTTTGCAAGTAGCTCAATGCACACAGGCCAGCTAACACCGGTTTCCCCTCCGTTTCTTGCATTTGTCATTCAGGACTCAGCCAGGATGCATTCACAGCCTTAAGACAGTCGGTAATTGTACACTTTTTTAAAAATGCACGTTTTTCTAAAAATGTCCAAACTCTGCAAAGGGAGCCACAACAAGTAGGCCGAAGAGGCGTGTGCAACTCCGGAGCCGGGTCGTAAACCCTGCTCCTCTAATCTAATGAATTATTATCCATCCAATCATACATTTTCTATGGTCCATATCCTCCTTCAGGGTTGCGGGGGTATGCTCGAGCCTATCCCAGCTGACTTCGGGCAAGTAGCGGGATAAACCCAGGACTGATCGCCAGCCAATCACAGGGCAATTAATTACTAACACAAATTTTGCCTGTCTTGAAATACTCATCTGATCAGTTTATGGAGCTTTTTTACTAGCACCATTTGGCTCATTCTAATTGAACCAATGTTCCCGCGAAGAGCACACATGCACAATTGCACACTGCTTCTGCCCTGTGTGGGAACAACAAATCTATGCTGCGCATTAAAGTACAACCTAAACTGTGAATACATTTATTCTGTTTTATTTATTCTTTATTTACATTTTTTCATTTTTCATTGCAACTTTGTGAGTGACCCCAAGCGGTAATTGATGCATTGCTAATTCTTTATTATGGTGAAACGACTACTGGGCAGTATCAGTGTCAATGGCGCATCCACTCACCATCGCCAAGCCAAAATAAAAAAATACAGTTAATTTAAGGTGGAATGGCAGTTGGAGTGTGTGAGAATTGAAGCACAAAAGGTGAAACTGGGTGAGATTTTATCCCTTTTAAACTAAGAAAGGGCTGTTGTGCAAAATATGTTGCAAAGCAAAAGTAGCAAGTGAGTTTTGGGATGAAAAATTGGGGACTGATTGGAAGATGGACTACCTTAAGCATCACATCCAGCAAAAAAAGTCATTTAAATGATGTTTTATATGAGGACACAAGATTTCATTGGGAATCAATACATTATTGCAGGAGAGTGCAATAAAATCTGACCCACAGCAAGTTAAAGTTCTAATTTTACTTGCCATCAAAATGAATGCATCACTGCTGTCAGATAGATAGATAGACTTTAATCTCCAAGAACAATGTAGGTTTCAAGCAGTTCTCCCAGAATGTTGTTATAAACCTAATCACTTGATAACACAAATACGGGAAATAGAATAGAAAATAAGGATAAATAAATAATATCTAACAGTTCACTTCCAATTTGTAGTACAATAATACGTACAAATAATATTAATCAATAAATAATCATTCATATTAATACATAATAACATAAAACATAATTAAGTCCGATGTGTGTGTGTGTTTTTTAATCTCTCTCCCACTTTGTTGTGTTGAAAAGCCGCATGGCGTGGGGAAGGAATGATCTTCTCAGTTTGTCAATGGAGCAGGACAGTGATAGTAATCTGCCACTGAAAGTGCTCTTGTGCTGGGGGAGTTTGATGCTGTGCGTTGGATGATGCTGGTTGGAAAGAAGCCTCATCAGTGTCCTATACTCAGCCACAGATGTCGGGCTGTCCAGCTCAGTGCCAATGACAGAGCTTGCCTTCCTCACCAGTTTGTCCAGGCGTGTGGCGTCCTTTTTCTTGAGGCTGCTCCCCCAGCACACTACTGCATACAAGAGGGCACTAGCTACCACAGTCTGGTAGAAGATCTGTAGCAGCTTCTTGCATACATTGAAGGATGCCAGTTTTCTAAGGAAGTACAGATGACTCTGTCCTTTCCTACACAGAGCACCCATGTTGGCAGTCCAATCCAGTTTATCACCCAGATGTACTCCCACACAGTCACTTTTAATGAGAACAGGTTCTGGATGTGTCCTCTTTCTGCTAAACTCCACCACCATTTCCCTGGTCTTTGTGGTGTTAAGGTGCAGGTGGTTTGCGTCGCACCACTTGACGAAGTCTGGATCCGTTTTCTGTACTTATCCTCCTGTCCATTCCTGATAGAATCCCGCGATGGCCGCGTCGTTAGTGTACTTCTGTACATGGCTCAGAGTTGTACTGAAAGTTGGACGTGTACTTGGTAAACAGAAAAGGAGAGAGCACAGTCCCTTGCGGTGCTCCTGTGCTGCTGGTCACAGTGTCAGACCCGTAGTTCCCCAGTCGCACGTACTGAGGTCTGCCAGTCAGGTAATCTGTGATCCATGCCACCAGGTTCAACAAATCCATGATCACATGGCAAAGTATGCGAGCGTACCAGAAAGTTGGCAAAGCAAAACGTATGCTTTTGAATTTGTGATCTCAATCAATCAATCAATCAATCAACCAATCACTCAATCACTCAATCAATGTGATTGTGCAGAATGAGACAATGTACAATGTTAAAAATGCACCCTGGCATACCCTCATAGTAGATGAGAGCACAGACATAACTGTATAAAATGCTAGTCCTGTACATTAAATGATGTCAGCTATAAAACTTTGTTTGGCAGCATCACACGGCTGGCAGCATGCACGGTTTATGATATTGTGCGACCAATCACTCAGTTTTAGTCCAAGCATGGACTGGACTTGCATGATGCTGACCTCCGATGGCACCTCATCCTAACGCTAGGAAAGTACAATGGAGTTGAGGCTCTGTTAAAGCGGAAAACACCACACCTAACGGAGCAACATTGTGTGGTGGAGGACTCTGCCATTGAAGATGCCTGGAAGGATGTGGAAACTCATCTTAACTGCATATTCCACTGTCTCTCTGTCTTCTGTGAAGAAGAGTAAAATGGAGGACCTAGCAAAGCTTCTGACACTGTCATTCAGGCCTCTGAGCGAAGTGTGACGGCTGTCACGGCACCAAGCTGTGAATGCTGTTCTGAGGAGCTGTGCTGTACTTGGAGAATACTGCACGAGATCTTACAGTGAGAACAGAAATTTAGTGGCAAATTACTGCTACAAAAAGCTGACTGATTCAAAGTTCAAGGTTACTCTCACTGCTCTCAGATGTTTTAGGCGAGCTGGTACTACTCTGCCTTTCTTTTCTAAGGTGCAACCTGACTGTGATGGAAGGGCAATGCTTTGCACGTGCAAAACTTGACAAGTTGCGGTCCCAATACTTGAATGAGAATGAGAAGGATGTTCACTGGAGTAACTCTGTCAAAGAGAGGATGAGGACCTCATCAAATGATGACAGAAATACCAGGGAGATCGTTTTTTTTATCCGTAAGCTCTGTGATCGCTTGGATGCTCGTTGTCCAGCTGATGAATTAAAAGAGTGTTCTGCATTTGGCATGGAAGCACTGAGCTCAGACATGGATCAACAGACATTGCTACACTGGCAAAGAAGTATGAAGACATTCTCCACCACCCACATTCTATGGAGGCCATTACCAGTGAGTTCAAGTACATAATGAAACAAAAACTTCATTCAAAACTTCAAGCAAAACAAGGGTCAATCAGCACATTCTCAGGTATGGTAGATGTGAGGAGCTAAAGGACTTGGGGACATTTGTGCTAAATTTCAAGCATCCAGTGCAGATTTTGAAAGAGGGTTTAGTTTAATGAATCTAATCAAAACAGCATCTAAAAGCAACACATTTGGACCAGCTGATGCGACTGGAAAAAGTCTACAACCACGGGAGGCGTGAAAGAGACAGACAGGAAAAATAAGGTGAAATTGAATTCTGGAGTCACTTATTGCGAATTTTTATTCGAAGATATTTCTCAATAAATGCTGTATTAGAGTATGAGTCAAAGGTATGTTTGAGTATGATTATGAGTAGACGATCTCTCTTATAGAAGTAGAAGCAAAAAGCTGCCATTATGTATTTACAGACAAAGAGTTACACTGTATTACATTGTGCAAAAAGTGAATGTTTCAATGTGAACAAAGATGTACATATCTCAATCTCATATCTCTTTCACCTAGACTATAGTAGGAACCCCAACTAGTCCACTGCAGCACCAGGACCTTCAACCTGACATTCAACATATTACACAGCTCATTAAAGAACAAGGTTTTAGTTATTTTCATTGTATGTATGCAAAATGACGTATATTAAAAGTAATGTAAAGGAAATTACTAATGTAATTTAATTATTTTACCAAGCAACTAATAAGCAATTTGTAACTTGTTATGATTTCAGGATTTGGACAGGTCTTATACTGGTGTAAGACCTTTGTGAATGTTGCCAGGAAGACTGTGTGTTTGCTCACACCCATAAAAAATTAGAGTGAAAACTGAATCAAACTCTGGTTTGTTTTTCCTCTTGTAGCATGTTTTTCCTAAACAGCAGAACTTCTGTTTTTTTGCAGCCATTTCATTTTTATTCTTAGTCTTTTAGACCAAATGCTTTTTGTTTTAATCTAACATTGTTTGAAACAGGGGAGGCGGAGTCTGGCTGAGGCTGGGCCGCAGCCTCGGCGCACATGCACGCACGTGCAATTTGAATATATATATTTTTTTTAATCCAATCTTCTCAAATGTCTTTTTTTCTTAAACACAAAATAAGATAGACTAGGACACTGGTGTAAACAAGTTTTGTGCAAAACTACTAATAATATTCTCAATAAATCAATCAAAAAATAAATACAACAAAACAACAAACAACAAAACAAATACAAAATAAAATGAACAAGGAGCCTTGGTGTAAACAAGTTGTATAACTTTCTTTAGGTACATCCCTTCTTTGATAGTCAAGAACTGTTTTCTGTACAAAACTACTAATAAAACAATCAATCAATAAATAAATACATGAACAAAATAAGAACTAATTAGTATTTAAATCAGTAATTAATTTCAGTTTTCAGTTAAATTGTACAGTTCTTTAATCTCAGTCAATAGGTTTTTCTGAAAAAGGCTTCTCTTGCCTACTTTTTTGCCTGGCAGCCCTTCCTCTCACATAGCTGAGCCACATTTGTTTAGAAAAAGACATGTTTCGCTCTGTGGAATATAATGTATTTTAATTAACTTGGCATGTCGTGACGGTACAGCCCTATAAAGGGCCCTATAAATGAAAGAAAAAGGAATTAGTCCATCAATGTGATCTGAACTCTGAACCAGACCAGATCCACGCAAGGGTAGGCCACAACCAGACACAACGCACTGTGCGCCGCAACCCCCATCTACTGCCATGTGATCCAAGCAGCTTTTCTTTTTTCCATTTAACATCGGAGCGGATGGGGGCCGCGGCGTGCTCAACCCAACTACAGCCCACCTCTATATGGATCAGACTGGACTCAGACCGCAAATCACACCAAGTTCCCCACGCTTCTTTTATATCGCATAGCCGGGCAAGCATAGTTTTGATTTATTCAGAGACTATACACGTCGTATAATGTCACGCTGGGTAGCAACTTAAAACACTTTTTTGGAGGTGTACAGCGCGCTGGGACAAATGTACGCGTTTACCTAGCCAGGCACAGAAGAAAAATCTCCATGGTAACGCTGCATTAACTTTCACTCATTGAAAAATGTTTCTCTTTCTGCATCAAGCCTAGTCGATGTCTCGCCCCTGACAGTGTTATACCCCACTGTGATTGGTGGTTCGTCAGCTCCACACACAACACTGTGCCATTCATATTGTAGCATTGCTGTGAGCACTTCCTGCTTCCCGGTGTCCTTTTTTTACAAATGTCTGCTAGTTACATTTTAGAGATGACATTGTTGTTTATCGTGCACTACCCCCTCATTAACAGTGTCCTGTCTGTTGTTATCTGTCTGTTGTATAGCCGTGTGATGTTTTGCCGCATTCTGTTTAAGACACCCTGAGTGAGACTGTCATGTTCAAGCGTGAACTTTAATCTTACTTTGCTCATAAATAAATAGTTACCTCTTCTTCACTGCCTTGTGAGCGCAACATTGTAAATCACTAACATTAAACTTTCATATAAAAGTGGGGGCCATGCAGTTTGTAGTGTGGCGTTAAAAGGATTACTGTGCCTTTGCTCTAACTTCTTTTATAGTTGGAGTAAAAAAAGTGAATGAGGTATCAAATTAAAGTTGAAGTCATGTTTTAATTAATTAAACCTGAAGCATTGGTTGTACATTATTCAGATAAAATGTGAACGTATGTGCCTGTTAATTATTGTTTACTTGTTTGTTTATATCCATAATTAATTATTATTCATTATTATTATTATACCTGATTCCCTTACAAAAGGAATCAGGTATAATAATCAGGTATAATCATTGTCCAGTATCCAGGTATTTATTTCAGACTGGTTGAATTTATAACTAAAATGTTATTGAATCGTTTCAGATCTTTCTAAATGAAACCATTTGAAATAACTCAACACATCAAATATTACAAGTTTGTACATTTTGGAAATAAATACAATAGGAGTAGAATAATTCCAACATGTTTCGATACCATTTGTATGACTTGCATTTCAATCAGTTACTGTATGCGCAAAATTCAGAGACCTGCTATAAGATCATTCTGATTCAATAATTGTTCTTATGATACCAGTGTAGACAATGGATCCATTGTGTAATATTATCTTTCCTCATTCTCTGAAAGTGAACTCAAGCGTTTTCCTCTGAGATTATAACACTAACAAACCTTTTCAAGCCATTAATCCTCCTTAAGGAATAACGGATTTAGATCAAGTCTTCACCGCTGCCTGCAATGCTATAATAACTAATGCTACAAAATGTGTCTTCTGGCCGAGTTAAGCCTTTGCCGCAAATGTTCTCCCAAAACCCAACAAAGTGGTGTTATCGCTGAATGCAAATACAATAAAAACACACATTTGAATGGTTCCTCTCTGAGGTTATGATTTGCAATACAAATAACGTGTCTAAATGGTAAATAAACCCTAAGGGGCAGATTAAGGCCATGTCATCTGGCCACCACTAGAGCTTTGGCATCATCACCACATCACCGAAGCGTGTCAGGCCAAAGCTTTTATTAAAGCACTTCAATTTTGGCGATCCTGCTCTATATGTCACAAAGTAACACATCCATCTATTGGCACACAATCAGCAATAGCACACCTAAGGTCATTGGGTCACATCCCGGTTTTATCCTAGTCCCTTGTGCGTTTCTCTGATGTCCTGCTGTTGCCATCTCATCAAGCTGACCTTGTTCCACTTACTCTCTATCTGCCCATCTCTTTTGTTGCCATTTCCTCCATCTGGATCTCTTTTCTTACAGCCTCACGTTTCATCCCTTCCGTAAAGTGTATTAGCTGTTAGGGACCCACAGTCCCGGTGTGCTTAAGCCTTTCCGGGAACGTGATGGGGTGACTGCCACAGGCTAAGCATTTTAAACCACCTGCCGTCTGCGTCATGTCTGGGTGTTTAGTGGATGGTAACACTGATAATGGCGTGCCGGACAACGATGGAGTGTGGAGTGTTTGCTGCATGTGATGGTGCCATTTTGTACAGCCATGCATTCCAGTGGCCTGTAGCAAGGGAATGGAGCAGCACATCTGGTGTTCAGCACATGTTTGTGTGTCTGCCTGTCGTGGTCGTGTGTTAGTTGAGTATCCCATCTGGTAAAAGAATAATAAATTAAATAACTACAGCCAGGGGCGGGGGCCGCACGGTGGCTGAGTGGTTAGCACATTGGCCACACAGTCAGGAGATCTGGAAGACCTGGGTTCAAATCTCCGTTGGGCATCTCTGTGTGGAGTTTGCATGTTCTACCCGTGCGTGTGTGGGTTTTCTCCGGGTACTCCGGTTTCCTCCCACATTCCAAAAACATGCATGTTAGGTTAATTGGCGATACTAAAATTGTCCATCGGTATGAATGTGAGTGTGAATGGTTGTTTGTCTATATGTGCCCTGCGATTGACTGGCGACCAGTCCAGGGTGTACCCCGCCTCTCGCCCAAAGTTTGCTGGGATAGGCTCCAGCATCCCCGTGACCCTAATGAGGATAAGCGGTATAGAAAATGAATGAATGAATGAATGAGCCAGGGGCGGGATGTTGCAGACTTATGTGATGGCAGGCTATCAGTTTCTTGTAGGTAGATAAGCAGCAAAAGTACGTTTCATTACAGGCATAATTTAGTTGGAACAAAAGTGGAAGCTTGTAAGCAATAGTGACTGTCAGAGCCAGACATGCCTGAGTGCCTGTCAAACTCAGAACAATTCCAGACCCAGAGAACGACAACTGGCATGTTTGTAAAAACAGTGTATTTGTAAGTCTTTAAAGTTCTTACTAAACCTCCAGGTATGTTTTTAGCATCTTTTTTTAAAACGAGCAACTGCACTTCCACTCGCAAATAACAGAACTGCATTAGTGTTATTTTCTGTGCTTAGTGGGTAGTGTGTATGCATCGTGGGGGTGGAGGTGAAGAGCTAGAATAGCAGGAGTATACAGGAAACTGTCTCATCCTGACACCCACACTGATGAGTGGTCTCCGTACATCTGTGTACATGATTAGTGGGTGCCGTTGAATGCGGTCCAAAGATTGCAAGTAGTTTAAAACATTCTCTGCATGTTAGTTTGACAGCCGGCATGATTACATTTTGATTGAAGCACGTGACACGGTCTCCTATCATTGCATCCAACATCTCTAAGCATTTCATCCTCACAGTATTTATGTCTAATTCATGCTTTTATGCAAACAATATTGTTCTGATGATCATCTGACTCCTTTATCGTCCCTTTTGCTTGCTGTAGTTAGCATTTCTGGCTCACAGCCTGGTGGCTCCTCCAATAGTCCCAAAACATGCATGTTATCGATAATTTAGAGTCTACAATCAGTCTACCCATGATTTCATTAAAAACTTAATTTTGGTACGTAAACGCATGTCTCGCTCAAGAAATAGATATTGCGGACGAGTACAGCATGTCCGGTGTACAGTGACACTACTTTTCAACACTCGACTGCAGCGAACATAAGTACATGGTACACAAGAACATGGTATTGTGACTTGTAATTTGTAAGGAAGACGAGGAGGTGGTTCATCAAGGATATTTTTATTGCAAGAACAAAACAAGCTACCGTTGGGCACAACCATGCTAAAACAACATCAGCAAACTCAACTGTCCTCACCGCCACACTGACACGCCATGACAGTCAGAAATCACAGGTTGTTACAATATCCTTGCATGTTAAAAGATGTGATCCTATGAAAGCGACAGTAATAACTAAGCAGCCTTTGCTGTGGGCGGGTTCTTCTGCCAGGGTGACTAGTCCCATCCAGCCTGTTAGCTGCTTCTCTTAGCAGCTTCAAAACGGACTCCATCGTGTAAGACGTACACGCAAAGTATGTGCAAGGTGGCGTGATAGTGATGTTACGGCTAGTCGCCCCGCTTCCGGTCACCCGCGCTAAGAGCCACATTTAGACATAGCTACCACTACTACTAGTGGCCCCGTGTCTCGAGGGAGCTTGCGGTGGTGCTGCTCGCTGCATTGGGGGGGGTGGCGCATCCCGGTGCATATGTGAAAGTGTGGGTGTGTGCGTGCTGGGATGTGTGAGTGGGGGAACGGGGTTTGGTGTGGGTGCTGGGGCTGGGGTGTGTGGGCACTGGGGGTGGGGTAGACGGGGCAGTGTTGGGGGGGTAGACCCATGTGCCCTCTGCGGGCGCCTGCCTCTGGCGTTGGGGAAGGCGATGACCCGCGGCGGTTGTGTCTGGGGTGGCCTGGATCTCCTGGGGTGTTGTATGTGACCCCTGCTTTAAGGGTTGGGTGGCTTCTGGGCCCGGGGGCTCGGGGGGGCGGTTGTCCTGCTCGCCCGAGGCTGGCCGGCCCCCGGCGGGTGTTCCGGCGGTTGGCACCCGGGCCCCCTTGTGGCCCTTGCACGGCTGCCGGGTGGCGTCCGGCCGGGTCTCCCTTGCACCTCTTCGGAGTGGACTTGTGGTTGCCTCTTGGAGGGGCACACTTTATGTGTGTGTGTGTATTGATGTACTGCTTGGATATGTGTATGTGCACAGTATGTGTATGTATACGTGTACGAATATGTGTATATGTATGTATGTATGTATGTATGTATATATACATATAAATATATGTGTGTGTGTGTTTATATAAAATGTATTTATTTTTCCTGTATTTTTGCTCATTTTGCTCTGTGACTGTTCTGGTTGTTGCTGAAATTGTGATTATCACGGTTGTTTATAATATGTTTGAAATGTGTTTGTAAGGTTATTCTACACTCCTTCTTATATCCCCCACCGCACCCCCAACAAGTCCCTTTTCCGGTCGGGTCCGGCATCGAAATGTGGCGCTGCAAAATTCATAATAAACGCAGTCAAATGTCAAGGGAGACTCATTTGGATTATGAAGTCTCCCTTGGCAAAGAAATTTTGCTCAGCATTTAAAGGCATCTTGACTCCCATTCAGCTGTTATGATGCTGGACAAGACCAAAAAAAAAAAGAACTCTGTTACTAAAAAAAAAAAAAGAAAAAGAAAAAAAAGACATAGCTGCTACATAGCCATCTCAAGCAGGAATTGTGTGATCAGGTATTGACTAGTCACCCTGGCAAAAGGACCCGATTGGACATTGCTTTTTCCATTTAGCATCAGGCATCCGGTAAATGCAAAGAGGAAATGCAATGCAAATGGAAAAGACAAAAACAAAAGAGGAAAATCAACGATAAAATGGTGAAAGAATATACAATACACAAAAAGCAATGGCAAAATGGAAACAGCAAAGACAAAACTGAATTACAATATGACGACATTTGATTTATTTTGTAATATTGATTCTCTTTATATTTCCACATGAGTTTCCTTTTAATTTTGGCACTCCTGTGATTCCATATATGTGTGCTTTGGCTTCTATGTTTGATTTTCATTTCATTTAATTATTGTATTTAGCAATGTATTACTATAGGCTATCTTGTCCCAAATTCCATTTTATTTTTTCACAAATTAAATTTTTCCCGCTTTAGTTTCATTTTTTAATGTTTTACCTTTTATTGTAACAAGTTTCATTCTTTACCTATTACACTTATTTTACCAGCATAGTTGAGTGCCTTTTAGATAAGTGAATAAAATGTCAATAAGTTAACTACAAAAAATCTTACATTTATTGAAGCAATACAGTATGTCTTTGGACAATTTTGCAGAATAATTCAGAAAATGAAGTAGAAGTAGTACAAAATCTTCAACAATTGTAATGCCTGTGCTTGTGGTTAAGGAAGAAGTAGTCACCTATGCAATTCCAACTCCATTGTAAGATATTTTTTGACACCCTTATTTTGTTTGTGCAATTAGACAGGAAGTTTGGTGAAGTGTATTGTTTGTGTCGTCTGATATTCATATAGGTATTAGGTATTAGGTATGTCACAGCACAGTCTAGGCACAGAACTTGTACGTAACCTGAGAACTACGTGTGTGTGCCCTGTGATGGACTAGTGACCAGTCCAGGGTGTACCTTGCCTCTCACCCAAGGTCAGCTAAGAGAGGCTCCAGTGCACATGAGACCCTGAAAAGGATCTGCGGGGTGAAAAATGATGTATGGTTGTTGTTGCTGGGACTGTGCCTTTGCCTTTTACTTGCATTTGGTTTCAGTGCATAGAGTTACTGAACAGCAAGCAAATTGAGCTGGCATGTCTATTGTATTAGTCTGACAAATATGGACATTTCCAGGGCCATTTTTGTATTTTAAGTGCACAGTCCTGGAATTTTTATTAGGAATCTGGCTGCTGAGAACTTTTTGAGTGATATATCAATGGTTCCCTTCAAAGCCTAATCCATTCACACAAGGGATATGATTAATTTGGCTGTAAATTAAAGCTAAGCATGTGCTGAACAATTTTAGAAGCACTATAAGAATTTATCAGTTGTTACATAATCGAACAACTGGCGTGCTAATGCCACGACTTGACTGATCAGACTGTACATTTGCCATTCATGCAGGACCCACATATTCAAACTGTTGCTGCAGTCATAATCAAGAAGAAGACAGCATTTCTGTCGATAGACTTAGAATTCTGGTGGTAAAAACAACTGCGATGGCTCCCTTTTTATCTGTATCTTAAAAAGCAAAGAGACATAAGCACCTATAGACAAACACCATTGTGCTTTCTGGCCAATGGGAACTTCTTATCCCTCCTTTGGCTTCAGATTCAGAGTCAGTCACCCCAAAATCAGGCTTCAAACTTTTCAGATGATTTATTGCCAAGGATGCAAGATGCTCACATCAAATTCATATAAAAATGGAAATTACACTTTTTACAGAAGGAGTTTGGTGTGTCCACATGACACTGTCTTTAGTTGTTCCTGGACAACAATTTCCTTTCATTTGAGGGTGACACTGGGTTTTCTGCCCGTGCTTACACAGTCAAATAACTTCCGTTGCTGAGGAATCGCTTCCAAAGTTTTTCCCAACTTCTGTAAATGTACAATTTTCCTTATAAAATCACGGGTTCGTGGGTTCCTTGGACCCATGGGTTTATTCTGGAACCTGTATAGCATTTGTACTGTATAAAAAAGATGGCTTCCTAAGAACACACAAAGCCCTGCTTGTGATGGACAGTATGTGAGCGCACATCACGCCACAGTTTAAAGTGAAACGTAACGTTTTCAACCCCATACCTGCTATCATCCCCGGAGGCTTAACAAAAGTACTCCAGCCGCTTGATATCTCGGTAAACTGGAGCTTTAAGGCAGTACTGCATTGCCCGTGGGAGCAGTGGATGACGGACGGCAAGCATAGCTTCACAGCAACCGGGAGGATGCGCCATGCAACTTTTCTGCAAGCTATCCAATGGATCGACAAAGCATGGGCTTCAGTGACAATCGAGACCATCCTGTCTGCATTCAGAAAGGCTGGAATAATTGGAACTGGAACTGATTCTGAGTCTGAGTCTGTTATTGAGAAGTGATACCGGGGACGAAGAATTGATCGGATTTAGTGATTTGGAGTGAGATTGCGAGTTATTAATTAAAGTAAAGGTAAACTTGTTTTTTGTTCTTTATGCTATAGTTACATAAAAAATTTTTATTATTTTACATTAACCCTGGACCCTTTTTCAGTTTGTTTATTTTTCGTGCAGCCTTCACCGTGTCATATCTTACAGCTATTCAGCCTGTTCTCGGTTCTTTTAATAATTGTATAACTTGCCTTCCAAGATAAAATGTCTGTTTTTGATATAGTGTTTTGTTAAATAAATTACCCGCAAAAATGCGACATGTACTCTAGTGCCTATGTATGGGGTTTTTTCTACCTCATTATGCATTTTTGGACCGGGGCGACCTATAGTCCAGAAAATACGGTAAGCAAATTACAAGCATCCATACAAATTAAGACAAATTACGACTGATGTTTGACATTCGCAAAGTTTGCGATTAATAAATCACGCAAGCATAGATTATGTGGAGTACAAACAGAATTTTTAATTGTAGGATTATACAAGACTGCCCTCAAGCAATAAAATAAATGCAGGAAATGTAAATTGCACACCGCCTTCATTTAAAGCCCATAGCCTCAAAATACGGCACAATTCCATGACTTAGCCAAATGGTGTTCGGTCATGTCACTGGGCCAGCAGCGTCCCTCTTCTTAGTACAGCCGCTGTGGCAAAGACGTAAGCCTCTCAATTGGCTTGGGATTGGTTTGAGTGAGACAGGCTCGTGTAATAATGTTAAAGTGGTTAAGCTCCCGGGCGCCTTTAAAGAGCTTTCTGCAGCCACACAGGGTGAAAGCAAGGGGACCGGGAGGAGGCGGTGAGACAGATTGAAAGAGTGACTTTAAATAGGCAGGAACCGGGAGACTTTTTTTCCAGTAAAACAATGCCAAGAGAAAAGAAAAAATCTTATTAGGGTCAAGACTTACAGCGCCAATAGGGAATGAAGAGTGCGGCGCTCATCCTACTCACAAAAGCGACAAGTCATAGATGACTAGGCTTTACTTCCACGAACCCACTCTTCAAAGAAACATCACATCGCCTCTGTGATTTACGTTAACGGGGGACTAATAGAGTTTGTGTAGTTATGGCTGGCATATTCAGTTCTACTTTGCATTTTAAATGTGATGTGTTAAGTCTCAGTGGGTGGTGAAAGAAAGCAATCATGTCAAGCCCAAGGCTGACGGTTTAGTGCTGCAGGTTTAGTGGAGGAGTACGCGTCATGCTGGCACAAAGCTTGGGTCACAACAATATAGTGGGCTGCCTCTGAGCCCCCTCTGGGATCACTCCTAATGGTCCACAAATATGGGTTTGTTTGTTGCAAGAGTACAAACAGGCTGGTGTTCATGGTAACTGCGTGTTCCTCACCTGCGAATCCGCCTCAGCTCCCAGGAAGTGCACATGACTGCTCATTAATCAACCAATCAGGTCAGAGGCATGTTGCTTTCCCCTTCAATCAGAGAAGTCATCCATATTTTCTAAAATTAGAAAATTATATTAAGGGATGGATGCAGGTAGAAGTAATAGCAGTGACACTGGATTTTGCTGCAACAGGCCATCTTGCAGTTGCTTTTTTGTGCTATTTGCTTGGCCCGACTCAGGATGTGAAGTGGAAAATTAAAGGAGAGCCCCAAGCAAAAACAGTCCTATTTATTTAAATCATAGAAACAGGAATCCACTTTTTACCCAGAGAGGGAAATATGTAGAGAAATGACTTCACTTGCCTAAAATTAGTATGCATTATTATCTATGTTATCATAATGCAACACTTTATATGAGGATACTTAGTTGTTTAATAAAAACATCATTGAGGTTAAAAATGATATTACTGCTATACAAAGACAATAAAACCCCACAGTGTCACTGTGGATTTCATTTTAATGCATATTTAAATGACCAAAGAAATACTACACCACCATGATGGGCGTCTTGTAATAAAAATGGAACTGGCTTGCTAACCTGGAAAGAGCACCTGACTCCTCCGGAGACCACACGCTAATGTCCTTGAGCAAGACACTAAACGCATGTGATGAGCAGGTTGGCACGAGGCACTGCAGCCTTTACGAGTGCGCATGTAAGGAGTGGGGAGTTTCACTACTGTATATTATGTTGTTAAATGTTTGGAATATAGTGTTATCAAAATGGTTGACCTTTTGGACTTATAGTCAGGAGATCAAAACCTCAAAATGCATTGCACGTTTTCCTTGTGTGTGCACGAGTCCCACATTTTGAGAACATGCTAGGCTAATATGTGACTTTAAATGGTCCAGAGGTGTCAATGGGTGTTTGTCTATACCAGGGGTCGGCAACCTTTAACACCAAAAGAGCCATTTTGTTTCCTCTTCCAGTAAAAAAAATGTTCAGGAGACGCAAAACATTACAGAACGTATAAACTTTTAAAAATCTTTTGTAATGTTTTGGTAATGTTAGAAACACAAAATTCAACAAACAAAAGTGCAGCAACACGTGTAGACCTACTGTGAGCTAATTTAAACACTGAATTGATTTGTGTAAAAAAATAATAATAATTTTGCCAACTTTAAGATTAAAAAAGCCAATCAGAGTTTATATATCTGTGAGCTCGCCGCACCATGAGAGAGCAGTTCGGGCACTGTGAGGGAGGACTACCGCTGTAACTATGGAGCTAAATATCCAACATCCAACTTTACCACAGTGTATATGCAGACCTAAAAGTGAAAGCACAAATTGTTTTTGAGCTGTGAGTGCAGTCAGTCAGTCAACTGCCGCTGCACATTACCTGCCTCTCCTGGAGTCACCACCTTGGCACTTCTCTTTATAGAACATATTGCTATGCTCCCGTCAATTACATTGTTTTATTTTACTGCGCAGAAACTTGTTTCAGACTCAACTCAAAACTCCATCACCTTTTTTGTGTGTAGCAGTGAGACTACACTAACCTTTCTCCCCCTCCCTTGCTCATCCAATCAGTAGTCAGAAGACAGTCGAGATGCATTCACGGACTTGGCGGCAGGTCAGATATTTCATATTCTTTTCAAAGACGCAAATTTTCCCTACTCCGGTGTTAAAAAAAATCACAGCGCTTTGCGAAGGGAGCCGCAACAAGGAGGCTGAAGAGCCGCGTGCGGCTCCAGAGGCACGGGTTGCCGACCCCTCGTCTATACTCTTGAGCCCTGTGACTACCTGTTTTTAGTTTTTAGAGTAGTGGCAGAAATGGTACACTAATGTGCAGATGGTTGCACAGTTCTGTCTCTTCCTACAATATGAAAACAAAAACAAATGGTAATTAGGTGGTTTTTCAGCGTGCATTAATATTTGTTTGTGTATTCTTGGAGGAACACATGCACAGTTGGACAAACACAATCTTGCCACTGTGCTCTGGCAGATGTTAGTGGTTGAAGACAGTCCAGATGTCTTTATCATGCAGTTCCTTAGTGGCTGGGATAACATGGCTAACTGCAAGGCACGCGTGCAGAATTTATAGACTTGCACTGAGGGGAAAAAGCATACTGAGATCATTTCGTGCTTAGCCTAGATTCCTCTCCATGCCCTTCTAGCACAATTTCCTCCCTTATAGTATATCACTCCCGCTGTGTATTATGTGGACATTATCTCTGTGAAAATGAGCATATAAATATAATTGGATTGCTGTGTTTATTGAATTACGGTGCTTACAATGGGAGCCTTGTGCTCTTTTCTGGGTCAAGTGAGCATAAAAACCCACTCTTGAGACTGCTTTTCTTGGGGGACTGTGAGTCCTGATGACCTTGAGGCTATTATGCTAATTGCATGTCAGTATATGAGGGTAAAAATATAGTATGTATGCAGAACTGTTCATGTATTTCAAACGCCCTTGAAATAACCTGCCATTAACTGTTTGCGAAGAGTACTTTTACAAATGCAAGTGAGCATATCATGGAGTACTGTAGTGTTTTTTTTCTCTCACTTTGTTAGTTAACTGACAACTTCCGGCTTCATGGAGAACGGAATAGACAAATAAGCCAGTACCATCTACATTCTGGGGTGATTCATTTGTGAAATTGTGACTAAAAATGAAAAAAAGGAAAACATCATAAACTGCCATAGGGTTTTGTTTTTCCATCCATTTGTTGGTTGGCCGTCCACTTCCTGGTTCATGGACAATGATGTAAGATATTTAAACGGGCAGGACTAACAGGACTAACTCACATGTACATTCTGTAATGTAGTGGCAGAACAGTTCCACTGTGACTCAATTAGCAAAAATGAAAATTACAAAAGTGAAAAAATTGCAAATGTACATATTTGTGTTTATCAGCCCATTTTTTTCTGAGCAGTGTATTTCTCTGGGGACTATCTCCTGACGGCGTTGGAGGAAGCAGGCTGCCTATTTAAAATCTTAGCCATCAACAAGGAAATACCCTTGTGGCGTGTGCGTTCCATTGTAACTCACGTAGCAAAAGGTCAATAAATTGCAGTAGGACCACAGTTTTTGTGATTAATTCCATTACAAAAGGTCAGTCAAAAGTCAAATCCGAAACAGTTTTTCTAATAAGAAACAATGAAAATCCAATTACAAATAAAGAGTAGCGACATACCAGTAAATTATAAACACGATAAACACACCCTCATCTTTTATCCAATTAAGAATCTAGATCTTGCTGTATAAGACAAGGCAAGCTCCACCCCCGTGGGGTTGTAGCTCATGCATACAGGAATCTTTTGCACTTTTGATGCGTAGAACTCCACACCATCCTCGGAATAGGACTGCACACTGCTTGGGTCACGGTGGACCTGTCAAAAGCACCTGCAAATTCCAGAAAATTCCTCAACGACGCCAGAAAAAGCCGCTAGATTTGTTGCTTTTGATAAAATAGATTGTACAAGGAGTTTGGACTGTCGCCAGATCTAGCGACAAATTGCCAAGTTGGCAACACTCGGGTCGAAGGGAAGAGAGCGCCACACAAATCTCTGCTGTATTTGTGTTTATATCAGCGTTCTTACCTACTACTACTGTTTCATAGAGAACGACTTCCCACATTTGACTCTACAGTTCAGTTCTGATTGAAATGGCTAAAGGTGGTGAAGTAAATACTAGTACTTTAACAAAAGTGAAAGAATTGTGGAATTAGTTCGATAGCAGGTTACTTCCTGGTTCATGGAGCGTGAAGAGAGACGTTAGTAATAAGGACGATGGTAAGGGTCGAGTGGTTCGCATGTTGGCCACACATTCAGGAAATTTGGAAGATCTCTGTGAAGAGTGTGCATGTTCTCCTTGTGCGTGGGTTTTTTTCCGGGTTCTTGGGTTTCCTTCCACATTTAAAAACATGCATACAGGTTAAATGGCAACTCTAAAATTGTCCATAGGTGTGAATGTGAGTGTGAATGATTTTTTTTGTCTGCCCTGGCAAACACTCCAGGGTGTACTCCGCCTCCCGCCCGAAGTCAATTGGCATAGGCTCCAGCATACCTGCAACACTATTAAGGATAAGCGGCATAGAAAATGGTTGGTTGGGGTAACAGTCCCATTGTTACTGGGTTTCTTTTCACAAAGGATTGTAGTTTCACAAAAATTGTTTTTGTAATTTTTGAACAAGTCTAACAAGGCTAAACAAAACACCAAGCCACCCAACCAAAATAATTTTCACATTGTTGTGCTTAGCAGAGATGAAAAAGAAGCTCCAGCATTGAATATATAATCAACAAAATAATATAAATTGAAAAGAAAAAAAACCCATTTATTCATTTATCTGACGTTTTTTGATAAACTGATGGGTGAGGAATGAGTGCGGCAAACTGCTGTCTGTTTAAGTGGCCCGTCTTCATCAAAGAGCATCCCATGGGATTTTACAGTAGGCCACCATGTTCTTGTTCCACTTTCAAGCATATCTTTCCTTCTGGTCTATTAAGTGTGACAAGGTGGCCTCCTTTCCATATAGCTCACTGACAAGGCTGCTAGCCACAGTCATGAGACATGTTGGTATGCGGCCATCTATCCTTTTTAGCTGGATAAAAATCCAATTCCTTCATCTCCTGAAAGCATCTCTAGCAACATCCATCCATCTTTGGACACATGTGAATTTAAGACATCCGGCAAGGTTCTGCCAGTGTACCATTTGTTACAGTTAATTTTATCTCCCCAGCCCACTTTCCTGTCTGCGCTGTTCTCTTCTTGAGCGGCTCCGTGCCGGCTGACATTGTGTTCGAGGTTAACAATATCACAGTGGCAAGGAGGGAATGAAGTTTGACTTTTCACTGCAAACGGCTGCTCTAACTTAATAAACACAATGCTAAATTGAGAATTACTGCCACAGCCAGGTTGTTGACAGTACCGTCGGCCATATTCCAGACAACAGTAATGGCATCATCGGTAATGCTGTGGGTCTCGGCAGGCCATAATTGAATGTGACTTTCTCAGCTTCATGCATAGATCTATTGCTCCCGCTGGAGACGAGCAATAAAACTCTGCTGAGAGTCATTCTGCTTAGGAGACCGGAGAGAGTTTAATGGCACCCATTACAAATAATGTATGGCCACTGTCGGCTTGCATAAGTGAAAATGTTAGATGTCATATTGTGTCATATTTCACAAAAATTTCACACACCTCTGTTGTTCCTTTTCCATTGCCCTGTTTTGACAATTTTCCACTGGCAAAACCAGGTGATACTACCTACCTAGATTCACACATTCCGTTTGGCTGACATACTAGTAAACCCCTGCTGGTCAATCGTTGCTCAAGACATTCACAGTTTGAAATGACGAAGGAATATATACTACAGCAGGTGCCGGGAACCTTTTGGGCTAAGAGAGCTGTGAACGACACATATTTTCAAATGTATTTTTGTGACAGCCATATCCTATTTTCCCCTCCGTGAATCACCACCTTATCGTGGTGGAGGGGTTTGAGTGCCCGAGTAATCCTAGGAGCTATGTTGTCGGGGGCTTTATGCCCCTGGTAGGGTCTCCCAAGGCAAACAGGTTCTAGGTGACGGGCCAGACAAAGCGTGATTCAGAAGACCCCTATGAAAAACAACAAGAGGACGTGGGATACCGGGGCCTCACCCTAGAGCCAGGCCTGGGGGAGGGGCTCGCAGGCGAGCGCCTGGTGGCCAGGTCTTCAGCCGTGGGGCCTGTCCGGGTTCTAGCCCAAAGAAGCCACACGGGAACTCCCCCCCCCCGCAGATCCACCACCTGCAGGGGCAAGCATAAGGGTCCGGTGCTTTGTGATTTGGGCAGTGGTCGAGGGCGGGTGTCCGGGCAACCTGGTCTTCGGCGGCCAAATCTGGTTCTTTGGACATGGAATGTCACTTCTCTGGTGGGGAAGGAGCCCGAGCTTGTGGAAGAGGCGGAGAGATTCCGACTAGATATAGTCGGACTCACCTCAACTCACAGTTTGGGCTCTGGAACCAAATTCCTTTAGAGGGGCTGGACCTTGTTCTTCTCTGGAGTTGCTGCAGCGGAGAGGCGGCGAGCTGGTGTGGGCTTATTGTTAGCCCCCCGGCTTGGTTCGCTCTGTGTTGGAGTCATCCCCAGTAAACGAGAGGGCATGCTGGAGGGACTATGTCTCACAGCTGGCTTGGGAAGGCCTTGGTGTCCTCCCAGTGGAGCTGGAAGAGGTTTGCTGGGGACCGGGAAGTCTGGACTTCCCAACTGAAGCTGCTGCCCCCGCGACCCGGACCCCGATAAGCGGAGGAAAGTGGATGGATGGATGGATGGATAGATGCATACAACTCCCACGATATTTTAGCTTTATTCCTATCCATCCATCCATTCATCCATTTTCTATATTAGGTTTGCGGGGAGCTTTATTCGCAAATTAATTTTTTCCCCAACCTAATATAGCAAAAATTACTTTATATTGTTTTGATGGTTTTTTTAATGTTGTGACACTTAAAAAATTTAAATGAACTCTTATTAAAGTCACATTGTTTTTGTTATTGTTATTGCCAATAATATTGTTAATAACATTGTTATTACATGTTTATTCTCATAAAATTCTGACTCTTTCTCTTAATATTTTGACTTTAATTTTCCAATTAGTCAACTTGTCTTGTAATTACGACTTTATTCCCTTAATATTTTGACTGTATTGTCCTAATATTAGAACCTATTCCACAACCTAATTTTCCAAAAATGACAAATTTTTTCTGCAAATTTTTTTAGTTTATTTTTTGTAAAATTACTGCTCATTTTTCAATTTTTTGCTCTTTCCCTAAAAGTTTTTTGTTAAATGGTATTCTTTGAATGTGATGTGGGCTAAAAAAAAAATCACTCTGACCACACTTCAATCACCCCTGTTGTAAAGTAAGTAAAAAAACTGAATCAAAATAAATAAATGTTACGGTGTAGAAATGTCTGAGAGCCATATGTGGTCATCAAAAGAGCCACATCTGGCTCCTGAGCCATAGGTTCCCTACCCCTGTCTTACACTACAGTATAACACATGCTAACGTCCACTTTTACTAGGGCTATTCAGATTGTTTATGTCACACCATCCTCTGCTGTTTTTAAGAATCTACACCAAAAAGGCTAGTCAATAACCCGTCGTGTGAGAGGATTGCTTTCGCTGTTTTTAAGAATGCACTGCAAAAACTGCTAGTCAAAGATAAAAAACGGGAAGTTGAGGGCCGTTATATCATTCATGGGCCGGATTTGGCCACTGGCCTGCTATTTGAAAAGCCCTGGCTTACACTCTAGACTTTGCAGTATTATACTCCACAACTGCACTACCCGCATCGGCATTTTGCAACATTGCTCGGGGGCAGAATGATCAAATCATTCCATGGAGCGTCGCTGACGTGAACTCGGCTCGGCTGGCAACTGTAACTGCAACTGTTTTCAGGGGGGCTGGAACGAATTATGCCATTTACAGAGTAAATCTTGTCTCATAATATAAATATAAGACATAAGAAAGCCCCTCCTGAACAAATTAATTTCGTATCTTGAGGTTCCTCTTTAATAATATATCTCAGTAAATAAAAATGTGAAATAATTGTCCATTAGGTTAACTGCAGACCCTAAATAGTTGACTGTTATTGCGGATGGTTGTTTACACTGACAGAGGTGTTGACTTGTGATGATAATCTCTCATCCTCTCTCACTTGTTTGGTTTCATCTGCTTCATGTGAGCAGTATGTTTAGCCAGTAGAGGACAATCTGGCGTACATATCTTGACCCGGTGAGCACAAATAAATAGCGACTGTGTCGCCCCCTAGAGAATGTCGCCTTGGGCCCACCTGGCCTATTTCTCAAACCGCCATTTGGATGGATGGATGATAGTCTCTTCTAGTGTCTCCACAAATATACAAAAAGCCAAAGAAAAAGCACAGCACAGCTGATCTTTCTGTAAAGAATTGCAAACAGACTATAGAGGCAAATTTTCCACTACAATGTTGGTCCTACAACAGCGTTAGCCAGAATAGCCAGGATATGATGTGCAATTATTATAATTACAAGGTAAATATTTAGTAGTTCAGTGGATTCGATATTATTTTCAACAAAGACCCATTGGCGCACTGGCAGACAGAGGCACTCAACTAAAAATAAAAAATATACAGTAGATGTGCATCACTTTCATCTGACAACCTTCATCCACATAGTGTCACATGATCACATTTAATTTGAAAAATCTTTCAAAAAATGTCAGGTGCTAATTGCGTCTATATCACACAACAACCCCGCTTGATCCATTATAGGTCCTATGTAGATTCTTTTGTGCATGTGTAGCTAATTCAAATATATATTTCACTTTTACTGTCATCTACTCCAATGAGTGACACGAAGGAGTGACATGTGCTGGCCACTTTCTCCTCTACAGGGTGTGTCTAGGAGTGTGTGCAAAGCAATATCCATGCATGAACAGCATGCTCAATGTGTTTGTGTGTACGGGCTTATCTCTCTGGAGCCAAGTCCTGCAGCGCAAGCATGCTGCGTTCACTGTCAGCTTGTATTTTAGCAGCAGTCTCTATTTACACCGTCTGCCACATGGCTGTCCACAGCTGAGACGTGTGGATTCTCTCGAGTGGCTAAAAAGTAACATATTGCAAAATGTATGAATAGCATATACATAATTGCTCTCTGTGCCTGAATTCAAGCAGGTATGACAGACACACAATGATTAAAGTTGTGTGACTGCTGTGTGCAGGAGGGTTGCACTGTACAATCCCTCGTTTATCGCTGATAATTCCTTTCAAACCAGGCCATAACACAAGAGTTTTCACAAAGTAGGATCCCTTATATTTAAATGAAATATAATATTAATATGTTGGAGCCTATCCCAGATGACGTCGGGCGAGAGGCGGGCTACACCTTGGCCTAATTTGTGTTAATGAAGAATTGAAAATGATGCGTTTGTTTGACAGACAGTTGTCAAACACAAGGCCTGGGGGCCAGATGTGGCCCGCCACACCATTTTATGTGGCTCGCGAAGGCCTGAGAATAATGTGTCAATAATGCAATTCAGCCTTTTCTTTCTCAATGTTTTTGTCATTCAGTTTGACAGAAAAATCTTCTGAGCTTTAATATTATATGACATGAAAAAGATATGGACAGCATATGTTTGTTATCCAAAATAAATACTTGAATGTATGCTTGTCACCTTGACATTTACTTCACTGCTCATTTCTAGGCAAGCTATCTATCAATTTGAATAATCAAATGCACGGACAATTGTGTAATAATATCACAAGGTTATATTCATATTTTTTTCTCCATCCATTTTCCACCACACGAGTGTATGCTGGAGCCTATCCCAGCTGTTGACTGTTACAAGTGGCTCTCTGATGGCAGTCATAACTTCAGTACATTTTTGTTTTGTTCATTTTACTTTCATGTACTGTTGTTGCACACCTACCATCAATTGTTTTGTGTCTTGGCATTTTTCTCCGAGGTGGATAATGTCGCAAATGAGACTTTGTTTATTTGTGGAGATTGGCGTTAGCTGTGACAATCCATCCATCCATTTTCTATGCTGCTTATTCTCATTAGGGTCGCGGGTATGCTGGAGCCTATCCCAGCTGGCTTTGGGCGAGAGGCGGGGTACACCCTGGACTGGTCGCCGGTCTATCACAGGGCACATATAGACAAACAAACATTCACACTCACATTCATACCTATAGACAATTTAGATTCGCCAATTAACCTAACATGCATGTTTTTGGAATGTGGGTGGGAACTGGAATACCCGGAGAAAACCCACGCATGCACGGGGAACATGCAAACTCCACACTGAGATGACCAACGGAGATTCGAACACTGAACCTCCTGACTGTGAGGCCAATGTGCTACCCACTCATTCACCGTGCGGCCTAGCTGTGACAAAGCATAACAAATCAAATTCCACTATGAAAATTCTTCGTTGAAGACAGAAGGACTGGAAGTGAAGTCAGGGATCCAGAGTTGATTTTAATTTTGCAGTGTTTTTTATTAGGAATTTGAGTAGGGACTATTTTGCCTGTATTCAGATAATTGAAACCTGCAATAAAAACCTGTTGTTCTGGCTGGTTGTTCAAGTCTGGCGCTTGTGGCTCATCAAACATTACACATTAACATTACTAACTTAAAAATGCTTAATTACAAAAAATGCAAAACACACGTATCTTTAGCTTGATTACGCTTTATGTTTATTTGTTTTGACTAATAATGGGCCCGTATTCAACCATGAACCAGCCTGATATGTGAATTAATATATTTTGGAAAAAGGACAACGGCACAGTGTGCAAGTGAAGTATTTATTGATCACAGTCACACAGGGCGAGTGTTGCAAACCTAACATGATGAGACCAGGCACTAGACTAATTCATCCATATTAAGACTTGAATTAATTTAAATAATGAATAGACCGCTACCTCCACAAACAAACAACACAATGACCACTTTTCTCCAGAGGCACTCCACATAAAAGCAGCTTTGTCGATTTTATATCAGTTAGCTGGAGGCTTTGCGAGAAATAAAGCACTAGATTTTGTAGATATTATGCTCCATCCGTCAGTGTTAGTGAGTATGTGCAAAGGTCTGCTTTGTCAGACGCCAAATAATGGTTGTTACACACTCCACAAAACACACAAAAATTAATTACCATACATAATAATCCCATGTTTATCACTCACTTTATCACTTTATCGCTCCAGACCTATTGTGATGAATTAATTTTGCAAAGTAGTAAGCCTTGTTTATAAATCAGATATTTCTATAGCTGGCCATAAAAATCTTGCACAACCTTCTAAATAAGTTTTTTTTTAATATTATTACATATAGAGGCCTACAGCCATGAACTAACTCCCCTATAGTCATCTTTAAATATGCCTGGTGCTCGTGTGTGTTGCTATAAGTGTGTTCCTTAGGGGACCTGAGCGGCAGTCGGAAAGGAAGTGACGACGTCAATTGACTTTGCTTGGCGTGAGTTACGGCCGCAACAGTAACCCAAGGTTTGGGGAAAAATACTGCATCCTACCGTGAATGTGAATGGACCAACAGATGTGAGCTATACCAACCAAAAGTCATGTGGCAGTACCAATGGTTGTTGTAGTAGCGATCCACACAATATTTTCAGCCTATGCGGTTATATAATGCAACTTTAATTGCATTATTAGAATATGCCATGTCCACAAAGGGCCACAAATCTCCCCATGCTGGACCTTGGAACTGTCAATCTACAGCAAATTCAGGAAAAGAGCATTCAGCAAATGCAGCACTGCAAATAACGTAATCATACCGAAGTTTTTGAAAACTTTAAATAAATGTCAATGGCTTCACGTCACCATGACTACTAGTCCAACATGTATTATGAAGGCAATGAAAGTGACAAAATAATATCTAAATGTCAAAAAATATAATAAGCCCACAGTCAAACACTGCTTATCCATAATAAAGATGTTGTGATGTTTGGAATGTCCTTGAATGCATCTTGGAAAGAAAGTGTTGTTGCAATGATGAATAGACTAGAAACTATTTTTGACAGACCCAATGAATAAGGAATCCTTCTTTGTGTTAATTCACTTACCACGGTTGAGTCTGGAACCCATTAACCTCAATAAATAAGGCATGAATGCATTTTAGTTGAACTAATTGTATCACTTTTGAAGTATTCAAATCCAATTTGCTAAAATGACCCCAAATGTTTTATTAATACAGAAATATCCAATAAAAATAAGCAAAATGTTCTATACTTTCTAGAACAAGCTGTGTTTTTTTCCTTCGTCCAATTTTGTATTGCATCCTTTGAGGATCACCTAACCAGTAATTTATTTTTTGTCATGTAATACCATGTTACAGGACGCATATTTAAATTTTGTACACACACACATCCAATTACTGCAGTGTAGACGGAATTAATTGAGTCGCTGGAGTTGCCGCCAGCTCCTGGGACATTAGCATAATGATAGCATGATATTTTTTGGAATGAGCATGTGATTCCTTCCAAAAGCGTTGTCACGCTGCCTTAATTGCGAGACTCCCTCTTCGGTTGTACTGAAGTAGCCTGCCATCTGCCCGTTGAACACCATAAGTTGCTTAAAAGGAGACTTCATCCTAATGAGCCACCCATGACTGATTTGTGAAATACTTTTTTTTCAGATTTTTACCATTTTGGAGGAAGCCTTTAAATGTGGTATTTTATTCAGTATGAAAATGAGCATGCACGTGGGCACAGTGAACTTCAGGTCATCAAGTGGATTGGATTCTATACTAAGAATTGACTACAAGGGATTTCTACAAAAAAAAACGGATTACTTTCCTCAATTTTGGATTTTACAATGCTCTGCTATAAAATCTGGAGTTAAGTGTCCATCTTCAATCATTCTGAGAGGTTTTTATGATACTTGAGTTGCCTGTTTGAGCAACATTAAAGAACAAACACCTCACAGTATAATGTAATACATTGCTACAGCCTAAAACATACACTACATTGCATTGTATCTCATTAGAATGTGCAGGTATACTGACTGTTGTGTCTGGTGCGTGTATATTATTCATTTAAACATAATATTAGCCATGCTCCAATCCATGTGTTTTATGGTGCCGATTCTGATACCGATCATTCATGAGTGAGATTAACCGATACCAATCACAAGCATGAAATGTACATTTTTCAGTTTATTTCTGAAGACTGCTATTGGCCGCCATTACACAATTCCAAGGGCCCTTGGCAAATAATTTTTATTATATAATGTATAGTAAATGTTTATTAGACAAAATTAGTGTTTGGGGGGAGAAGACAAAATTATTATAATGACAACATTAAACACTATATACAAAGTTAGTATCTTTCTGCGTGTAATATCCACATCCCCGTGGGACAAAAACGAGCTCCAAACTAACCACATTTCTTGTTTTGAAACAAAATGTCACTCTGCTGAAAACAACACATTGGAACCGGTACCACTTTACAAAAAGGTACCCAAAATTACAGTAGTTAATGAGAAACAAACCTATCTAACTCTAACCCTAACCAGTACTCTTTAGTTCCTAATTAGTTCTTCATTAGCTCCTCAGTAACTACGGTACTTTTGTGTACCTTATTGTAAAGTGAGACCCTGGCATCGATTGGCATAGCCTGTCAAACTGAAACCATTGAGGTTTTATTTTGACACAGCACACCTGCACATTCATGTCACGTTTGTGTTGTCAGCACAGCAATCGGTTTTTGTGATCGGCTTTGTTAAACAATTTATCGGTATAAGCCAATCACAAGTTTTTAAATACAAATAAAACATAATAATACATCATGTGGTGGACTTTGTTTCTCTTGCAGTGAAACATCCCATGTGGTTTATTTCTTAAAAAGTCAAAATACTCTTCATCCTGGCCTGTGAAAGAAGATTTAAGTCCAATCAGCAGGTCCTTCCAGTCTGATGCCTCACTCTCATTTCTAATTTATTTACCTCTGGCCCAACCGAGCTGTGAAGCGCAGCCTGACATTACTTCATATCTGCAGTGGGTGATGAAGCGAGCGTTTGCTTCATGAAGCCAGCTCCAAATTCAATGTCCCAAGATCCCTAAAGTGTCTTTCATATTTCTTCATCTGCGCTATATGAGTTAGTGAGTTTAGAAATCCTGTAGTTCCACTTTTCCAGGGAAGAAATCCTTGTGTCCTACTCTAGGTATGTACTGTGATCTTAAGTTTGTAGACACGAACGAGTTCCACAAACTACTGCAATGTAAGACATATAAATTGCAGCAATGAAAAATAGAAAAAATCACGAATTCAATGAAACGTGTTTGTCCGTATGTGCATTCGATTGGCTGGCGACCAGTCCAAGGTACACCCCACCTATTCCCCGAAGACAGCTGGGATAGAGCATGGCCTACCCACGACCTAATAGCGAGAGAAATGAATTTTCCTTACTTTTATACCAGTGGTAGTCTTGCACACTGGGAGGGACGTTGCAAGGGAGGGAGAGATAAACTTATTGAGGCCGCTACGCTGCTCAGTTATTGCTGTCATTTAATAGTAGAAGACCCTTTCACATGTTCATGAATACCATCTTTATCTTGAGTGGCTAGGATCTGATCGGATTTGTTTTACACTTTCTCCTTTTTTCATGGCGAGCTGCCCCACGGTGTGTCTGCCTCACGCTTGGGAGAACTTATGGACTTCAAAGTTATAAATGTAGCTAAAAAGAACAAAAGTGACGTACCTCCTGTAGCCAGCGCGACTAGGTATTACATTGTAACACGGGATGTCTTCAAAGAAGGACCACCGCTATTTATATGAAATTATTTATTTTGTGAATATAGATTGCGAGGCGGCTATGGGATGACCTTTAGCATTGTTAACACAGCTAAGGTGGAGATGGTGTATGTGTTTGTGTTTCTTGACATTTTGTTTCAAAAGGTCACAGCACTCTCAAAAATCAAAGTAAAAACCCAGGAGGAGAGCGGGTTTGAACAATCCGCAGTACAATTGGATGTACATGGCAAATTGTAAGGTGGTTCTAAAACAGGCAATGGACAAGAGACAATGTGACATTTTCTAATGCAGTGTGTTGTGTTTTTCTTGATTCTTGTTTCGTTTTGTATCTAATTGGTGATGCCTTCTGACTGGTGCAGGGAAAGGCAGCTTCTAAGAATATTCAGTCCCAGCTTACCAATTTTACCTAAACACAGCAAGCGCCCAGCATAAAAGCTTGTGAACATAGACATTGGTAAAGGGTTAAATTAGGCTAAAGTTTAAAAGGCAGCACCCTTTACCCGATATGTCTGATAGACTTGAAACTTGTCACACTAATCAGCTCGCCATTCGATTAAAAAAACAACAACCTCGGACCACGTCGTTTAGTCAAACGCTATTAGGGGTGCCACATTTGCAGGACAAGGCACATGGCAAATGGTTTTTTTGTTCAGTGGTATTTTTTCATTGTACTTTTCGTAAAATCAATGTTAAACTCTTGTCTCGTCTCGTCCTCATGGACCCAATTTTGTGCATCGCCTTATCTCTTGAGTGGGGTGTCCCGTGACACTCCAGATGCCATTATTGAAGGCCAAAGTTGACAAAGTTTTTACTCTAAAACTAAGCCATGTTTTGCGTTGCGTTGTACGAAAGTACAATCATGGATAAGCACATTCATACAAAATTAACAAATTAATTTTAACTACAAAAGGAATAATAAAAACCTAGCCTTTGAAAATCAACCTGATGACTAAGATTGTCTGTTTGTGTTTTAAGAGTAATTCAAACTGAATAATCAGTTAACAACTTTATGACAGCTTTTCTGTATGCTTGTGGTGCTTTATGGGCCCCCATAGTTCCACTGGCTAAGCTAGAACCTTCTAGCAAATTAGCCAGCATTTTTAACAGACACAACTGAGCGAACCATTCATTCATTCATTCATTCATTTTCTGTACCGCTTATCCTCATTAGGGTCACGGGGATGCTGGAGCCTATCCCAGCTGGCTTTGGGCGAGAGGCGGGGTACACCCTGGACTGGTCGCCAGTCAATCGCAGAGCGAACCATTAAAAACATGGTAACGTTTGAAAAGTTTGTTTGCAAAAACAGTTGCACATTTATTTTGTTTAGCAACTCTGTGTGGAATGCTGGAACGCACTTTAAAGAAATATTCTTTTGAATTAAAAAATAGGCAACTGTTACCCTAAAATCTCCATGTTCCACGACTGATTTGTGTCCTAAACTTTATTTAAATGAGCCTCCTGTTGCAGTGTGTTGTGGGACTAAGTAGTAACAGTAAGGAGTAACAGCAATGCATCCATCAGTCAGTTTAGACAAAAAATATTTTGCTTTGCAAATAAAAGTGCATCACAAGTTGCTTGCTTCTCAGGGTTAGAAGGAAATAGCAGGGAATAGTAATAAAAATGTATGATATATTATATTTTAGAGTGCTGGGATGATATTTTGGTATGCAAAAGCTCTCAATATCCCCATGCAGTGAGATAGTTGCCATCTAATATCTCAGCTGTGCTGTGTGTGGTATTTTCATGCAAAATGGGTCCTGGGTGCAGTTTTGTGTGGGGTTTTTTTTGCCATCCATTTTATGGACTATACTGTTACTGTGGCCCTGGGTGATTTCCACACTGCTGTTAGTGAGGATCCAGCAATTTTCAGCATACAAAGCAGCATTATGTGAATAGCAATATCAAGGTTATAATTTTCTGCATCTTTAATGTCCCCTTGGAATGATGAATGATGTAAAATAAGTTTTGATGTGCTAGTCTGGTAGATTTTGCAGGAGGCCTTCATTGATGAATGGGTTTTTTACTTTTCTACTTTACGTACTGTACGTACTAAATAGTAGAGATTGGGTTCATTTCCTGCATTTGCTTTGGATGCAACATATACTTGGCCCACTGTATGTTCTGTCGGAATGACTAGATGAATAGTCAAATACGTTTTTTTACAGCCCTGGAAAATGTAAAACACCACCTCCTAATTTAGAGTGGTGTACAGTATGCCAAGATATATGAAAGCAGAGATTCAAAATCAGGGTTATTCCACTAAATATGTATTTGTCTGTCATGGTTAGATACTGAAAAGGGGTCTCTGGCGTTGGAACTTTTCTAAATTGAATATTTTCGTAGTTAGAGCATAAAAAACGGAGCATAAAAAAGTTAGAGCATAAAAAACAACCTTCTAAACACAATTTTTAACATTATTACTGCCCTCTAAACAATAAATATCACCGCTACACTGGAAAAGTTCTCCAAGTTTTAAACATTAATACAATTTCAAAAATCTGCCAATGGCCAACAAAGACAGAGGTGTTATTATAGTCTGTTTTTTAATACAGTAAGCAGCACCCTATCCAAGCCGACTTTGGGCGAGAAGCAGAGCGCACCGTGGACTGGTTGTCAGTCAATCCCAAAGCACATTATTATTACATTTTTAATGTTGTTGTTGGGATTATTATCCAGTGATGGCAACCATCCTGTATGTGAATGAGCTCCTGTTTCACACTGTGCGTTCGTAAAATAAAGTTCGAAAAGTGTCAAACAGGGAGTCAGTCCATAAATACGTAGAATAAGGTAAAAAGAATGCACTCTTAAGTCCATCCATCCATTTTCTTCGCTTATCCAAGGTCGGGTCGCGGGGGCAGCAGCCTAAGCAGGAAGCCCAGACATCCCTCTACTCGGCCACTTCGTCCAGCTCTTCCCAGCGGATGCCGAGGTGTTCCCAGGCCAGCTGAAAGACATAGTCTCTCCAGCGTGTCCTGGGGTCTTCCCTGAGGCCTCCTACCGGTTGGACGTGCCCTGAACACCTCGCCACGGCTCGATGAAGCCAGCAGGACCATGTCATCTGCAAAAAGCAGAGACTGAATCCTGCGGCCACCAAACTGAAAACCCTCAACGCCCTGGCTGCGCCTAGAAATTCTGGCCATGAAAGTAGTGAACAGAATCGGTGACAAAGGGCAGCCTTGGCGGAGTGCAACTCTCACTGGAAACGGGTCCGACTTCTTGACGGCAATGCGAACCAAACTCTGACACCGGTCATACAGGGAAAGAACCGCCTGGATTAGGTGGTCCGATACCCCATATTCCCGGACCACTCCCCACAGTATTTCCCAAGGAACACGGTGGAATGCCTTCTCCAAGTCCACAAAACAACATGTAGACTGGTTGGGCAAACTCCCATGCACCCTCAAGGACCATGCTTAGTGTATAGAGCGGATCCACAGTTCCACGACCAGGACGAAAACCACACTGCTCCTCCTGAATCCAAGATTTGACTATCCGGCAGATCCTGCTCTCCAGAACCCCTGAATAGACCTTACCGGGAAGGCTGAGGAGTGTGATCCCACGATAGTTAGAACACACCCTCCGGTCCCCCTTCTTGAAAAGCGGGACCACCACCCCGGTCTGCCAGTGCAGGGGCACCGACCCCGATGTCCACGCAATGCTGCAGAGTCGTGTCAACCAAGAAACGCCCACAGCATCCATGGCCTTAAGGAACTCCGGGCAGATCTCATCCACCCCCGGGGCCTTGCCATTGAGGAGCTTTTTGACCACATTGGTAACCTCAGCCCCAGAGATAGGGGAACCCGCCTCAGAGTACCCGGGCACTGCTTCCATGTTGGAAGGTGTGCCATGTTTGAGGAGGTCTTCAAAATATTCCCTCCACCATTCTCAAGTCGACGTCAGCAGCACACCGTCCCCACCATACACGGCATGACTGTGCACTGCTTCCCCCTGCTGAGACGGCAGATGGTGGACCAGAATCTTTTTTAAGCCATCCGGAAGTCATTTTCCATGGACTCTGTGAACTCCTCCCATGTCCGAGGTTTTGCCTCAGTGACTGCCAGAGCCACAGACTGCTTGGCCTGCCGGTACCTGTCAGCTGCCTCCAGAGTCTCATGGGCCAAAACGGCCTGATAGGACTCTTTCTTCAGCTTGACGGCATCCCTCACCACTGGTGTCCACCAATGGGTTCTGTGATTACCGCCACGACAGGCACCGACGCCCTTACGGCCACAGCTGCGATCAGCCGCATTGACAATGGAGACTCAATGTCCGCTGCCTCCTTCGGAACTGGTCAAAAATCTCCCGCATGTGGGAGTTGAAACTCCTTCTGACAGGGGCCTCTCCCAGACGTTCCCAGCCGACCCTCACAATGCGTTTGGGTCTGCCAGCTCTGACCGGCATCCTCCCCCACCATCGGAACCAACAAGCAGCCCTGGAGCCAAGTGCACATGTGGACACCCTTATGCTTGAACATGGTGGTTTTCATCATAGACAATCCGTGACGAGCACAGAAGTCCAATAACAAAACACCGCAAGATCAGGGGGCCGTTCCTTCCAATCACACCTCTCCGGGTCTCAGGGTCGCAGCCAACATAAGCGTTGAAGTCACCCAGTAGAACAAGGGAATCCCCCAAGGGAGCACTCTCTATTACTTCCTCTAAGGACTCCAAAAAGGGCGGGTATTCTGAACTGCCGTTTGGCGCATAAGCGCAAACAACAGTCAGGACCCGTCCCCCCACCCGAAGGCGTAGGGAAACTACCCTCTCGTTTACTGGGTTAAACTCCAACGTGCAGGCTTGGAGCCGGGGGGCAACAAGAATTGCCACCCCTGCTCGTCGCCTCTCATTGCTGGCAACACCAGAGTGGAATGAAGTCCAGCCCCTCTCGAGAGGACTGGTTCCAGAGCCCTTGCCGTGCGTTGAGGTGAGTCCGACTATATCTAGCCGGAATTTCTCCACCTCACGCACCAGCTCAGGCTCCTTCTCCGCCAGAGAGGTGACATTCCACGTACCGACAACTAGCTTCTGTAGCCGAGGATCAGACCGCCAAGGCCTCTGCCTCCGGCCGCCACCCAGCTCTCTTTGCACCCGACCCCTTTGGCTCCCTCCCACGAGTGGTGAGCTCATGGGAGGGGGGACCCACGTTACCTTTTCGGGCTGTGCCCGACCGGGCCCTATGGGTGCAGGCCCGGCCACCAGACGCTCGCCATCGTGCCCCGCATCCAGGCCTGGCTTCAGAGGGGGGCCCCGGTGACCCGCGTCCGGGCGAGGGAAAACGAAGTCCAATTGTATCTTTCATCATTAGGGTCGTTTGAGCCACTCTTTGTCTGGTCCCTCCCCTAGGACCTGTTTGTCATGGGTGACCCTACCAGGGGCATGACAGCCCCCGACAACTTAGCTCCTAGGATCATTGGGACACGCAAACTCCTCCACCACGATAAAGTGGTGACTCAGGGAGGAGGAGATCTATTATGTCCTATTTATTAAGTGTTGTGTAAATCTGTGACAGAGCCACCATCCACCAGTTCAAGCCTGCAGGACTACTTTGTCTTCCAGAGAGGTGCATCACACAAATATGCACATTAGCACTCAGTAAGGTCATCAAATCTTACCTTTATGCATTCCCAGCATTTGGGACCAAATATGAAGTGAAAGAAAAAGGGGGAAAATTCAGTGTCATAGTCTATCTGTAAATGGGAGAAGTTAAAAGGTGAGTTCACGGACCATCAAACATAGTTGGACAAATCAGCGCTCGCATTTAACATGTCAAAACTGGAAGATTTCTAACTGTATTATTTTTTTGAATAACATAATGGCCCATCTTTCCATCATTGGTAGCCCCTTACATAAAATTTGATGTAATTATTATTGTAGTTGCGTGTTGAATCGTTTACCACAGACTTTTACATCGATGCTTAATATACATTAAAAAGTATTTATATCTGCATTTAAATGTGATTATTATGACTTAACTATAGACTCATTATTTGTCAGGTAAAATCTGAGAAAATGAAAATTTTCCCGTTGGAACTTAGATTTTTCCAGAGCTACAGTATATACACACGCACAGATGCCAATGCATGAACACAAACACTTGAGAGCTAACCCCTTTGTGTGCACATTGGTGTTATCATGCAGGACACATGGTGGGAGTGTTTGCTAAGGCTTAGGGTGACGAGAGTCCTCATTCAACATTGTCATAGCGTCTAGAACACCGCAGGTGTTATAAAAGCGACCAGAATATGGATGAGTGGGAGCCTGCAGTGATTGAAATGTGCTAAAGTGAGGTGGTGTCTTTGTGGGATGTGGGAAAGGAGAAGAGTGCAAGAAAGTAGATCAGAGTAGAGTAAAAGTAGACTTTTTCTGGCCTCAACCTGAACACATCTTACCCTGAAGCACTTGAATGCACGATCTGATTATTTGAGCGCAGTTGGTGATGTGCGTGACGCTTTATCCTCAGCAATGTGTGTTTTCTTGTAACGAGGTGGTGTAGGTTCGTAACACAATGTTGTCTCTTTCAGGAATCATCCGCTGACGCTCACGTCAAGTCTTCTGTGAAATGAGCTACCAATGTAAGTCTTTCACTTGACCTTAACTTGCTGGTGTTGTTTTTTTTAACGATGCATAAACATGAGTGAATCTTGTAACCTTCAACGGAACATAATATTTCAGTAGCTAATTGCAATTCCTTGCAAACGCACTGACGGGACTTCAAAGGGGATGAGAAGCTGGGATGAGAAAGTCAAAATCACATTTCAAACGTAACCTTCCTCTCGGCTTCCTGTTTTAGAAATGTTTCAGGGCTTGAGGCGATGTCAATAACTGAGGAGGATGTGAGAATTTTTCAGTAGGTTCTGGAGAAGCTTCTGGTGACTTGACCTAAAAATGCATGCATTTTATAAGGCATGATGAAATAAGAGAGTTTTGATTTGTATAACTTTGCGGAGAGGATGGGAAAAACACATTACATATTAACCAATTATATCACTTCAAGGAAAACTGCACCTTTGTTGGAATTTTGCTCTTCATCCTTATGTGACACATAAATACTGTATAAATACAGAGAAATAAAATAGTTAAATATAAAAAAATTGTTCTTAGCTATTAGCTGATACAATACCAATATCACTCTAACTCGGTTGATATACAAGTCAAATAAGTAAATGGAATACTACTACAGTCAGACCATCTGTGATAAGTGAATTTCCGCTATGTATGATTCCTCATTTATAAATATTACATAATATTATATCTGTATGATGTAAATGGAATATTTTCATAGTTGGATCATGGAAAACCTGAATCCTTTTTACATTATTAGAGGACTCTTTTAGACCTGAAATAACACCCCTATAGTCACCTTTATGCTTGTTCCAATATAGTAGACAAAATAACAGTAAAGAAGCCAATAAGGACATAAAAAGGACTTGTGCTTATGTGTGTTATACTGTATGTGTCCCCCATGGGACCTGAAAGAGAGGCGGACAGATAGTGAAGTCAGGCGTTCAGACTGAGTTTTGTGTTTTGAATGCCTTATATTTGTATTTTAGCCATTTGTATGCTTGAAAAGGCTTAAAATAGGGAAATAATATGTAACATTTGCTTGACTATGCATATTTACTTTACTAATAATAGGCCATATTGAACCAGAAAACAGCATGATTTCTTAAACCAATATACTTTTGAAAAACGTGATAAAGTGAAACCAGAACATTTGAATAGCAAAGTGTTAAAGGACGACTGTACTGTGTCCGCTGATATTACTTACATGCATGAAAAGACGGTTTGGGCTACAACTTGGGCAGAGGACAAACTAGCCTGCTATGCATGCAGTGTCGGTTTAGGATATGGGTCACATAGGCACATTCTCTAGGCGGCAATGCACAAAGTTGGGTGGGGGGATGATTCATATTTATTTGTGCTCAGAACACATTTACTCCTCAGGTCAGGATATGTGTGTCAGATGGATATTCTCGACAGGCGTCCAACATTCATTATTTTTCCTGCGTACCTTCACAGTAAGCTTTCGGCGCCAACGGAATATTTAAACATGACTACACAAGTTGCACAAAAAACAGCCGTAATTAAATGCATTGCTCTCTAGAGAGGGCTTCGATTGCATTTTGGGTGCCACAATCGGTGCCACTGCTTGACTTTTACACTTTTACTTCAGGGATAATCCCTCTATAATAGATAACTCTATATAACTCTATAATAGATAAATGCATACCCTGATGTCAAGCCACGGACATTCTTGTTCATTCTTCCTCACACACACACACGTGATTCTGTCCATGGCATCACAGAAGAAGCTTTACAAAATAATTTGCACTCAATTGCAGTTTTCACGTGTACATGCATGCACACACTTATGTGCACAGTTTTCTGTACAAACAGGGCCGGCTGTGTGGATGTATTTTGGTGATAACAAAATGCTCCAACGCTCCTCTCCGTGCCTCCAGTAGTGCTCCTGGGACTAGTCTTCCCGGGATGGTGGCTCGGGTGCAATCCCACTCAAAAGAGGCTAGAAAAGGACATTTGACACTGTCTTTTGTTTTCATACTGTGTATTTAATGTAGGGATAAATTAATCGCACAACTTTCACCGTGAAAAATTCCTACTTTACAATTTGAGTGTGACAGACAAGATTTGCCAGGGGGAAGCAGGAAGTGTAGTAACATGATGATCTCCTCTGTTCTCCCCCGAATGCGGCCGCAGTGGCGTGATTTTCCTGCACATAAGTGAAACGGGAATGCCCACATATTGTGTTGAACTTTGTTTTGCTCATCCTGTTGTGTATTGTTATATGTACACTGGAATCTTAAACATTAAACCAAATCTGTAGCGGAACATAATCGATTTCCAGTCTGTTGTTAAAACATTTTGTTTCTTGTAGAAAAGAATGGAAATAAGCTGAGGCAGATCCAAAATCATCATAAAACCATTAAAAGTGCACACATGTTTTCTTAACGTCCATACCAGGTAAGAGCTGAAATAATACATTTTCCATTTTAGACCAGTAGTCATATAAAGGAACAAAATTTCTTCAAAGTTGGTCGGTCTGCAGTCATAAATATTCAACCCCATTGTAAATGACTTACTAGGGCTGTCAACCAATATTTAATCACAATTAATAATTAGCAATTAATTACAATTAATCACCAAAAAAAATAAGTTTTTTCACAAACTATAATTGTGTGTAAAAGTGACTATAGGGGTGTTAGTTCATGTTTAAAGGGCTCTAATAATGTAAAGTATTTAGAAGGTCACAAGCAGATTTTCAATGCTCTAACTATAAATTCACTTGTCAAGGAGTAGGGCAGACACAGGAAAACCCAAACAAGGAAGGGCAAAGGGCGAAACAAATAACGACACAGGGAAGCTACACAGCAGCTCAGCGCAGATATAAAATCCAAAATCATATATTTACATATATATACAATGCAGGTGGATGTGCTCAATAAACCTCTATGGGGAACTAGAGGGGGGAAAGCCATATGAGCAGAAGGTTTGTACTGTAGATCCCATCCCTTATATGTCACCTCTTTGTGTCATATTAAATGTATCTAATGTGCCATCTTGCCCTGTCCTGCTGACTTTATGACTGTTGTCATGGCAACAGCTCCCACCCGGTGCAGTTGACAGGATGACAGAAGGCCATTAGGGTATTATTGTGACGTCACACGGGGATTTGAAAGGCATGAATACAGGAGATGAGCCACTTTGTGTCCTCTATTTCCTGTCACATGGTCACCTCTCACATGCAGACGGCAATCTCATTGCGTCACTGCTTCCTCTGTGGGAGTGGAGCCTGTATGATCTTTTGGAATGAGCTATGGCTTTAGTGTGTCATTCCAAGGGCATTTTCAAGTGGATTAGGTTTCAAGCTTATTCTGGTGGGAGTCAAAACCTGGTTGTTCATAACAGGCTGCGGATGGCTGCTCATATACATGAGAGGGAATATAGCAAGTTGAGCCCAGGCTTAGGAAGACTTGAGCGCTTCTTACATGTTGAAAACCTTCAAGGTCTCTCTTGCTAAAACCACAGGCACCGTTCCTACACCTTCATTTACCTCTTACGTGCTTTGAAGATCAACAGAAGAAACATCTTGCTAGTGTTTGCATCCAACTACACTAGAGTTCAAATTAATGCTGCATTTTAAAATGGAATGGAACAGTTTTGCCTCAGAAAAATGGCTCTTTTGGCATGCCAGGCGAACTTGCGTGTGTTGTTTGTCTGTGAGGGCTTTGTGTACATGTGTGTTTGCACAGTGTTTTGAATGGTGCATTCAAGATTGTTCATTGTTTTATACGTCCATCCGTCCATCCATTTTATTCCTCTTGTCCGCTTCGCACGGGCAGCAGTTCCAATAGGGAGGTCCAGACTTCCCGGTCCCCAGACACCTCTTTGAGTGCCACCTAGAGGACACTGAGGCATTCCCAGGCCAACTGTGAGACATAATCCCTTCAGGCCTGCCCCGGGGCCATCTCACCAGGGAGACTAGAAGCCCGAGCCACCTTAACTGCCTCCTCTCAATGTGAAGGAGCAGTGGCTCTACTCTGAGCTCCCCCCAGGTGAGCGAGCTCATCTCTTAGCTCAGCTCTTTCTTCATCCTGACGAACTCCTCCACCTGGGGCAGGACCTCACTCCCAACCTGGAGGGTGCAATCCACCCTTTTCTGATTGAGAACAATGGCCTCGGATTTGGAGGTGCTGAGTCTCATCACAGAAGCATCACACTCAAACCGCTACACACCGTCCCAGTAAACACTGAAGGTCACAGCCCAATGAGGCCATCAGGACCGCATCGTCCACAAATAGCAGAGACAAGACCCCTAAACTGGACTCCCTCGACGCCTTAGCTTTACCTAGAACTTCTGTCCTCGAAAGTTATGAACAGAATCAGTGACAAAGGGCAGCCTTGGCAGAGGCCAGTGTTCACCGGAAACAGCCAATGCAAACCAGGCTCCTGCTCCGGTTTTCCACCGAATGGCAAGTAGTAGCACTCCACTAATCCCATACTCCCAGAACACCCCCCACGGGACACTGCAAGGGACACAGTTGAATGTTTTTTCCAAATCTACAAGGCATACGTAGACCAGTTGGGCAAACTCACACATACACTCAAGTACCCTTGCAAGGTTGTAAACCTGGTCCAGTTTTGTGTGACCAGGACGAAAACCACATTGCAAGTCCTGTAGCTGAGGTTGGACTAATGGTTGTAACCCTTCTCTCCTGCAGCCTGGAACAGATGTTACGAGGGAGGCTGAGTATTATATGTGCATTCCTAAAAATATGCCAGTGGCAGTCTGCGTGCATGCTGATGTCAATTTCTATTAATCCCTGTGATTTGCTCTGGATCTTGAAAAAATCCAGACCCCCATTTTGGGGGATTTACATATTTGTAATGAATTAAATAACCCTCGATCAGATAACGTTTCCTTTTCCCATATTTCTACTCTCGTAGTAATTTGATTCTAGTAATGTGTTTGTTTATGGCAGGCATTGTGATGCAAATCTGATTCACATTTATAATTAACACAATAATATAACAAAAAATCATTTAAGCATTCGCGTTTTTACAGACCAAACATACGTACAATGTACCATAAAAATATAATCAGTACACAACATCCTATGTAAATATGTATGGTAGTATTTATCTTCCATCCATCCATTTCCTATGCCGCTTATCCTCATTAGGGTTGCGGGGGTATGCTGGAGCCTATCCCAGCTGACTTCGGGCGAGAGGCGGGGTACACGCCAGTCAAGTAGTATTCTCCTTCTCCTCATATGTACATTTACTATTCTTGTACCTTGTAACAGAGAGCAATGTTGACTGTAGTCATATTCTGGTGAATGAAGCTGATTCTGAACACAAGGGAACCTCGGTTTTCATACTTGGCTTTTTTATGATTTTTTTCAATTAAAGTTATCGCAAAAAATATTTCTCGGTTTTTCTGTACTGTGTGTACTGTGATTGCATCGGTTGATGCAAACAAAGTTGTGTGAGCACACAGTCGTCTCTTGGAGGGCCAGCACTCTGATAAATATCGTTGAAGTCAAGATAGAACTCGCACCAAAGTACAGATGTGGCATTTATGTGACTTTCACCTGGCTACTCCTTCACCACCGATGGGCTTATTAGTAATTCAAGTACCTCGATGAAAAATAACTGAGGATAATTTTCATGGAGGAATCGTAACACGCTTATGTCACCAACGCGCTTACGTCCCCCACGTAGAAGAAGAAGCTGTTTAGTTGAAGGAATGGGAAGATTAAAGATACGAGAGAAAAGGACAAGGTGTCAAAAGAGAAGGAATTTCCTGAAGAATACTTTTTTACTTAAATATGTGATAGCTGCAGGCATATTTATATGCGTTTCGATTGTTTTCTGCATGTAAAACTCTTCTCTATTAAAAGTGTTTTGTGTTTACATTTTTGAGTATCTACAACAGGATAGTTGCATTTACATTGTTTCCCATGGGAAAAATTGTTTCTTTGTTCACCATGTTTTACTGACTTCCTTTCTGATTTTCAGAGATGGCCTAAAATGAGTGTGGGTTATCTATCACAACAGAAGGGGAGGGTGATCAAATTTATAACTGTTAAAATAGGCCGCAGCACAGCACAGATGGAGCAGATAGGGTGTAATTAGGACAAGGTTGGACTGCTTCAGTCTCACATTCATTCATTTTCTATGCAGCTTATCCTCATTAGGGTCGCTGGTATGCTGGAGCCTATCCCACTTGGCTTTGGGCAAGAGGCGGGGTACACCCTGGACTGGTCGCCAGTCAATCGCAGGGCACATATAGACAAACGAACATTCACACTCACATTCTAATGGACAATTTAGAGTCGCCAATTAACCTAACATGCATGTTTTTGGAATGTGGGAGGAAACCGGAATACCCGGAGAAAACCCACGCACGCACGGGGAGAACATACAAACTCCACACAGAGATGCCCAATGGAGATTCGAACCCTGAACCTCCTGACTGTGAGGCCAATGTGCTACCCACTCGACCACTATGCGGCCCCCAGTCTCACATCATTTATTAAATATGTGTCACATGTACAGCATATGGAATAGAGGAATTTATATTATAATTAGGGCTGCAACTAACGATTATTTTCATAATCAATGAATCGGTCGATTATTTTTTCAATTAATTGATTAATCTGATTTTTTTTAATGCATGTTAGTTAATTGGTGACTCTAAATTGTCCATTGGTATGAATGTGAGTGTGAATGGTTGTTTGTCTATATGTGCCCTGCGATTGACTGGCGACCAGTCCAGGGTGTACCCCGCCTCTCGCCCAAAGTCTGCTGGGATAGGCTCCAGCATCCCCGTGACCCTAATAAGGATAAGCGGTATAGAAAATGGATGGATGGATGGATTTTTAATTTTCCCTCCTTTGCAGTAATCCCTTTAAGAATGCAAGGATGGACGTTATCCCTCCAAAAATAGCGAAGAGGAAGATCTCAGTCACCGAAATTAAAGTAGCAAAGTTTCACGTCAGAAACGTCACAAGCACTCTACTGCAGTTTCACTGTTCTATCAGTAGGTTTTGTGTGCTAAGAGATAATGGAGAGAGTGCAGAAATGTAGGCATTTTCCTGAGCACAAGTACAAGTATAGGATTTGCTTTGCATGTAAATGGTTTTACACACGCTCTAAGCACACATCTCTGCAGTGGTTTGCTCTGCAATATATCAAAAAGAGGCAAAAATGTTGATAGTTCTTTTCCAAAGTTAAAGGTAAAAGATAATATGTCTGCTTTCATGGATCACTAAGGAAATTTAAAAATAGTTACACTAGAGTGGCTAAAATCAGGGCATTTTTAAATGAAACGATTGATTCCATTCCATTTTCTTCCGCTTATCCGGGTCCGGGTCGTGGGGGCAGCAGTTTCAGTAGGGAAGTCCAGACTTCCCGGTCTCTGGTGACCTCTTTCAGCTCCACCGGAGGACACCAAGGCGTTCCCAGGCCAGCTGTGAGACATAGTCCCTCCAGCGTGTCCTAGGTCTTCCCGGGGGCCTTCTCCCGACTGGGCATGCCCGAAACACCTCACCAGGGAGGCGCCCGGGAGGCATCCGGACTAGATGCCCGAGCCACCTCAACTGGCTCCTCTCGATGTGAAGGAGCAGCGGCTCTACTCTGAGCTCCTCCCGGATGGCCGAGCTCCTCACCCTATCTCTTAGGGTGAGTCCAGCCACCCTACGAAGGAAACTCATTTCCGCCGCTTGTATCCGCGATCTCATTCTTTCGGTCATGACCCATAACTCATGACCATAGGTGAGGGTGGGAACGTAGATCGATCGGTAAACAGAGAGCTTTGCCTTCCGGCTCAGCTCTCTCTTCACCACGACGGTCCGGTACAGCGACCGCATTACTGCAGATGCTGCACCGATCCGTCTGTCGATCTCACGCTCCAACCTTCCCTCACTCGTGAACAAGAACCCGAGATACTTGAACTCCTCCACCTGAGGCAAGACCTCACTCCCAACCCGGAGGGTACAGTCCACCCGTTTCCGACTGAGAACCATGGCCTCGGATTTGGAGGTGCTGAGTCTCATCCCAGAAGCTTCACACTCAGCTGCAAACCGCTCCAGTAAACGCTGAAGGTCACAGCCTGATGAGGCCATAAGGACCACATCGTCTGCAAATAGCAGAGACGAGATCCTAAGGTCACCAAGCTGGACTCCCTCAACACCTTGACTGCGCCTAGAAATTCTGTCCATGAAGATTATGAACAGAATCGGTGACAAAGGGCAGCCTTGGCGGAGGCCAACGTTCACCGGAAACAAGCTCGACTTACTGCTGGCAATGCGAACCAGGCTCCTGCTTCGATTGTACAAGGACCGAATGGCACGTAGAAGCGGACCATCAATCCCGTACTCCCGGAGCACCCCCCACAGGACACCACGAGGGACACGGTCGAATGCCTTTTCCAGGTCTACAAAGCACATGTAGACTGGTTGGGCAAACTCCCACATACCCTCGAGTACCCTTGCAAGGGTGTAGAGCTGGTCCAGTGTTCCGCGACCGGGACGAAAACCACATTGCAGCTCCTCTAACCGAGGTTCGACTAACGGTCGTACCCTTCTCTCCAGCACCCTGGAGTAGACTTTCCCAGGAAGGCTGAGGAGTGTGATCCCCCTATAGTTGGAACACACCCTCCGGTCACCCTTTTTAAAAATGGGGACCACCACCCCGGTCTGCCAGTCCAGAGGTACTGTTCCTGACTTCCATGCAATGTTGTAGAGGCGTGTCAACCAACACAGTCCTCCAACATCCAGAGCCTTGAGAAATTCTGAGCGGAACTCGTCTACCCCCGGAGCCTTGCCACTGGGGAGTGATTTGACTACCCCAATTACCTCAGCCACGGTGATAGAACTGTCCACGTACGTATCCTCAGACTCTGCTTCCTCTATGGAAGGCATGTCAGTGGGATTGAGAAGGGCCTCGAAGTATTCCTTCCACCGACCAACTATATCCACAGTCGTGGTCAGCAAGCCCCCGTCCGCACTGTAAACAGTGTGAACTGGGGGCTGCTTCCCCTTTCTGAGGTGTCGGACGGTTTGCCAGAACCTCTTCGAGGCCGACCGAAAGTCGTGCTCCATAGCCTCACCGAACTCCTCCCACACCCGAGTTTTTGCCTTGACCACCGCTGAAGCCGCGTGCCGCTTGGCCTGCCGGTACCTGTCAGCTGCTTCGGGAGTCCCGCAAGCCATCCATGCTTGATATGACTCCTTCTTCAGCTTGACAGCAGCCCTAACCCCCGGTGTCCACCATCGGGTTCGGGGCTTGCCACCACGACTGGCACCGACCACCTTGCGGCCGCAACTACGTCTGGCTGCCTCAGCAATGGAGGCATGGAATACGGCCCATTCGGACTCAATATCCCGGTCCTCCCTTGGGATGCAGGCGAAGCATGGTGATGGCCTGGCCACCAGGCGTTCGCCTGCGATCCCCTCCCACAGGCCTGGCTCCAGGGTGAGGCCCCGGTATCCCACGTGCGGTCACTCCTCTTGTTCTTCTTCATCAGGGTCTTCTGAATCACTCTTAGTCTGGCCCGTCACCTAGAACCTGTTTGCCTTGGGAGACCCTACCAGGGGCATAAAGCCCCTGACAACATATCTCCTAGGATCACTCGGGCACTCAAACCCCTCCACCACGATAAGGTGGTGATTCACGGAGGGGGAAACGATTAATCGATTACCAAAATAGTTGTTGATATTTTAGATAATCGATTAATAATCAATTCATCAAATTATCGTTGCAGCTCTAATTATAATATATTATATAGTACAGTGTTTTTCAACCTTTTTTGAGGCACACTTTTTTCATTCCAAAAATCCCAAGGCACACCACCAGCAGAAAATGTAAACATTAATCTCTGTAGCCTATAGAAACAATATAAAGTCAATATAAAGTGTTGCCACCTACGGCTATTTAGCTTATTACATGATTACTCTGCCGATCATTGGACAGCACAGACACTCGGCAATGGCACATTATTGGCGGACTCATTTTCAAGATAAATTTATATAGCAATTAGGTGAAAGTGGATGATTTCCCACAGCACACCAGACACTACGCAACGCACTGTAGTGTGCCACGACACAGTGGTTGAAAAACACTTATATAGTACACTGCCTGGCCAAAAAAAAAAACGCCACCAAAAAAAAGTCATACACTAATATTTTGTTAGACCGCCTTTAGCCTTGATTTCGGCACACATTCACTGTGGCATTGTTTTAATAAGATTTTGCAATGTCACAAGATTTATTTCCATCCAAAAATAAATCATACAAAAATGTATAATATTAATTAATAATATCTCGCATTGATGATGGAAGAGCATGACCGCTGCACAAAGCCTTCTCCAGCACATCCCAAATATTCTCAATGGGGTTAAGGTCTGGACTCCATGTGTGAAAATGATCCACTGTTTCACAATTTGAGCCCGAAGAATGCTGACATTGTCATCTTGGAATATGCTCGTGCCATCAGGGAAGAAAAAATCCATTGATGGAATAACCTGCTCATTCAGTATAATCAGGTAGTCAGCTGACCTCATTCTTTGAGCACACAGTGTTGCTGAACGTAGACCTGACCACCTGCAGCAACTTCCTACCTATCTGCTTAGGTAAATCCAGGTGGCGACTTTTTTTTGGCCAGGCAGTGTATATTAAAAGGTTTTGGTGTTTGTTCATGGAACTGTGTGTCCATTCAAAATGTGTCCAGAAAATTGGAAGTACAGAATTTTTCATAAGGTTTTAAATTAGGGCCGCACAATGGATGAATGGGTAGCATGTTGGCCTCACAGTCAAGAGATCGGGGTTCAAATCTCCGTTGGGCATCTCTGTGTGGAGTTTGCATGTTCTCCCCATGTGTGTGTTGGTTTTCTCCGGGTACTCCGGTTTCCTCCCACATTCCCAAAACATGCATGTTACGTTAATCAGCGACTCTAAATTGTCCATGTGAGTGTGAACGATTGTATGCCTTTGTTTGTCTATATGTGCCCTGTGATTGACTGGCAATCAGTCCAGTTTGTACCCCACCTCCCGCCCAAAGTCAGCTGGGATAGGCTCCAGCATATTTGCCACCCTAATGAGTATAAGCAGTATAGAAGATGGATGGAAGGGTCTTGAATTCAAATTAGGGAGGTTCAACACTTAATTGATTGTTTCATTTATCTTGCCCATGCATTCATGTCTTTGCTCATGCAAATGGTTACATGTTGCAGTAGCGCCAATGATCACCTCTTCCCTGAATCTAATTGGCTGCGTCGTATTTTCCTTCTCTTGTATGATCAGAAGACTTCCCAGCTCAAACTTTTCTTTGTTTGACATGTTTACAAAGATTTGAACGCTCCCAACTCTGTAACCTTTCCCTTTGTTCATCCTACACGTCTCTCTTTGCACACATCTCTCATCTTCCGCTGCCACTGTTCACACTGCCTCATTCCCTCTAGATTGCTTTCATTTCCACCGGCATCAAACTTGCACGGGCAGCCTCTCTCGCTCTTCTTCTCTAACTTTGAAACCAATAATTCAGAGCCCACACACAAGGCATGCAGATTTGCCCGCCATGTTCCATGTGAGTGTATGCAGCAGATGGTCTTGACTCTGTCTGACTGAGCTGTGCACCAATGCTGACAGGAGATGATGATGTCTTCTGGACAAGCTCGCATCTTAATCTTACTGGTGTAACAAAAATCAAGCGACATCGCAAAGGTAAAATCAGGTGATCTATTTCTGGCACACAAGGCAGGTGATGATGATGATGATGATGCTTAACAGCTCACATTACAGTTAAACCAGCTTCCACAGTGCAGGACGTTGGACAAATTTGCATCAATTTTGCACAACTACAGCTTGCAAACTCGTTATTTACATATTTATGAGCTTCTTAGCATTATCAGCGAACATCCTAAGGTGATAGTTCACTGGGAGAAAACTAATCTGTGAGAATGTGTGTGACATCCACACACTTCTTATCATTAGCATCCCTAATGTGTTTGTCAGTTAACGGGCTGGAAACAAGCCAATTCCTACCAAGAAAGGAGTGCGTCTGATTGGTCGGTTTGACACACAGAAAAGGGTGACATGTGACTTACCTAACAGTTTAGCTTTTATTCAGTGAGATCGCCCCCCTCTGGAGGGTGCAGAGAATTATTCTACCTTAAGGTCATGAATTGGACGCCATGCCAAATGTCCCTCACCACCCCCTTGAAGGAACAGATTGCAGCCTCCCAGTGCACACGGCTGCCACCAGACGCTCCACGCAGGGTGTAATATCACACACACCACGCACCCTCACATTGTTGCATTCATTTGTAAGCACATTGAGCCGTGAACACTTAGAGTTGAACTATTGAGTGCGGAAGCTTGACCTAGATTATTTCTTTCTGATGTCTGAATGTCTCTGTCAGGCATCATTGGCACTGTGATTGCTTTGTATTTCAAGTTGCCGCTTACACTGCACATCATGACGCCATCTGCATGAATAGTGGCTCTTACACTGTAAAAATTTAAAAAAATATTCCAAAGAGTATGTTTTTATTTTATCCTTTTTTATTATTTTATTATTACTTACTTAAATGTTATAGTTTTGATGCCCACTTCGCCGACCTGAAAAATTGCCACAAATACCAACAAAGAAGAAGTGGGCGAGTGTTTATTCTTTTGCAGCCTGTCTGTTGGCAACAGTCAAGGGACCTTCTCATCCCACACAACACACTTCCGGTCTCCAAAATAAGAGCACCTGGGCTATATCCTGTTCACTTATGTCAAGAAAATAAGGATGTCATTAAAAAAATCGCTCACCTCAGTGTCGAGGCAACAAACAAAGTAAACTACTTTTAAAAAAAAACATTATATATTTGTGAAATTGTTCTCCTGTAAAAGTTTACTGGTTTGGTATTAATATGCTGGTTGAAAATATCCCTGTAAGAAATTCAAATTCATTGATGTTGATATTAAACTTCCTATCATTAAACAATTATTAAGAAGTTCAGACATTCTATTCAGAAATAACTGGTTAGAGCCCTCATTTAAACCATGCAAATTTCTATGACCCTGCCTTTTGAAAGCATCCAAATCAAGAATTGTTAGGAAACGGAAGCAAAACAAGGAATCTGAACCAGAAACCTAAACAATCCCCACCCCTAGAAATGTTTATATAAAAGTCGCACTTGACAATAACTTGCAGGGCTAGCCAGAATTATGGGAAAAACTTGTGATTTATGCATGCCAATACAATTTACACTCCGAAATATTACATACACCTAAACGCCCTATTGATATCCAGAGAGAGAAATTCAATTAATCTTGTCTTTATCGTTGTGTTTTTAGTTTGCCTCAGTGTATACTTAACTGCACTATGGAGACGTGTTTCTAATATTGTGGTTACATTGTGATTATGAATTGATTACCTTTCAAATGACGTTAGATCAATACATGTTGTCTGAATTGGCCATTTGGTGAACTCAGATCGATGTAGTTGGATCATAGGAATATAAATCAATACATCCATCTAGTGAATGAATCGTTACACCCCTAGTTATAACCCTTCAGCTTTGAAAAAATAATGATTTAAAAAATGTTTTGCCTTACTTTCCCATGCCTCCAAGTTGAAATATCTGCATTTAGTCAGCGTTTAGAAAACAGCGAAAGTTAGTCTGCGGTGGTCCAAACGTGACTGGCAGTGTGCAGTTTGAGTCCCTGACACAATGTGACACATTGAAGGGTGCTAAGTCTATCGGAGTGGCGTGCCGCGGTGAGATATGAGGCGGTTAGCTAATATGGTGTAAAAGGATTTGGAGGATTTGACCCTATCAGTGGAGATGGCACTCAGAGAAGCTGTGTTAATGACACTAAATGAGTCTGTGCCTGCTGCTTGCTAATAATGGGGACTTGACAGCCAGGCTTATCATTTACAGGAGTTTTTTTGGTGAACAGCTAATGTGCATGTACATGTACAGACAAAATGTGGGCACAATTTATTTAAGCAAGATGGAGCTGGTGCCACAAATGCAACTTCACCCCCCAAAATGTCAAAACCTTATGTCCTGAATAAAGCCTACTCTGGTTAATTGGATTTCTGGCATCTCATTACTTATTAACTGACTAACAGAGCACTGCAGCTTGCAAGTATCTCCATTCCTTCAGGTTTCTTCTGCTGTTTAAGGGAACATAGCAATTCAGGCACATTAGTTCCCATACCTTGTAAATTCAAATAGTCCCTCAAAAGACATTCTCTTGTTCTTAAGGATGTGGTCAGGCAGGATTTAACCCAGCAACATGTGATTTCACTTACATGTATATAATACATATCGTGCATATTAAATAATATTCTTATTGAGAAATATTACATTTATATCACAACAGCTTAATATGTTGTACAACAATTGTATGTGCACATGAACACAAGAACACAAACGTTGAGGAATACTGCATTCTTTTTGAAGTAGGGTTTAATAGCAACTTTGTTTGAACATGCTTTTAATGTGAATGAAGCTCGTACATAAACTGATTCAGTACGTTCAACATGCTGACCACCCACAACATTAGCTGCACCTTGTATAAAATTGCTGAAACATTATCTTTCAGTGTGATGCAGGGCAATTCTATTCTGTTGCAAACTACACTCACCCCAATAAGCATAATAAGAACTCTGTGCAGTGCTAGACAAGACATTGGAATCCTTATGCAGTGCAAAGTCTGCCACTTACCACCCACTACCATTGTCCTCTTTAGTGGCAGGAGTCCAATTATTATTTTTTTTTTGTAGCTTAATTTTGCTGCTTCACTTCTGAATGAGTATGCTACAAAAAGTGGAAATCTAAGCGAGACGAATTATCTGAAATCAAGGTCAAAGTGATTATCTTTGACTGAAAAGACTTTATTTCTTCCCTGGAAATGTCAACGTTGATTCACTTGCTTATTTTAAGTAATTTTATTTATTATTAGGGCTGTCAAAAATAGTGCGTTAACAGTGGTAGTACATTTATTTAATTAATTACATTAACAATACTTTTTTGGACTGTATTGTGGTTATGGTTATTTTGCAGCTCTGATCAATAGGAAAAGCAGAGACTTGTGGTGTAACTGTTATTAAAGAACCACAGAGTCAACTGGTGATGATGTCATAAACTGGCGACAGAGCTGGGGGCAATGACTTCCAGTTCCAGTTTCCTTTTTTCCTTTTTGACAGCATTCTAAGGTTTTGTGATAAAGATACTACACAGCTGGCTCACACAGCATATTAATCACACAACAAGTTGCACGCCATATTATATACTAATCTTAAAACGTACGCAAATCAAGGCAAATGTTTTTCATGATTTTTTGGTGTAGCTCGAAAAACATAGTGGCATAAGCAAACTGTAATGCTTAAGATAAGCAGTATGGACTAAGATGACAAAAACATGCAAGAATGTATTATTTAAATAAAAAAATAGTACGTTTTACCTTGATTTCAGATATTTAATTAACCTTAAAGTTTTCCTTTTTGCAGTGTGCACATCAGTTTGTGGTTACAAGACATCTTTTGTTGACTCTTATATTAGATTTTATTATAGCTAACCAGTTTTTGAGTTGAATAGTATGCATCACATACATTTAAACAGTGGGATGAGTGCTGTGATATAACCACGTAGAGCAAGATTTTTTTTTAGAAGTACAAACCAAGTTCCTTTTATTCATTTCTGTACCGCTTATCCTCATTAGGGTCACAGGGATGCTGGAGCCTATCCCAGCTGGCTTTGGGCGAGAGACGGGGTACACCCTGGACTGGTCGCCAGTCAATCGCAGGGCACATATAGACAAACAAACATTCACACTCACATTCATACCGATGGACAATTTAGAGTCGCTAATTAACCTAACATGCATGTTTTTGGAATGTGGGAGGAAACCGGAGTACCCGGAGAAAACCTACACACGCACGGGGAGAACATGCAAACTCCACACAGAGATGCCCAACGCAGATTTTAACCCAGGTCTTCCAGATCTCCTGACTGTGTGGCCAATGTGCTAACCACTCATCCACCGTGCGGCCCTACAAACCAAGTTAAATTATTAAATTCATTTATTTTGATTTACTCTACTTTTAGGTCAATATTATTGATATTGTATAGCACAGAACACAATTTATTTTATATTTCATTTTTAAAATATATTTTTAATATAAACTTTTTATATGCTAATCTGATTAAATCAAGAGGAAGAGTACACTGGTGTATGTATTTATTTGTCGCCGTACTTATTTAAGATACAATTCATCCATTTGTTCTGTGAACACTGATTTAAGAAATGATTCATAACTAAATTTAATAACTTACTGGTATGCCCCTATAGAATCACAGGAGTGCCCAAATTAAAAGGAAACACATGCAGATACATAAAAAGAATCAGTTATTTTAAAAAAAATAGACAGATGCAGTCATATTCTTTTTCCATTTTGTCATTGCCTTTCCTGTATTGTCTTTGTCTTTTCTATTTGCTTTTTCTAATTGCATTTACTGGATGGCTCAAGCTAGCGAGTAAAAGCAAATACAAAACAATGACCCCGGCAGAATCTGCCAGGAAAACAGGAAAATCTACGAAAACAACAAAAACAAAATAGAACAAGAATAGGACTACATATATATATATATATATAGTATATATATATATATATATATATATGTGTGTGTGTGTGTGTATGTATGTATTATATGTATGTATGTATATATATATATATATATATGTGTATGTATATATATATATAAATTATTGATTCTCTTTATATTTCCACAAGTATTTCCTTTTCATTGCATATATATATATATATGTGTGTGTGTGTGTGTGTGTGTGTGTGTATGTATGTATTATATGTATGTATGTATATATATATATATATGTATATGTATATATATATATATATATATAAATTATTGATTCTCTTTATATTTCCACATGTATTTCCTTTGCATTGAAGCAGTGCAATGCTGGCACATTCGTCATACTATATTTCCCTCACAGCACCACACATAGCTTGTTTGTGGCCTGGTTTGGCTCGTGGGTGGGTTGTGCAACTAAGCACAAGGATAGACACCATAGAGTTTAAATGTGTGACTGTCTCGATGTGTTTTGTACAGTCCTGTGCTGATTTCTAATTTATGTGGGTTTTTTTCCATTTAGGAGTCAACTGCTAGGTCTGGGGGTCTACTAGAGGGTGGGACCTCCTTGCCATCATGAAAGGGCTGGGGACCAGCCATAGCCGACACCTGTCTGATTCCTGTGATCCTTCCTCTGGCCATGTAGAGGCCCTCTACCATCAAAAGACCAGCACCATGCCACGCAGTCCTTACCTGCTGAGCCCTACAATGGACCACTATGGGACTATGGACCCCCATCTTTACCCTTCCGCCAACCCAGGCTCCCTTCCAGCAGAATGTTTGTTGCCCCTCAACAACCAGCTGTCAAACAGCAGCACCTTCCCTAGGATTCACTACAACTCCTATGACCCATCTGACTTCCCAGCAGCTGCGGAGAGCTTTGGTGTAATAGGAACGGGGACCTTGGGTGCGTCCATGTCCATGGGAATGGGAGCAGGGTTGGGCATGGCCGAGCTGAGCGGACGATCTATGATTACAAGCGGTTCAGCAACTATATCACATCACATGACCAAGAACCAAACACCAGTGAGCCTGCTGGAGTTTGACAAGCAGCTACCTGGAGGTCGGGATGGCTTCAGCACCCTACAGTTCCACAGAACATCCGCGCTAGCAGCAGCCAAGCAGCGTACGGACAGTCCTGGCCGTATTCGTTACATGCTGCACTCTGTGCAAAAGCTTTTTGCCAAGTCTCAGTCACTGGAGGGCCACAATATGAAAGGAAACATCAACGGACGCTCCACAGGCAGTGGTGGAGGCTCATCAAGCACTGAGGATGGAGGAAAGCATAACCGCAGGTCCAAAAGTAAAGATCGTGGAACTAAATCGGAAGGAGCCGCCAAACGACGACCGCGCTCCAACATGTCAGGGTACTGGAGCTCAGATGACTTGGACAGCAGTGACATAAGCAGCTTCCACAACACCATGGCAATGATGACCATTGGACATCCCACGGGGCACGAGAGCCAGACCAGATATATTCCCAGCGGCTACAACACCATCAACTCTTCCAAGAGCAGCAGTGACATGAAGTATCAGACACCAGGAAGTGCAGGAGGAAATGGACTTGGAGGAGCAGGACATGTGCTTATGAATGAGAATGACTTCATGAAAGGAGGGTCCTGGTCTGCATTGACTATGGGGCAGCCAAGGCAAGTGATCCAGAAGGGCTCTGCCACTTTAGACAGGTCCTTGCTCAAATCCAAGTCATGCCAACAGGAGCTAACCTGCAACTACCTGCAGGTTGGACGAACGGTGAGTGCGGCCTGAAATCCACCATTAAACACCAACTTGTTTGATTAGGAACCAGTCTTACTATGTCTAAACCTTCACAACAAGTATCCTATCCTAACAGTGAAATATGAAATAAGCGTTTTGTAAATGATGAGACTAAATTCGTCCATTTATCGCTGGCTGTAGGGGGATTGGAGTAGCTCGTTAGGTCGCAGCGGGGGTGCCAATGAAATTCCGTGTCGGCGGATGCGCAGCGGAAGCTACGTGAAAGCTATGGCAGACATGGAGGACAGCGACGACTCAGAGGGGAGCCCCAAACCCTCGCCAAAGACTGCCGCTCGCCGCCAGAGCTACCTCAGGGCCACGCAGCATTCTCTGAGTGACCAGCTACCCGCACGCAAGTAAGAAAAGCCACAGAGACATCAAGTGTTACGAAACGATGATCTACTTTTATACAGTACAGCATACACGGGGGTGTCCAAATTTTACATAGAAAAATGTAAAGATGTATGGGCCAGGTTGATATTGTTCATATATGTAGCCATCATGTAGCCATCTTAGCAGGGCTTAGCAAATTTATTAGACCACCTGACTCTGAACTGCTTTATAAGTATTTTATACAATTTTTCTGTTTTTAGGACAGATTTTATTTATTATTTTTTATTTTTTAATTGTAATTTTTTTTAAACGTGTCTTGAAAACAGAAACATTTTATAAATTTTTCAAAATCAAAAAAAAAAAAATCTAAAAATATTATTGTTATGTATTTGGCAAACAAACAACTACAAAAAATTCATCATTTTTACACACATTATAACCAAATAATTATAGAATATCATAGTTGTATGATTGTATTATAGATTACACACATATATAATTATACTAATTATATGTTATTTCTTATATATAATGTACAATAATAATATACATATACTGTAAGTGAATACAATATCTAATTATAAATAATTTTATTATAATAAAATATTTTGCCATTAACAAAGAGCATTTTGTAAAAGCATTTTTTAAAGTAAAAATAAAATCAAAAGAAAAATTATTCAGCTCTGTGTAAAACAGTATATTTGAAAATGAATGCATAACAGCAATAATTATATTTCGGTGTAAGTAATATGTGCGTCTTCTACATGCCGCTCTATATGTGCTGCTACATCCACTGTGCGCTTCAATATTTTAATATGATTTTTTTTTTAAATACATCAAATTAATGAGCTCTTGATAGCATGCACACTTTTAACAAAAAGCAGACACTCAATATAAGTCTGATGAGAAAATGATGATGATACCACAGAGGCACGTAAAATCAATGTACCATGACATAATGTATTAACTAAAGTGCATTGAGGGTTGGATCTAATAAGTGATAAGCACATCTGAACACTTCCATATTCTTTGTATGAAATAATATATTCACTATCCACACACGCACTGTGTGAGAAAAATACAAATGCAGGCATCACATACACACACTGTCGAATAAGGTAAGTCCTTGTGCTTATGAGTTTGTAAAACAGACATGTTGCATCATGTGTGATCAAGGCACCGTCTGACAATAATGAAGAATGATGGAGTGTGAAGAGAACACGTTTTTTATAGCAATGACAATATTGTGAAAATGGAAGCAAGGCAGCGCTGCCTGGTTTTGTAAAGTCTACACAGAATTTTAAAACATTTGCCGGAGGACGTGACCAACCCTCTGAAGTAGAAAGTGATTTTGCCTCCGGCCACATCTGCTGTTGATGAAAAATATGTTTCTGAACGTGATTCGGCAAATATATATTCCAGTTACGTAATTCACAAAAGAATCAGTTTTGGTCACCACTGTCGAGAGGTAATAATATGCTTATTACAGGTTTTTGGTTGCAGTTACTGCATCAGCAATGTTTCATATGAGTAATCACTTGGCCGGTGTTTAAGTAGGTGACATACCAGCAAAAGTACAATATGACTGGCTGTGAATATGGTTTTCAATGGAAAAGTACCACAAATACTCCCTTACTATTAGGAGTACTTTTTCCAGCAAGGGCCGTATACAGAGAAATTCTTATTATTATTATATGAATTCATATCATAAATTATAATTATGAATAATAATTCAAACAAAGGCACATTAAGTAGAAAAATCAGTAATGAAATTAGCTTGGTAGGCGTATTACTGTGCTAAATGGACATAAGAGCACACAATACAAATTACATTTTCAAGATTAAACTCTTTTAATGCGCAACGTAATCATCAACCTTACTTTCATTCATTTTCTATACGCTTATCCTCATTAGAGTCGAGGGTTTGCTGGAGCTTACCCCAGACAAACAAACACTCACACTCTAAAGGACAGCCGCCAGTTAACCTAACATGCATGTTTTTGGAATGTGGGAGGAAACCGGAGTACCCGGAGTAAACCCACGCACGCACTGGGAGAACATGCAAACTCCACACAAAGATGCCCAACGGAGATTTGAACCCTGAACCTCCTGACTGTGAGGCCAATGTGCTACCCACTCATACACCGTGCTGCCGTGTAACATCTAAATGTAATTAAAAAATAAACGTGGCCCTTTGGACACCCCTGCTCTATATGACTCATAATAAAAGTGCACAACTGAAATACAATCTTAGTACACACAGACTTGTATTGTATTGTATTTTTTTCCCGCTCATATTACACGTTTGCACAACCCCTTGTTGCTAGGCAAAATTTGTTGAGTACAATGATTTCTGCTCCTACAAAATTGCTTAAAGGATTATGAGTTATGTTTATTTCCACAAATTAATTTCATTGAATCTCCCCCTCGTCCTTTCATGAAGCTAAATTGTGTAAGTAAATACCATATACGACTGTATAAATGTACATATTGTGTATTATGTTGTACTGTATATTGTACATACACTATACTTGTATGATATCTTGATTTTTCTCAATTTTGTGAGTTTGCAGTCTCAAAATGATATTGAATGGTGTTCAATACGGCAAGTGTAGACAAACGATTAGTGTACAGAAAGTAGCAGAAGATACCATGATGATCAGGGGATTAGGTATCTTCATTCCCTCTTGTATAGAAATTTAAACCTGCATGAATGACTAACCTTACTCCCCCTGCCGATCCCTCGTGGCATCCCTCCCAACGTGGCGTGAGCAGCAGAACCCTGGATTATACCTTTTTGCAGGGGGAGCTGGATACCCTGTGGTCTCCCGTCCACAGTGTGTCCTCCCTCCACCAACTGGGCAGGTCAATGAGCAGGTCAGTGATAGGCCTTTAAGACACATCTCAGGGGTGTGGTATTGCTTTGCACTGCCCCACCCAGCCCAGCACTTGTAAGGTCAGCAGAAATCATGCCCTGCTGACAGTCACAACTGCCCACCGCCATCAAGCTTGTTAAGACCATCTATCCAATTTGTGTACTTTGTTCAATGTGAGACTTTTTGTCCTCTTCATGTTAGTCACGCTACAATTAATGTGTGCTAACAAGGACTATGTCAACAATTCTTAGGGTTATATATTCGTTAAGCAAAATCGTCTTCTTTTGCTTCTTTGGCACCATGATGACTAGCGTGCTGACCATGTGACCACCTGACATCACCAGCTTTGCATGGAGGCGAGAAAGTGCGAGAAATGCGTCCACTCCTTACATTAATATTTTAATCAGAAAACACTATCATGCTTATATTTAACTCACTTTTTACCTAACAGTATTACAATTTAACTACAAAAACTGTCCACATTCAAAGTTATAATTTTCATATTTTTATTTTGTATTTTTTAACTCATGTAATGCACCTTTGAGTCCCCTGAAGGGCACTCAAATGTATTAGTAAATGTATTTATTATTTCAATTAGTTTAATGTGTAGTATGTATAATGAAAATATAATAAATATATAATATTACTATGTTTTTGTATTTAGGACATGATTTTACACATATTGAGAAAGAAAGTTATCGTGACTGCTGAGCTTCTGGGTAAAGTAACAGTATACATTTACAAATAAAACCCATATTGTGTCTGCATTACCTTGAAGAACTTGAAGAACTTTCTGAAAGTAGGTTAGCATAATACGACTATGTATATATGTTTTTCTAAGGGACACAATGCAATGGAAAGAAGAGGCCATATTAGGAGGAAATGAAAATCCTCATTGTACTTCTCTTCCATTTGCCATATTGCTGGGGTTTTCTCTCCTGATACATATCCAGTGCTGCCTCTCCATCCATCACATATTAACATCAATGTGTTTTGTTCTTTTACTTTAATATTTTCTCTTATTGTGCCTCATCTTCCTAATTGACTTGAGTACCTTTCTCTTGATCTGCAGCTGTCTTCCGTCTCTCAGAGAGCTCGCCAATAACCGCAGCCTGGGCAACCTAGACTGCATTGGGGGTACGAGTTCGCCTGTGCCACACTGGGATGATGATGACTTCAGCCATGCCTGCAGCACTTTGGGCAGACGGAGCTGCATGGGACAGGTAAGTGCTCATTGCGAAAGAAGGATAGTCGATTGCTACACTCCTGATAAAAAATTTGAAAACCTGTAAAATTGCAAGAATTTATGTTTTGCACTGTTGGGTCTCAAAACAGTTTGAAGTAAAGCTTGAAAATGCAAAAAGATTAAATGGGAGGGAGACAAAAACATTTTGAGGAAGCAATTTATTGGCAACAACCATTAAAGTGAAATAGGCTATTCATCAGCTGATCAAAAAATTAAGATCACAGCCTTTAAAAGTCAAAATCTTGGCAAAAATGTAGATTCAATGTCATTTTCTGTCAGGTATTCACACTGTTATAATCTCTTAATGGCAAAGGCAAAAAAGCTTTCTCTCTTTGAAGGCGCTCTGACTGTTGAGCTGCATAGGCAAGGCCTCTCACAGCACACCATTGATGCTGAGGTTGGACACAGAAAGACGGTCATTTGAAACTTCTTTCAAATTCTTAGAGTTATGGAACAAAAAAGTCAAGTGGTAAACCCAAAAAATGTGACCAACCTTGAGCTGGAAAATTTGATTGGCTGTCTGACAAGGCACTGGACGATCATTGGACGTTGAAAGGTGGAAGAAACCTTGACGGTCCTGATGGCTTCCAATGATATGACACGGAGGTGACACTTGAGATGTTTTCCACATGGCACAATGGAGGGGGTACCAACATGATCTGGGGTGCTTTTCCTTCATTGGAACAATGAAGCTTCATGTTGTGCAGGGGCTTTAAATGGCAGCTGGCTATGTGGAGATGTAGCAGGGGGCATCCCTCATAACTGAAGGCCCTCATCTGTGTGGTAATGGATGGATTTTTCACCAGGACAACACTGCAGTTCAGTTCACTGCAGAGGACTTCTTCCAGAGGAACATCATCGCTTTTTTGGACCATCCTGTGTGTTCCCCTGATCTAAATCTAACCGAGAACATTTGGGTGTGGATGGCAAGGGAAGTTTACAAAAATGGACATCAGTTCCAGACAGCGGATACCCTTCAGGAAGCCATCTTGTATCACCAGAAACAACATTCCCACCAGCCTCCTGGAAACACGGGCATCCATTTTTGAGGTGATTAGCAAGAATGCCCCACTTACTTATTAGTGAGTCCTTGTATCGATCATTTTAATTCTATTTTAGGGGTGTTTGCAGATGTTTTTTGAGCTATGGTCTTAAACTTTTGATCAGCTGATGAACAGCCTATTTCAGTTGAATGGTTGTTTGCAATAAAGTGCTTACTCATTTTTTTTCTCTTCACACTACCATTTCTTCTTTTTACTTTTTGAAGCACTACTTGGAACTTCCTTAAGATCCAACAGTGCAAAATGTAAATTCCTGTAATTTTTCAACTGATATTAAAATGTTGATAAGGAGTGTATTTAATGTGTTTTTTAGTAAGCCAAGTGAGTACCAAAATTGCATCCCTGAGGCTCTGTTTTTTTCCTCTGCTTTGCTTAGCAGATATATTTTCCTCCTTAATAAAAAGTACCAGATGAATATTTCATCAACCGAGTCGGACTATCTTCCTCTAAATCAAGTGATTTGTAAAGATGCTTAAAGCCACTCTCTTAGTTACATCTCCATATATTTATATGCTGTTTGAAATACCATGGAACCTCCAAACTTAGCTGAGTCAAAGGTGGCACAATTTGGAGTTCAAACTAAATATGGTGGAAATATATGTTATAATATATGAAAACTAGTCAGTAACTTGCATGACAGAAGAGTACCAATGGTGAAGGGAGATGTGGTGGTAACCATACAACTGGTCATGAAACTGTACATTTCTTGGCATCTGTATAAGAGTAAGTATGTTTACTTTAGTTTTATTTTGTTTCATTATATCAAGGTTAAAACATTGTCTGTACAGGTTTTATGATGGGAACAATTTCAGCTTGGAAAAAATAAATGCAAAGTCAACCAGCATCACAAAACAAATAGTATTTGACTTTGGAGGTTCCATTGTTGGTCTCAAACAAAGATTTTGATGAACGCAAACAGGGATGTCTAATAATATTGCTGACCGATACCGATATCGATTGGCATAAAAATGAGATATAGACTCATATTGGTATGGGTTTTTCTGCCAGTAATGATATTGGAACGACGTCACGCTCCACACAGCAACAATTTTGTCACCACTCCACCCACACGCAACTTGGAACAGACGTGGCAACAAATTGTCTACAAACTTCCATACCAAAATTCTTGACATCTTTCTTTTTCATCTTCTAAACGAAAACATTTGGTTGAGAAAATATTGACTCCCGTTGCATAAAACCCTGGAAATTGCCACAAACGTGTTGAAGAAAGAACGCTAGTATTGTGCGGACCGATACTGAAATGGCGATATCTCCGATACCAGCTTTTCATGATGCAAAGTCGATTCTGAAATCTTAACAGTAATACTTTTGATACTTCAGGTATGTGATTTTGTCCTTTGTTTTTTCTGATTGGCTTGGCTATACTGTCAATCACCCCACTACCTCAGTATACTTCACGGTTTACAATAAATCAATAAATGACTATGATGTCCTGTATTCTTTATGCCATGTGAAATACTGTAAACTGCGTTTTAATTTTTACCAGACGCATTAGATGAGAAAAGGTAGAAAATGAATGAATGAATAAAATAATTTGAACTTCTGACCCTGTGTAAGTCTGGCAGCAAGTGCTAACATCTGGTCCTTTCATGCTTTTTTAAATGGTTAAAATAACGCAAATATTTACACCCGTCTCTTCCATCTGCTTCTGTGCAGCTAAGAGACCTCGACATGACTCATCATTATGAGGACCGTAGCTCCCACTCCACGTACAGAGATTCTCGTTCCCACTCTCAGGATAACCCGGAGCCTCCAGACTTGCCCATGCCCACTTGCTTCCGCTCCCGAAGCCACAGCTACCTGAGAGCCATCCAGGCGGGCTGCTCTCAAGATGATGACGTGGCTTCCATAGACTCAGGCTCACTCCCTCCCACTGACACCACTGTTCGCACCTATAACACCAGCACTGGTGAGTCACTGGCAGAAAAAAACTGACTGTATATTTCCAGTAAGGTAATAAGGTATCCTGATAACCATCATAAAGATGGAATAAAGATGAGATGATATGAACTGATGACACTAGATTTCACTTCGTGGTTCGGACAGTGTTCCATAAAATGCACACACCAGTACTTTAGCTCAAATGCAGCCTCTTTTGCCCATGCTAGACGGCCTTTCTACACAGTGGAAGACATGGAAAGAACAGTTTGGCTCTTACCTGATAGCCAATGGCTTGGACAAAGCCCCAAAGGAGAAACAGCTTGCAATATTTCTTCAACGTTTGGGAACAGACAGACCACGCATCATACCCACACACACAGGTAACAATATCAAACCTGTCCCTCCGCTCCTCACAAGCACTATTCCCCCCCACTTAGCCAGCCGGTGGTGTGCAGTAGTTCATGTCATCAAACTTGTGCTCTCTAGGGTGCTTGACAGCCTTATTGTGGTGTAATGTTGGTTGGTGTCGGCGCCAGAAGCTAGCAGCGAAAGATCTGCTTTTGAGGATTTTCACATATTTTGTTCCACATGTATTGGACCAGTCAATGGGATGCATGGACAGTGGCATATACAGTACAAGAGACAGAGAGGGCTCCCTCTTGTGGACAATTGTGGAGAACTAAGAGGCAGATTCAGAATCAGACTTCTTTAGATTTAAAATCATAATCATTCCTGATCCTGTCCATCCTGGTCATACCCAAATATATATACGTCTCATGTCCCTCATATAGAGGGTTGTGTCAGGTCAGGAAGGGCATCCGACATAAAATTTTTTCCAAATCAAAGCATGCGAATCAAAACAAAATGATTCGCTGTGGCGACCCCTGATGGAATAGGCAGGAATAGGCCGAAAGGAAAAAAAGGAAGTGAAAGGTTTTTCATATCTTTAAGCAGGAATGTCCACATTTTGTCCACTAAGGACAAATCAAAGGATGCTGGGGGACACTCTTATATTCATTTTTTTTATTTTGTGAAAAGATATTTTTTTAAGTTATACATTTTTAAAGACAAAGCTTTGTGTTTTTATCAGTCGTTTTCTCACAGTCTGATTTTTTTTTGCTGTATTTTTTACATATACAAAGCAGGCCACACATGACACCTTTGCGCTAAAAAGACAGCAGAGCCAACTGCTCGCATTAAGCACTAGTGGTTCGTTTCCTTTTACTCTTGTGTGACAGTTAATTTAAATAAAAAAAATAAGAAGCCAAACAAAGACCAATGCGTGCAGTCAGAAATTCTAATTACCTACTGACGCCAGCTTCTAAAGCAGACTAACTCTAATGTTGTGTTATAAACACAACGTCTTCTGTCAATATAAAGTGTCGTTTTGTTAAACCCAGTCACATTCTATTAGGAATCTACATTAATGGTTTAACGTGAATGGGAATCTTCTCTACACTAACCTGGAAAACGAGATGTGACATATAATACAGAAGCTTTTACACAAAGGAATGCTGTATTGTGGGCCGCACGGTGGCTGAGTGGTTAGCACATTGGCCACACAGTCAGGAGATCTGGAAGACCTGGGTTCAAATCTCTGTTGGGCATCTCTGTGTGGAGTTTGCATGTTCTCCCCGTGCGTGTGTGGGTTTTCTCCGGGTACTCCGGTTTCCTCCCACATTCCAAAAACATGCATGTTAGGTTGGCGACTCTAAAATTGTCCATAGGTATGAATGTGAGTGTGAATGGTTGTTTGTCTATATGTGCCCTGCGATTGACTGGCGACCAGTCCAGGGTGTACCCCGCCTCTCGCCCAAAGCCAGCTGGGATAGGCTCCAGCATCCCCTAATGAGGATAAGCGGTACAGAAAATGAATGAATGAATGCTGTATTGTGATTGGCACTGGCTCTGCATCATACTAGGAGGTGTTCTCAGTATAATGTATTGCATTGTATAGCTTACTGTAGACATAGAGTCCTTTAAATTGGATCATGTTTTAATTTTTAGGATGGGATATCTGAAGCAGCTCTTGTGTTGGATCTCACTTGCCTTCATAATGGTATGGCCTTCAAATGTACAGTAGATGTATTCCATTGGGGTCGCACGGTGAATGAGTGGTTAGCACATTGGCCACACAGTCAGGAGATCTGGAAGACCTGGAAGATCTCTGTGTGGAGTTTGCATGTTCTCCCCGTGCGTGCGTGGGTTTTCTCCGGGTACTCCGGTTTCCTCCCACATTCCAAAAACATGCATGTTAGGTTAATTGGTGACTCTAAATTGTCCGTAGGTATGAATGTGAGTGTGAATGGTTGTTTGTCTATATTTGCCCTTCGATTGACTGGCGACCAGTCCAGGGTGTACCACGCCTCTAGTCCAAAGTCTGCTGGGATAGGCTCCAGCATCCCCGTGACCCTAATGAGGATAAGCGGCATAGAAAATTGATGGATGGATGTATTCCATTGGAGCCACAGGTCGGCGTTACTGAGAGTGTAGCAAAACGCGTCCGCATAGTGGCGCTCCCAACCACACGTAATAAAGTAGAACAGCAACTGGAGCAATTGTTGCCTCAATATGTATTAGATTTGTTCAGCGTACATTACAAATTGTTACCCAATGATAGTTTTTCATTTGTAGGGCACGAATAAAACAAGAGTCGATGAGTCGGGCTTGAGTTTTTAATAACAGTTTCAACGAGGAATACACCCGTTTTCTATTGTTGCCATTGTCATTAAAAGTTCTCTTCGTCGTCTTCCAACGTAACACAGAGTTGTCCGAGGTGCACTTGAATGCACCAGTCAAATGCCACCACGCCCCCTTTGAGACGTTCAGGCTTCAAACAAAAGGCACACAAACTGGACCGTCTTCTGTCACTCCGAGCACGTCCAACCTCAACTAATGTCATCTTTGTCGCGTTTGTCTGAGTTTGACACCAAGGTAAGAATGTATTATTACTTATTTTTCCTTTTTTTTTTTTACAAAAGAATGTTAATCCGTTTTATTTATTTTCTGGTCATATTTATAATTACCTAGCTTAACGTGACATTTGGCTCCTCGAATGAGCTAATGTTGCGCGTGGAGGATAACGCAACCCATGCATTTTGGTGAGCAGGAAACAGTTATAACAACTCATCTAACTTTATGGGCCTTGTCATATTCGATGTGGAGCTGTACTGCTCACTGACTATATTAATAGTCAGCATACATTGATTTTAACTGCCTTATTTGCTGTTTGGGGCTGATGGCTTGGTTGTTGGTGTGTGTGATTTACACACAATGCTACCGTCTAATGGGGTGATCATGTTGCTGACAATGGAGTTTGGCATACTTTCAGCCAGGGTGGTCTTTGTCTTGTGGCTATTATTAAATTAAACAATACAGGCACGCAGACAACTTGGCAAGCAAGGCTAAACCGTTAAATAGGCGACACAATCAATCTTTTGTCTTTCATTGTTCGTGTGTTTTGTCCAACGCCAGCTAACATAAGGACAGCGGACATACTGAGAATGGACAAAATTGTCAGTTTCCTTTGCCATAAAGATTGTTTTAAGAGCCCACCCCTGCAGACTGTTGTTGGTTGCCTTGAACAAGTTTGAAATTAGTTTGGTTTACACATTTCAACATTTTTTTGAGAGATACTGGCAAACATTTGTGCCAGCGTTTTGTACAACTTGAAAATGCAAAAGTTTCCAGTTGGACTGCAATAACAGAGTTAGATTCCCAACAGACAAGTGAGCTATGGAGGCAAAAGGGACTGTTTACTGTCAACATTAGACTAGTAATTAACTTCTTTTGACATTTGTGTGGCATAAACAGTGATGTGTGAAATGCAAGATGACAACTATAAAAACAAAACATTGCCTGTAAAGGCAAGAGAGATTTTATGGTGTAGATTTTATAGTTTGACGATGGAACAGATTGTTTATGTGTCCTACGGGTAATTTGGATTTATATACACTACTATGTTCTGAATTCCAGTGAAAGCATCCTAAAATCAGTTCAACCGTCGTCCAAGAGCAGATTGTGTTCAGCCTCATTAGTCATGATGTCATGGTATCCCAGGAAAACACTTACCAAGCATCCAATCAGACATTTCTGATTTTTCGGTTATAAACAATGTCGTTTACAGTGTCGCGGGGGTAGGCCTGTCACAATAACACATTTTGCTGAACAATAATTGGCCTACAAATTATTGCTGATAAACAATACAAGGGAAAAGCCGCCACACTATAAAAACAACTTTAAAAAAATTTGAAAACAGTAAGTCATATATTGTATGAATGCATATACTGTATGTGCTATATAGATAGATATATAGCTTATAATTTACGCTCATATTGACCACAGTTTAATTTGAAAACAATTTAACATATCATAAACATGTTTAACTGCACTTTATTTTATGCCTACGCCTATTTCATGCCTTGTTGGCACTCGTGCAAGTTTAACCAGATACAAGTGCACGCGCTTGTGTTGCTGTTCACTTTGTTCCTTATTAGTCCTTCTTGGTCCGTGAAATGTGCAGTCATTTGACGACAGCTCGTCACAGGCTAAACCAGCATGTGTCATTGCTCATTTTTTTTATCTCGTCCAATTTCTGGCATTTTTGTTTACACATTATGCCTGGCAAGAGCGGCAGCTAGTTAGCTCGCTTTTGGCCCACCGGCGAGCTACAACTGGCTATCACATTTTTGGGAACTTAGATTTTTAAACTGTCACTTAACAGTCTTGCTCAGTTGTTATCATTATAATACTTATTGCAGGGGTAGAGAACCTATGGCTCGGGAGCCAGATGTGGCTCTTTTGATGACCACATATGGCGCTCTGATGTTTCTTTACACCATAGCATTTATTTATTTTAATTTAGTCTTTTTCCTAAAATCTGCGTTTGACTGGCGACCAGTCCAGGGTGTACCCCGCCTCCCGCCCAAAGTCAGCTGGGATAGGCTCCAACATACCCGCGACCCTATTGAGGATAAGCGGTATAGAAAATGATATATGTAACATATCTTACTTTACAACAGGGGTGTTTAATGTGTGGTCCGAGTGATTTATTGGTCTGCGGCACAATCTAAAAATGCAATTTAACAAAAAACTCTAAGGAAACAGCAAAAAATTGAAAAATTAGCATTAATTTTACAAAAATAATGTCAAAATATTAGGAGAAAGTTGTAATCTAACTGGAAAAATTAGGTCGAGTAAAAACCTTATAATATTAGGAGAATAAGTCAAAATATTACAGGAATAAAGTCATATATATGAGAAAAGTTTAAAAACATTGGAAAATTAAAGTCAAAATATTAAGAGAAAAAAGTCTCAATTTTACGAGCATAAACTTGTAATATTATGACTAAGAAAAAATGTCAATTTAGTAACTTTTTTTTTTTTTTAAGAAACAAACAAAACAATATAAAGTTGTAATTTTTGGAGTATTAGGTTGGGGAAAAATAAATATGCGAATAAATCTCCTCACGACTCTATTGAGGATAAGCGTCATAGAAAATGAATGGATGAGAATAAAGCTAAAATATTGTGGGAGTTGCACTTTTTAAAAAGTAGGATATGACTCTCACAAAATACATTGGAAACTCGTTGTCGTTCATGGCTCTCTTAGCCCAAAAGGTTCCCGACCCCTGACTTATGGCTTGTTTTCGAAACACCAGTTGTCTGTCTAAGTTGTTCAACATAAGCGCTGAAAGTAATATTTAGTTTGTTACCTTTTGGGAATTTCACTTTCTCGCATTCACATGCAATTTGCAGTTTTTTAAATGTTGTTATACCTGGTAGCTAAAAGTGCATGTGTAAAAATGTCTATCTGTCATTACTTTGCTGACAACACAACTAAGTAACAGATTTTGGAAATGTTTAATGCTCAAGTGTTTTGTTGGTAATTTTTTTCCTGCCTTGAAAATTACCTTTTTATTTGGGGCACAGTGTGGACAATAGCACCACTGTACACTTGGGTTAACAGCACTGTTCAGTGCTACAGATGCCACTCACTTTGGCACAAAGCATCTGGTTGTTGGGGTTGTTGAATTCCCTTCTAAGGAGCTGTTCATCTCTACTTTCTCCTGACTTCGGCTTTATAAGAAGCCACCATGTGTTTAGTCCATCTATTTGCTTTATTTTGTTTAATCTTAATATTTTGTAAAGCTTTGCCAGCATAGTGAGTGGATCTGTCATTGGAACAGACATTTTTGTTATGATTGCACAGCTGTTGATGTCTATGTTGCTAAGGTACATAGGACGCTGGCTGAAATACAGCCAATATTCTAGCGTTTCACAGACGAGTATGTTTTATTGTTAGCGATTTGATACATGGTGGTATTCTATGTCAGCTCTATAGCTTCTTTGCTGATCTTTAGAGGGCAGCAAACCAAGTGGGAGCAGCATCTCATGCCTTTTCAATAAACTGGTGTTTATGTTTGTGTGGCAGTGCTCGAAATAAAGTTATGAAGTGAGCTTTCCTCTACAGTTTGAAATGAAGCGCTTAAACCCTACATTTGTCACCAGTTTCTTGCGCTTTGCAAATGCTTCAAACAGTAGTGGAGGCTTGAAGTGGTCTTGCAAAAAGTTTTTTGTGGCACTACTTCAATGCGGGCTGAGGTTGTTCGTAATAAACTTTGTGGCTGTGTGCCACCACGGGACACTTTTGCATGGCAAGCTTGTGCACTTAGTTGCAACCTCTTTTTCGGACTTAAACGAAAAATACTGCCACACGGCCGATATCGTTCCTGTTGCTTGCTAAACACGCTAGTGCATGCTGTTGTGATGCATGCTTTTGATTTTTCAATTGTTCAATCTTGAATCATGTTGAATTATAGTCTAACGGAGGACTACATAAAATACCGCCACATTATGACAAATATTCCAGTCGACATTACTCTGATCTGTACTACACTGGCATGGAAGCAAGTGATCAGAACATCTAAACTGACACAAAACACAATATGTGTCCCATATCAGGGAACAGCAGTGTGTGCGAAATAACACAAAACAAGTAAACAAAATAACTCTTCTGTGGTCCTGTACAGCTTCCATGACTTTCCCACTGCCGTGTCACAAAAAGATTCAGTTCGAGGGTTCATGCGTCAGCTGCAGCATTTCTAATGGTGCTGTCAAATTCCCGGTTTGGACTAGTGGTTTTAGCTTGACAGCATCACACTTGATCCTTGGTGTGCGTGGAAAATGATGGGCCACTTGGAAGAAAGTACTACAGATTCTTTTTTTCCCTCCCCAGAAGCTACAGAATAACTCCTTACTTAGCCTTTTGGGTCTGAATGTGAACCAATGCTGTGTCAGTTTGATAACTTCAATGGATTGTTTATCTTTATCAACAGGTGTGGATACAAACTGTACATTTCAATAAAGCTTTTAAAATCACTTAGATTGGGGTGTCAAACTTGTTCATTGAGGGGCACATTGCAGTTATGACTGTAATCTTGTGATATTATTACACATTTTCCCATGCATGTGATTATTATATTTTTACTAACAAATTGATGTATTATGTACTGCCTCCCTGGCCTCTATTACGAGTTTTAAATGTCAACTCAAAACCCACCTCTTTTCTACAGCATATAGTTAGAACTGACCCCTCATAAGCTGATATTTATCAGAGACACTCCTCAATGTTTCTTGGACTAAGGCTAAGAATTCTGGCTTGATCTAGCATCCATCCCTCTATTTTGTTTTAATATCTCAACCCAAACAGTCAAGACAGACTGCTGCCCCACAGAGCCCCACAGAGCCTCTATTTTGTTTTAATATCTCAACCCAAACAGTCAAGACAGACTGCTGCCCCACAGAGCCCCACAGACCACATACAGGGTCTCAAACATTTTCAGGTCTACCATTTGTGTAATTCCTTTTATTTACCTGAATTGTATGTATGTTCAGTGCCATGCAGAATGTGAGTTTCCTCTTCTTCATTTCCATCGGTTAACTGTTTGGACAAGCAATTGGTACACATGCGCTAGCGCCTGGCCTGGAATGTGCATTACATTGTTTTCAGTTGGATTTTCAGGTCTATGCGAATGTGGGTTGAAGAAAAACCCTTCGTTGATAATAGGCTGTTGTCATGTTAACCCACCCTTATTCATACAGTAAGCTGCATTCCATACTGGTGGAAAGTAGGAAAAATTTAAAAGTAAACACGAAGACATGCTTTAGCACCTTAATAAGTAAGTAAGTAAATATATAAGTATATGTATATACTGCTATTACTGAAGATGTTAACAGAGACTTTTGAATTTTCTGATTTCATTTTTTAGTGTGTTACACTTGTGTCTCTCCTCCCTCTCTTGTGTCCTCCAGTCTCATGCATCACCACCTGCAAGAAGGCCGCTCCCCCGCCAGTGCCGCCACGCACAACCTCCAAACCATACATCTCCGTAACAGTACAGAGCAGCACGGAATCTGCACAGGACAATTACATGGAACAAAGGTCAGAGGTCAACAGCCAATCTAGCCACGCACACAGCAACTCATCTGACAGCCTAGACAGCACCCGCGCCAACAGCCTTGCCCGGGGAATACCTCGCCCTCCGCACATTATTCCCACTCCCATTGCCATCCCAAGAGAGCCGCTCGCCCCCACCACAGCCAACGCTTCCACTGAAACAAGCGACTCAATCGTCCAGCGTGAATCGGTGAAGTCAGGGTTGAGTAACTCGGACACAGAAGAAACTCTTGTGGTCCCAGTGCCCAGACGGAAACTTTCGTCCATTGGCATTCAGGTAGATCAAATTTTTAACACATTCCCCATCGCCTCTAATATGGAAATGTTTATGTAAGCTGTCCCAATACTATGTTGTGGGGGGGCAAAGAATCCATATTTGGCTTTTCCTGTTCTACATGTCCTAAAACAACAGTGCCTTCCTCAAATTTCCAGTGTCTACACAATAGCAACACACAGCCAGAATAATAATTCAACTTTTCGACATTTTCAGAGAAAAGCAAGCAGAGAAAAATGCTTGAAGTTGGTCAAGAATGGAAAATTTCATTTCAACACATTGTTTGTGAATTTAACAAAGCAATCATACCACATAATTGAATTGTGTTCACTTTCTTTTTTGAGGTTGACTGTATACAAGAAGTTCCACGCGAGGAGACCCCACCGCTTGCCAAGTTTCAGTCCATTGGAGTACAGGTGGAGGACGGGTGGCAGTAAGTCCTCTTCCTGTCCTTGTAACAACGTGAGGAATTTACATTATAGCTGCACACACAAATCTGTCTGTTCATAAAACACATTCCTGGTATATGTATGGTTTGGTTAAATTTGTGATAGACAGTTGCAGATTTTAATAACATATTGGCATTAAAATTGAACAAAAATACAATTCACCAGTGAACAACTGAAATTTCTACATCATATGGACAAATACTGAGACACACAGCCATTGCATCTCAGGGTAGTGAAAATCAAAGTTTGAGCCCACCTTTGAACTCATCCAAACATGCTTGCATGTAACGCGTGTAATTTGGAGCGAGTTGCATACGGTCCTTTTTCGATGATATTGTCTCAATACTGGTGTCCATATTATGTAACAGGAATGAAGTTGTATGATTTCATGTCAGTGTGGTATTATGTATTATCCCACCTTACTGCGTGCATGCTTTTCTAAATAATGCCAGATGCTACTATTTGCATGATGCTTTTGGTTATGTGACATTTGTCAGCACAGACAGCTGTAAGAATTCTGTTCATTGTTTTTGTCATCGCTTACCCTGTGCTCTGTAAGGTTTGTCCATTTTGACATTCCTTCCAGTGTCTTTTTTTTTTTTGCTTGTAACAATTCCCACAGCGTGGCTTTTGCACCGCTTTCTCCCTCATTTTTTCATAATTTTCATCATCTGACTGTATCTCCAGCGGAGAGGTTTTCATGTTGATGACAAAATCCATGCCCTTCTAGCTCCGAATGCATTTTTTAAAAGCATGGCTCTCTTAGAAAGTGATCACTTAATGAGACCTCTAGAGAGACAATTCTGAATACTTGAGCTTGTGTCTTTGTCGGCTGATTTATTTTGTCGAGAAGTGCTTGTTCTACAGGGCTTATTGTCATCATTTTTCTTGGCCGTTTGTTTCAGGCCCAGTCATCCTTCTAGCATGGCCTCCAGACAAGACACAGACTCATATATGCAGGATATCCCTCTCAAACCCCATGATATTCAGGCCAAACCCAGTGAGAAGAAAGTTATGGTCAGCAGTGCCAGCCAATCTTTGAACACCCCTCCCGGACAGGACTTGTTAGACAACGGCGACACCCCTGGAGAAGTTTCCTCGCCTCCACCTCTGAGGCAGATCCTCAACCGCTCTACCACACGAAGTAGCTCTTCCTCCTTCTCAGAAAGCCTTGACCCAGCGCTGGACCCCTCATCACTACCACCTCCAGAACCCTGGTTGGAGAGCGGGAATGGGAGCAGCAGCAGTACCCCCCAAAATGTTAGTGGAGGGGGCACATTATGTCGAAGAGATGGCCACTGGTTCCTGAAGCTACTGCAAGCAGAAACGGGACGCATGGAAGGATGGTGCCAACAAATGGATCAGGAGACCAAAGACAACCAGCTGTCAGAGGAGGGTAAGGCTGGCCCGACATTTTGTATTCATGACTAGGTTATTGTGGGTTTTTTGTTTATATCTCCGTGCTGCATCAAAACTATTTTTTTTGTGTGTTTAACTGACCTCTGAAGATATTTTTTCACACCGCGTGGACACTTCCACCAAGAACTTACAAGATTTATACTGTGTGTACCTGTGTTGTTAGATTAGTACTTTATATGATAAATAAGCATCTGAACTTTTAAATACAATATATACAAAGTCACTTTGGGTTGGCACGCTTTTCCGCGGTTGAACGTTGACCTGTGGCAAGCGATAAATCAATTATTCTAACGATTTAAAAAAATGAAGACGATCGTTTTGCTGGCCTTGATAAATCGACGTGTGGACGTGTGGATGTGTGTTTGTTTTCCTTTCTCTCCTTTTTTTTTTTTACCGCACAGGCTGGATGACAACAGGGTTCACTCGGCACATTGATGAAGTTGGTTTTATGTTGGACGTTCGTCTCAGTCACTGTACATTTAATGTTGGCAGTTGCATATTCGGCTTCATAGCAACAGCGGTAGTTCACCCTCACTGTTCCCAGACTGCTCTCTCATGGTGTGGGGAGCTTGCACGGACTAGCCACCAAACGTCAACAAGAGCTCCTGTACAGCAATAGCCAGTATAAGATATCTGAGTTAGCTTGAGTTAGCGACTTGGCTAATACAGCTGTGTGTGCGTGCGCCAGTATGAGTTGTTCTTTAGTGCTTGTTAATGTAACCCAGCGTTTTAGGTTGGCTACTGACTTGGTGCAAATTGTGTGTGAATTACAAACCACTGCTTCAAGGGGCATTTGACAGCTATCTCACTTTGCTATAGTCACACCACATTTTCAACAGTCTTCATACTTGGCCAAATGGCCATCAAAATAAGAGTGGCGTACATATGTACAAGAAAGTAAGATTGTCATGAAAATAGCCTAATTTAATAAAGCTATTACAATTTGCCATCAGTGTTAAATACATTTGAGAAATTCAAGTTTATTGCTTTTGGTATGACGTTTTGCATTATTGTGCCATGAAATTAATGAAAATTTAATTATTTAAATTATTGACAATTATTTGTAGGACAATTATTGTCCAGCAAAATGTGACAAAATGTGTTCCTTTTTGTGAGGCACATTGTCAAACCAATAATTGTCTAAATGTGCCAAACACAATAGGGAAAAATCTTACATCTTTTAGGCATCTTTTGAAAACGTGAACAGGCCTACATTTACATCGAGTTTTCGAGCAAAAACCTGCCACACAATGAGCAGGTATAACATCAAAGAATATATAATATTAACAATATATATATATTGAGAATATATAACAATTAAACAAAAAATCTACAAAAAATGTACCACAACAATATAAAAACAATGTATTCCATGCATAGTTTAGAGGGAGTGTTCTCTAAAGTGATAGCATTTCCTCTTTCTTCTCCGGGAACAAGATTGTTTTTCACCGGCAAACAATTTTAAAAAGGGTACGTATGTAAGTTTTTGAGCACACATTAGAAAACAAGACAACAGGAAATATGCTTTTCAATATTTTTTGCTTTGCAAAAATAAAACAAGATAAACATGTGTTTGGTGTCAACAGCATTTTAAGTCCTACATACTGCCGTAAAACCCCAAAAAAAATCAAATGAAACAAGTGCACACCCTCTGAATTAACCCTGAATATTGAGCTCCCTTACAGAGATCACTTGCTGTTTAACCTTGTCACGTGGGCCAAGGCTCAGTTCTCGGGTTCGGCCTTAGACCACACAATCGCCCTATCAGACATACACAGCATGGAGGGGATGAAGGAGTAATACCTGGGGCTACCACACACAAGAACGCCTGTAATCTCCGGAATTACACAAATCTATCCTGGACCCGATTAAACCTCCAGATTAAATTAATGTGTCCGCCTTTCAAAACATGAAAAAGTGAACACAAATGTACAGTGCACGTGGGAAAGGATTGTTTTACCCCCATCATTGTTTTACGTATGCAAAAACACATCTGATTATGCCATGCATCCTAGTTGAATCCTAAATCTGTTTTTACATTGCTGTAACTTTCCTGACCAATCACTGGATTTCTGTCAGAATTTTGTCAGAGCAGATGTTTGTCCTAGTTTTGACACAGCACTGCTGATTGGCCAAGGCCTTGAGTATCTATATAAGATTAGATGCCTTCAAAGAGGATAACATTGCCCAAATACGATTACATTTTCCTCATCCCACCAGTGAGGTCGCTTGACTAGGGAATTGCAAATGAAGACCTTAACATTTAGAAAGACTCATTGTGACTGACTATTTGATTGTACTGTCTACATTGTGTATGACATTTATAGCATTCATACTTTTTACTTACATATTTGTGTTTATCTGTCTTTTATATGTTTGTCTGTTTAGTACTGGGCAAGGTCCGCAGTGCAGTCGGAAGTGCCCAGCTCTTAATTTCCCAGAAGTTCCAGCAGTTCCGGGGGCTTTGTGAACAAAACTTGGTGGGTTTTGTCTTGTCTTGTTCAATGCCCACACCTATTGAACCAATACAAACCCAGTGTTGAATTGTATTTATTTTGATTTATGTCAATTATGAATTGTTCTGATACATACTGTATAAAGGCTTTGACTTTGTGGGGGGAGGCACTTGGTGGCCCACCGGCACAAAATAAAAGTAGCTTATAATAAGCCATTAAGCCATTCTTTTCGAGTGACGTGGCGGCCTTATGGAAACGAAGCCAACTGCAACTCATGATACTTACAGAAAGCATCAGCATGTCTCAGCTAGAATGTTCTTGTTTCAATGTTGTGTCAGCTAATGGCCTTTCTGTGCATCTGTGCCTCTCTGTGCTTTTGACGGTTCTTTTCCACAGCCCACAAACATGTATGTTAGGGTCTTTGAAGACTGCTGTCACTCCTGTTATTGACAGTACCTCTCTGTTCGATTGGCCAAGCCCGCTGAACAGCATCAGTAGTGTAGATACTAAATTAGTGCATATGAAACTCAACCTCCAGGATTAAATAGTTAAGGACCTCGATCAGTTCATGCAAAATACAGTTTTAAAAATTCAGGTCAACAGCCGTGTGTTGTGTGTCCCAAAATAAACTGCCAGTAAGAGCTGAGACCCCGTTCAGGCTTTAAGCATGGCTCCCTCTAGTGGTAAGTATGGACGGTGTAGCTAAGGTTTCATTATGTTTTGAGTGGGACTACAGTTTGTGTGTTTCTTCCAGTAACAGGCGGTGCATTTGGTACCTGGGCCTTCAATGGGGCTTGACCGGGCAGAATTTTTCTTGGCAGACATTGTAATTTTTAAAAATGGTAATAAGTATATATACACATACCATTAGTATACGTTGCCATTTACCATAATGGGATACAAACCACAGTCCCCCATGCCAAGTGCCATCATCATTGCCCACTATGCCAATTAGCTCCTTTAGAAAAAAAACATTTACATTATACATATGGGCTAGGTAGTACGCTTTGATGTTTATAATTGTTTTAAAAATACCAAAAAACTGTATAAACATTATACATATATTATATATTTTTCTACTTACATTGTGCCTTTTTTGTAATATTCCACTTTTACTGGGTTTTTTGTTAATTTATTTTTGTAATTTTCATGTCAAATACGCCTTTATTGACGGCTTGTATTTAATTATCGAATGCAAGAAACACTTCCTGTCTTTGACTTTTACTATGCACCTGTAGACTTAAATATAGAGACAATGCCATTAAATTGTTGACATGAATCTCTTATAAGCACGAGATATGTTATGAAGTGGACATTACATAGCATTATTAATAAAGTAAGTCACCCACTTAACCCTTTATCTTCTAATACATTGTCACCAATACGCCCGGCTTTTATTTCTAGTAGAAACTTTCAGCATTAATAACTAACTTTCATCGGTGATTGCCTTTGCTCGTAAAGTTGTTCCTCACCTAAATGTAATGGCCGTAAATAGAACATCTTGGTAATTAAGGACAAGTTCGAACAACATCATTCAGAGCCGATCAGAATCAGTATTTATCTAATAACTTTACACAAACCTAAAACATTTAAATAAAATACATCTACTCACCAGAGATATGAGAACTTGGCTTGTTTAAAAGTGGTCAGAGGATGGAAAAGCGCTGATGTCAGGTTGATGCCAGCTGGCCCTGAGAGGTGAATCTGAAATCTGATTGGCTAAAGAAATATCCCCGTTGCTAATAATGTGTCTATGATTGGCAAGCAATCCTGATTCTTAAAACCCTGGACAGATTACCTTAATATGGCAACACATAAAAGCTGAAATGTGATTGGATAAAAATTATTTAACATACACAACTGGAAGCAGTGCAGCTAAGAAACACCATAATACATAAAGTACCGGTAGATATAGATTGTTGAGATTCCCTATGATTGACCGGCGACCAGTCAAGGGTGTACCTCGCCCAGAGTCAGCTCGGCTGAGGGTGCAAACCAAAAAAAAAACAAAAGAAGCTACCTGTCTTGTCAACCCGGATACACTGCATGGAATAAGGATGGATGGACTGTTAAATAATAATAATTATTATTTTATTTCACAACAAATATTATAATTTAAGTTGTCAGTGTTTCTGGTAGGCGTTAGGCCAGCAGAGAAGGCTTTGCTGGCCCTGACTGCACACCACTGTTTGCCTCAATGCATTTATGTAAGCTAAGGCTGTGAATAATTAAATGTCTATCTTTAATGTTGCCAAACAAGACCAAGAGTGTGTTTATTGGTAGTGGCATAGAGTTTATTCTCTCTTAAATGTACTGACAATATTTATCCACATTCCCCCCCTCCAAAATCTCCCAACTTTTTTCTATTCACTGTGTTCTAATCTATTTCATACAAACTAACACCTAACTTCTGATAGTCATTTATTTCATACCTCTCTCCTTTTTTTGGCCAGAATGTGAATGCCAATCCTCGGCCCACACCTCAGGACCTGGCGGGTTTCTGGGACCTGCTGCAGCTCTCCATCGAGGACATCAGCCTCAAGTTTGATGAGCTCTACCATCTCAAGTCCAATGACTGGCACCCTGTGCCGTCTGCGGCTGCCCAGTCGCCCCCTGAGCGGAAGGTACTTCCCACCCCTGCTGCCCAGTGCCCTGGCTGGGGTAGGAAAGCCGCCGAAACCGGCCTCTCTCCTCCCACCACCACCACCATTTCTCCCACTTTCTTTTCCCCTTCTTCTTTGACTCCCTGTCCCTTTGTGGATTATACTGTCTAGGTCCACTATAAAGTGACCAGAGCGATCTCTTTAGCCATGCATGGAGCGATTCATCTCAAAGAGGGTTGTTGGTGTGTGTTAAGTGTGAAGCCCTGCTTTGAGCATGCATGTGTTGCAGCTACAGTGGACACTAAGATGTACTGACTCTGGAGACCAGATGTAGTCTTGCTCCTTTTCTATCACATACTATATGTGTACTTGTGTGTACGTGTTGCTTACTGTTTGCAACTACTTTTTTTTTTAGTCAGGTGTGTGTTTGTATTTGGGATGGGCATAATGTTTTGGAACTCTGTCCATCACGTCAAATTTGCTTTTGTATCAACAATGTTATGTTGAGTTGTCGCGCATCTTGCAGTACTTGACAACAGCCAGCAGAGGGCAGAAGTAATTCAGGCCCAGCTAAGTTACTGGCTAGAAGGGTAACTGTTAAACCAAATGGCAAAGTTAAAGTGCTTACCATACCATGCACCATATACTGTTTTTCCTCAAATGGTTACGTCTTACTAACAGACCCCGTGCCCAATTGATTGATTCCTATTTGCCGTCAGGAAAAAAAAAACAGGCTGTGCTGTGCCAGTATTTATTGCTCTAACTGACTGATACCATTATGTGTCACAGTACTACAATAACATACAACAACATCACCTGCAGAGAACACACGGCATCCATTAAGCTACAATTGTGAAAGGCACACTCACAATGTTTCCTGTTTTTTAAAACGTATACTGTACAGTGGATCCCCATCAGTGATTCAGCATTGCAAATTGGCAGGTTCTTGGTCAAAATCCCCACCCCCACCCCCCTCCACCAAAAATAGGGGATTTTCTTCCACAGACTACACATCTGATTCACTATAAATCTGCAGACATTTTTAAATATGTGATAATACAGCTTATATGTACAACATACACGTACCACTGTTAGAAACCCACAATATTTACAGGTTTGTGTCTCTGTGCTTCACTGAATGTTTTTTTGTTTTTGTCAAACGTTGAGAATTCGCACCTTGTTTTGCGGTCCTTGAATGCACCACAGTTGTGAGATGCAAACATTTGTTTGGCTACAGAAGCACTAGCTTTGACCGTCCTCAATCATTTTACATCATTTATTAGTGACTGCTGTCTATACAATTTATACTTTAAATGTATTTTTGTGTGTGTGGCATAATTAAGTCTTAAACCTGGATTGTGTCCCGAGTGAACGATCGCAGTTAAAGAGGAAAGGGGAGAATCTGGAACAGAATCTAATCTAAATAATTACAACAGTCACAATTATTACAACTGTTTATCCAAAATCAGAGGAATGTCAACGTCAAGCTCGCAGGAGGTTTGGAGGAGGGTTTGTGAAATGTCTAATGGCCATCCTGAATTTGTATGTATCCTTTATGTTGCTCTGCATTGTGTATGTCTTTTGCTTCAGACCTCATGTCCATATCCGTTCATGTTACCACTTAATGTCTAAACTGTCAATCACTGACTGTTTCTCTCCTGTTTTGCCTGCTGTTTTTATTGTCTGTTTATTCTGTTAAAAATATCGAGCTTAATCAGAAGCAGTCAGCGCTGTTGTCGTCTTTGTCAAAGCCCTGTCTGCCCACTTTTTCTTTTGTCTCTGTGTCTTTTGTGGCTTCTTTTTTTTCTCATCACTCTCCTTCCTTGTTTGTTATGTGTCATCATTACAGGACGAAGACAAGGCGCCAAAAAAGGCTGGTAAAGGACGACCCTCGCTGTGCCGTGAGAAGAGCGCAGAGTCCTCTTCCACCTCATTCTCGGTTTCGGCGGAGAAGCAGCGACAAGAGGCTCGCAAGCGTCTGTTGGCTGCCAAGAAGGCCGCTTCTGTTCGCCAGAACTCTGCCACAGAGAGTGCAGACAGCATTGAAATCTACGTCCCAGAAGCACAGACTCGCCTTTGAGAGCGACAGTAAGAAAGGAATGTAAGGTCAGATCATACGATGGATAAGTGTTGCAGAAAAATACCTGCAAAGGGAAGAGGGACACTTTTGCAATGCAAATGACAAAGTGGGATAGAGTGGGGGAGGAGAAGCCAAATTCCCCTTGGCCAGAGTGGGGGTTGATTTTTAACTTACTCGCACAGTTTGTAGGCTGGTCCCTAAGGCATCCAATACATTCATATATCTCTAAAAAAAAATGTCACATTAACTTTTGTGTACTTTACAGTATTATGAAAGCTGCCAATGAATAATTTTGTCCTTACTAATATATGTCATAGAAAGTACCTTTAACAAGTGTATTTCTAAATATGTTTTTTTTTTAATGTATTCTATATTGGCTATAAGATCGATTGAGAGGCCACAGTTCAGTTCTCCCCAGACAGGCCATTTTGTAGCTTTGCACGACACCGCCTTGTGGCCATCATGCAAACTACATGCACACGCGCGACAAATTCATTTATGTATGTCTTCCTTATATTGAATTTGCTTTGTTAATCCTTTCTTTTGTAAAAGCTTCTACTTACTACAGATCAGGTTATTAGGAGTATTTTTAACTGTGATATAGCGAAAATGAAAGTCAGGTCTGAAGCAGTATTTGTATATTTCCTGGCGCTTATGTGTCTGTCATAATGTTTTGTGTCAAAGACCGCGACGAGAATTTATACAGGTTTATTTCTTAATGAGTTTCAATGAACACACAAGTCACGAAGCGCCGAGCAGGTTGCAATCATTTGTACAACGCTTCCTTCGCCTGTGTTCAGTTTTTTAGAAGCAAGCTGAGTATGAAATATGAAGTATGATAATGCTCTTTCCTGGCACACATGGTTACTTGGTAGACAGACATTCATCTTAGTATTTTAACAATATTGCTGCCCCTTTGATGAAAAACATACATCTAAAGTACCTGTATGCATTTATTTAAAAGGAGGAGCCTATTTAATGAAAGTATTACATTCATGAGCAGATGTGTCTGCATCATGTATAGTGCTGGTGGAAGACTGCAACACAATAGATGAATGAATTCACTTTGTTCAATTCATCGTAAAGCAGCAGGATGCAGCTCTTGCTGCAAGCTTGCTCATAAAAGGGTGTGTACGGTCACTTGCCCAGAACTATTTCATTAAACAATTTAATAAACAAAACTTTGAGATCATTTTGAGGCACTCTTTCAAAGCCAGTGCCATAATTTTCTTTGGCTGAGGTAGAAAAGATACTGTATTCACACCATCAAACATCACTAAAGTTGACCTTCTGTCACACTACCATCAATATTGCCCCATGTCCTGTAATTACACTGCAGAATTTCACACTACTCGTACAGTTGACGTCCCTCAAGTCAACACAGCCCTCCTTCAAACAAAGCACCGCAGTTGTTTACATGTCTTCCAGTCCTAGTTTATCTCCACAAATGGTATACGAACCACATTTCCTCTGTTTAACGGGTTCAGTCAAATCACCGCAATGTCACTCCATGCTTTACTTTCTTGATCATCCGCCACCTTTAGACCAAAAATGCAGCCCGGGGCTTTGACTTGGAAATGCCCCCGATGCGCACATTTTGCTTTTTCCTTGGTAAGAGCTCACCATTTAATGGTTGGCTTTTGTTTGCTGTTGTTTGCCTGCTGTGGATGAGCAGGGTGAAGGCTCAGGGGTGTCAATTGCCTGTTCCTGAGTGAATGTCTCTTCCTTTTGACTGAGGCGAACAGCATCGTTAGCACCTAGCGATCAATTGTGTGCGCTTTTAATCTCTCGTCAATTTGATTTGATTTGTGACTGCTTGGTAAGCGATGTCTGTGAAGTTACTGGACTTTCCTTGAAATAAGCAAACTGCGTGGCTGGCATATACCTTGGGCTTGTCACATTTGATGTTGTGCTGTATAGTGTATGAGCGAATCCAACAGAAAAACAGTGACAATCCAGCTTTGTTGGCTTGATAATGTGCTGTAAGAGCTTGTATATGCACCGACTCTCATTTTAGATGAAATGTCTTTTTGTTTTGCTGTTTTCTGCACTCCCAAACACTCGTCGGATTAGCACATAATGTGGCGGGGGACACATTTCAGCAAGGCCTCTTTCCAATACACAATTCGCTGGCTGCAGATATCCCTCGGACACACCTTGATCTATTTCCTGAGGAGGCTCCAAAACAACTGCACTGTGGGGTGTATTGGCCCTCTTGATATCACTTTAATAATGACCCTACATAGGCTCCAAGCTGGGCTTTCTTATTTTAAAGTGTTCTCACATCCGTTCAATCTTAATATGTCCTTTTTGTCGCCATTGCAGTTTGCATCACATATTTAACAGAACAAGAAATCACACTCATATCTAGTGATAGCATACCTCAGCCATTCGCATACAGTATTGCAAAGGCCTGCTGGCAACAACTACAAGTTCATTAGCATCTTTGCTTTGGAGGGGTGTGGGGGAGAGCCTCACTAAAAGAGGTGATGTAGCAAAAAACGTTTCTGAAACACAGTCATGACATATTTTTTTCAAGCAAGCACTTTGAATTAAGTAAACGGAGTGATCTGTATTATAATCTGTCACGTATGGGTTGTGTGTGTGTGTGTGGGTGTGTTTTTCTTACAAACGCCTATTACCATGTTGCTAATCTTACTCTTACTCTTAAAAATATACTGTATGTGCAGATGAAAATTTGATATTACAGTTAATATTGCAATTTCCCCTGTGCTTCTTAAATTAACACTCTCTGTACTTGAGTTAGACAGAAGAATATAATTGTTTACAATGCTGTAGATCTATTTATACAATTTCAAGATTGCTCAGATGTTTGATGGAAAGGCATAAGGTCCAATAAAATGAAAATATTACTTTCTCAAAAGGTTTGTCATTGCTGCATTTATTTGTTTTTGTTTTGGGCTGTTATGCTTGTAGTTTCTGATTAGTGGAACCATACTAGTATTCAATTCTTGAGAAAAAGGTGATTAAAAATTAGGGTACATGTTTTTTTTAATGTCGTCATCCTCTTGTAAGTCTCATGGAAAGGGTGGGCAGAATAGACACTGCCCACTAGACATTACACTGATCAGATGTAATAATATTGTGCAAATAAACAGACTTTCAATGTAGCAGCAGGCTTTTATGCTGAAAAAGACGCAATCCCAACCTCATGTGTTTCATATTTTGAATGGAATGATCCTTTCGTCAGTCACAATGACATAGCGCTTGGCTGGTGTCCAGATGAGCGCGGTGATTGGCTGACCAGTATGAAAGAGGCGAAACGAAAAGCTGTGATTGGCCAGTATCTGTCCATAAGGCGGGATTATTCCAGCGGCGACTGTCAAGATTGGCGAAGGACTGGTGTTGCTGAGCGCAGGTAAAAGACCAAGCCACATCAAAAAGGAAACATTTCTCCTCGGACGGAAGCAGCTAGTGGGATGGGAACGGGCACAGGCTTTGGCGCGGAAGAAGAACCACAACAGCGAGGTGTTCAAGTTTAGCGGGAGAAGGAGGAAAGAAGGGCTTGAGCGCGTGAGGAAAGTGCCGTTGTGTCAACCGTCGTTTGTCTCGCGTGCACGCGTCGCCACTGCAGCAACTTGGACAGCTGCGTGCTCCCAACAGCCATCAACAAAGAATGAAAGCGTTCAAGCGAAGTAAGTGCTTTTTCTTTGCCTCGACGCCTTGCGCTCTCGCTATATGTCCCCGCGCTAGCCATTTTGCCTGTTTGCTGTCGGTTTTGCTTGGAATGTGAGCTTTTTTTTCCTGTCGTCACCAGCCAAAATGCAGCGTGTTTGTTGCGCGCGATGGTGGAGGGACAGCTAGCCAGCTAGTCGTCTCCGGGGGCAAACCCAAACAGGCTGTCTAATTCGGGGGTCGGCGTGCCTCCCAAAGCCATCCAACAACTGTCTGTGTGTGTGCTTTGCTAACATTGTCCGCCAAGCGGTTGATTGTTTGAAAGGCGCTAGCATGCAAACTTGCTAACAGGCAAACAGACTCGCGCGTGGCTGAGATTTTTGGTTGTGTGTTTTTAGTTTTTGGTCTCATTTATCTCCGCCATACCCCTTTTTTAATTTTTTTTTTTAAGAAACGCGTTTTGGAAACCCCTTCATTCGCTCACGCTTTCCACTCACCCGGACGCACGGGGAAGGAGCATGCGCTTGTAAACAAAAAGTTGCCAACGAGGTGTTACAATTGCAAACTGTCCGCTTGCAACAAGAACTTCTAACACCACGATGGCTTTAAAACGTACTTTTTAATAAGTACATTTCTCGTGCTCTCTGGCATGGAGTAAAAACAGCTTTCTGCTTTCGCATGGTCAATGGACTCCCTGGGCTAGCAGCTACTGTGATGTTGATATGCACACAATCTCCTTTGTGAAGACAGGCGCTGCCCCGGGGGTCAGGTTTCACTCAGCCACAGAGAAAGACATTTAGTGCATTCTGGTGCCCACCCCATGGGATCAGGCATGTTCCACGTTCAAGGGAGAGCCTTCTTTGAAAACGCACAGGAACGATTAAAAACCGAAAAAACAGCCAACATCCGACGCGACGGGGAAATGCTGCAGCAGAAAAACAAAGTGCACTCAAATAAAGGCTGCAGGATGAGAAATGCAAAGCTAAAATAATGTAAGTGCTAAGAACACGCACATCCCCCCAAAAGCAGCCACATGAGTGGGGAAAATTTGTTAAACGCACTAACAGGAAATTATTATAATTTATGCAGCACAGTTGTATGTGGTAGTAGCATCTTTACAGTGTTTTTGGGTGTGGATAATTTCTGTGTTTGAAACCTTTGAACATTGCTGTGAGTGTGCAACTGTCCGCCACCCAAAACCCCCCAGCAGTACAGAAGAAACTAAACTAATTGTGCACCGCTTTAAAATCAGCCAAGAGTTGTAGACTTTTTGTGTGTTTTGCGGACTTTTCTGCTCACCCCAAACTCTGTTCACCCTCTCACTGGAGGAGCTAAGAATGAAACGATTTTGCATTTGGCTTAGCAGCTTTGCAAAATTTCACTTTCTCAATCTACCTCACCTCCCACTGTTTTAGATAATTTCACCATGATGTTACGCATTTCATTAGATCGGACTAGAAAATGAGAGCAATTACAAATGGAAGCAGAACTATAAACGTGACTGACATCTTATCTCCCCGCGTCTGTGTCAGCATTGGAAGAAGAGCATCACATGGAGCAGGAGCACTCTTCTGCCATGTCGGACAGCGATGACGGGTCCCCGCTCAACCTGTCAGGAAGGGACCTCTTTGCGAAGCGCCGTCGCCGTGGCAACCTGCCCAAAGAGGCGGTGCAGATTCTTAGGAGCTGGCTGTACGAGCACCGCTTCAACGCCTACCCCTCCGAGCAGGAGAAACTCAGTCTTTCCAGCCAGACCAATCTCTCTGTCCTACAGGTAAGAATTTTGGTTCGATTTTTCCAGTCATTGTGTAATTTTTGAGAATCAACCTCCAGTTTGTTAAACAAAAAAGACAACAGAAACGAAACCATTCCATGTTTTTTCAATATTAAATGTGCATGCCAGTTTTAAGTGACATTGTAACATTCTTAACTGCCACACAAGCGTAAAACTGTTTTAAATATTTCATTCCATTTAGCAAATATGTAAACCATAGTTATTGAAGTTGTTATAATGAATGGTAGCTCTCAAATGTACATGTGCCTTCACATGCATTAGTAGGAACCTACTTTAACCTAACTTTATTCAAGAAGTCAACATGACACCATTCACAGGAAGCCATGTTCTTTGACTAGATAAAACTAAGAAGTAAAACTACTCTTCCTTTGGTGATGGAGGTTTTCAGCTCAGTGAAAAGGGACATTTTTTCCGCCTTATTATATTATCCAGTTATTTTAATATTGGCTATTAGACAATATGCTGAATGTGATTTATCTGCTGCCATATCTTATCTTATTTTCCATTTACATTAGCATCTGTTTCGGTCAAATTAATTTGTGGGTAAATGTTTAGTTGTCTGTCTCTTATTGTACTCAGTCGTTCGTGTGTAGTAGTTTGCTTTATCGTAATAAAGTCTAATTCCACTTTCACAATCACTTTTATTGTCACTTTTCCTCTTTGACATAACTAATACCTTTTTGGATGTGGAGGTGTTGCAACAAAGGAAAGGAAGATGCATGATGTCTACGGGTGTAACGGTACACATGGGTGTATCGTACTGTTTGATTTGCTTGTTCGGTTCGATCCAGATCAGGTAAAAGATCAGGTTTGCTGCAGAAAACACATCTAACATGTTAGCACGCTTAAAAAAAAAAGTCCTAGTTATTTGAAATATCACCAAAATTAGTCGCTTTTATTTAGTTACAAATATACATTGTTTGCATTTTTTAAATAAAAGCATTTGAAGTCAATTTTCTGTCTTTTCTGTGCCGAAAATGAACCGAACCGAGCACTTCAAGAAACTGAACCAAAATTACATTTTAGTGTACCGTTACACCCCTAATGATGTCACATGTCATGAGGTAACATTTCCCCCTCAATATGTTGGTGAAATTGTGCAAGTTGTTTGTTGTTGTACTGCACTGTAAGAGAAAACCCTACGGACACTCCTTGAGTGATTGGTAGTTTTTATCCAACCCTTCCCAGGTGTTATGGCCTCAGTAGACCTTTCATTTATTTCCTCTCGAAAGAAGCCACAAGTACAGTATTCCTTATGTAGGCCGTTCACTGGAATGTTTTTGGCTGGCTCCTCTGTGGCCCAGCATTTTTGAGCTCAGGCTTTCATCATTGCCATCTGTCTTTGGAGGTTGTACCACCACTAGAGGGAGAGAGGCTGCACATTTACACGCAAATGTACAATGGAATGGGCTTCTGACTACATTTCCTTGATTGACTATAGGTTAAAAAAAAAAAACATCAATCATTGGTTTCTGAACTCCTTTTTTAATGCTTGTGTCATGTTTAACTGAATCGGGCTGCTCGGTGGAGTTGCGCCACAACCTCATTCCCATACCTCAGGTCACGACCACAAAAAAGCAGAGACCGAAACATCGGCACGTCTGGTGGTTGCAAACCGAGTATCACCCTCCATTTAGCCTCAATTGCTTCGAGACGGAACACAATTCTTAGTTATGTCGGTCCCGGGTATGTGCTGGTCAATGTAAGATGATGTCATGCATATTAATGTGTGAAAACGCTTCTCTATTTCAGATATGCAACTGGTTCATCAACGCACGCCGTCGCCTCCTTCCTGACCTCCTTCGAAAAGATGGCAAAGACCCCACCAAGTTCACAATATCCCGCAAGTTTAACACCAAGGGTGATGGCCACTCCTCCACCGGAGGTGGCACCAGCTCCCCCGAATGCCACTCTTCCACCGGCTCCTCTCAACAGCGCCCATCTGTCATTCGCTCAGCTCCTTCTTTGGACCTCAGTGTTCTTGGGAACACCGCTACTGCTATACTGACGGGTGCAGGCTATCCCGGTAAGGATGGCTCAGTTCAGGCGCTGATGAGGCTGGACACGCAGAGTCTGCTGAGAGAAGTGGAGGAGCAGGGGACCAACACGTCAACCAGCCCAACCGGTGGGCTCTTCAACACACCTCCCCCAACTCCCCCAGAGCTCTTCCCCTCCCAGGACTTTAGTGATCTGAGGCTTCTGGTTGATGCAGCTCTACAGAGGGCAGCAGAGCAGGAGAACCTGCATAGGATCCAGGAGAGTCAGACTCTTAAAGAGTCTGTAAAGGTAGAGGCGCGAAGTGACATGGGCCCCACACCTCCACCCGAGGACAGTCAGCAAGTTTTGGATCCCTGCAGAGTGCAGAGCCTGATGGAGAAGGCTATGGCAGTGCCAACGGTCTCTACAGTGCCACCCGTACCAGCTCCAGCTTCAGTCTTGGTTTCTGCCCCAAGGTTGCCTCCCCTGTCCACGGCCAAAGTCATTTGGAGTCCATTGGAGAAGGATGGCGTTCAGGCTTCCAGCCCAAAGCAGCTCATCCCTGCCCACGTGCCATCCTTGGTTGCAGTGTCAGGCTCAATGTTTGGGCAGCTCAGTTGTGAAAAGCTTGCTGCTACAGATACAACTCCTGGCTCAAATAGTCCTCCAAGTGCATCATTGTCCATGACAAGACCAACTCCGGTGTTATCACCTGTAAGTTCTACCTCCATCATCGCCATAAGCCAGGCCTCATTACCATCGGGTGGGCTCGTACCATCTGCCCCCACTCCAACCATCACCTCGTTCACAGCTCCAAGAACTGTCCCGCTTTACCTGCCGTTCCACAAATCCCAGTTATTTCCAGTGGCCTTTCAGCCGTCTGCGTCTCCCCCCCTGGGTTCCTCCCCCGTCTCTACCTCCAGCCAAGCTGCGGCTCCTCAGCTCCTGCAGTCCTCAAGGTCAACAGTCCTGCCTCACCTTGGCTTCTCTCCCCACCTCCCCACCAGCGCCACAAGCAGCGGCAGCACACAGAGGAGTTCTGCGGTGGTGCCCAGCGTTTGGAGCATGGTCCATGCCGACACTAGGCAGTCCAGTCCCCTCCAAGCGGTGAAGCCTCCCATCACCAGCGCAGTGTGGGGCCCCCAACACACAGCCTGCACACAGTGAATGGAAGCGGTTGCTTACCTTTTTATGGGTGTAAAAAAAAAGAATGTATTTTCATCACCACTCCCTATGAAAAGAAGCATGTGCCTGTGAAATAGAGGGCTTTGTTTTAGATGTATGAATGTTTTGGTTGGTTTTAGGCTGGTGGTTCAAGTAACTTGCATTTGCTTTAAGTCTTCTAGAATCAAGCAGCTGCTGGTAGCAACTCATTGACGCTATTCAATGAACGTTCCAAATTAATTGTACTGCACAGGTTTTTTTATGCCTTTTTTGTGTGTGAATCCCTGCACCAGCACAGTTTGCATTTTCAGTAGCAACTTTTCCTGAATGTACAAAATGTATTATTTCCTTTTAGTTACATTAGTTTTTATTATCACACTAACAACATAGTCCTCATTTTTACAATTCAAATGATTTGCTTTCTTTTTATTTTTTGCCAAGGGTTTGAGCCGGAGAGAATTGTTTAACTTATTTTTTGTTACGATTCATCTCTCAACTATCTCCTTGTCTTTGTTATAGCCAAAGGGATTCTCTAACCGTATTATTGTCTTAATCTGTAGTGTGCAGTTTGATGGGCATGTAGAACAAAAGGATCTTACCGATATCAATGTTGGTATGAAATTGAGACGCTCGATGACATCATGCAGGGTTTTTTTTTTTTTTGGACGCAAGTGATACACTTAAGTCTGATCTTATATTTCCAGCCAGCTGGGGAGTCTTGGTCTTGTTTTCCAAATCTATATGTCTCACAAGGATCTTTTTCCTTCATCCGTGCTTTAGAAATGTCAAATCATTCATGAAATCGTAGTTTCCATGAAACTGTCTTAGAAGAACTGCAAAATATTTGCATGTGGCTGAACTTCATAGAAATACTGTAGCAAAGGTGTGAGGTCTGTATCCTGTTTACCATAGTCACTGAACCATGGCCAGTTTGTTCCCATTGATGTTGCAAATGCAAAGAGCTGGAGAAGACGTACGCATGGGTGAGATGTTATTTTAGACGCTCGTCCTCCTCTCCACCAGTACATTCACTTGAAATGTCATTACTGTCACTCATTTTCAGGTTTTGTTTGTTAACTGATGTGCATGTATACCTCATTTTACACAGGTCACATCAGGTTTAGGTTTTACGTAGAGAACCGAGTATTCAAGTGAAAGTGCTATTTTTGTATTATTAATGCTACTATGTGGTTTCTGGAGAGGAGATGAAAAATTAGGCCCAACGTTTTTAGACAGCACGAGTTTGTATATGTTTTAGATGCTTGACATTCCAATCGGAAAAGATTGTAACATCTGTAAATATTTTCCAGTTTGAGATGTTTTTAGTTTGGTAATGATGTGATGCTTGTCTCAAAGATTGTCATTTCTTCACTGCCGGACACATTCCAAAATCTTCACCCTGTGAACCATGACTGACCGTTAGCAGTATGACGGGCTTCTGTGCCTTAAACCTTCGAGTGGGATTATGGTCCCTCTTTTTTTTTTTAAATTTTGTTTTTGTATTGTACATGAGCTTAATAGTTTGTGCAATATATGCCTTAAACTTTAAGTGTGTTTTGTATAAGCATTTCAATGAAATAAAAGTTCATTTTTTCATACTTTCTGCATGTTATGGTATTTTTGTTGTCTTGAGGGCGACTGGACCAGTCTGGACTCACCTTTTGCATGGGCGAGTGTTCAAACTTTTGACTGGCCCTGTATAATTGTTGGCTGAAGCAGCAGACTAATTCTAGGTTGACTGCTTAATGTTATATGGTTATTACATTGTATAACCATACTATGTTATGTTACCAGTATACCCTGAGCGTTTCCTGGGTGATCTCTACACATCTGTTTAAAACAGGGGGTCCTTATGCTGCATTGTTGTTAAACTCCTTTTACACCTGTCTTGGTGCATTTGCCTGTCTCCTGGTATCTCTTCCAGGTTGATAGACACAGCAAACATGTGTGTGCCAGCCTGGAGGACCTGTATTCCCTCCACAGCGTCTGTAAACTGCAAATATTGTGTCACTGTAAAAAGCAGCCATGGATAAATCCCAAATGTGTAATGAGATGTGAGATAATACACTGCTCAAAATTAGGGGAACACTTTGTAATCCGAGTATAGTTACCAGTTAAACTTCTGGTATATTGATCTGGTCAGTTAAGTAGCAGAGGGGGTTGTTAATCAGTTTTAGCTGCTATGTTGTTAATGAAATCAACAACAGGTGCATCAGAGGGGCAACAATGACACAGACCCCAAAACAGGAATGGTTTTCCAGGTTGAGGCCACTGACTCCTCATCTCTTTTGGCTGATTTTTTACTGACTGACTTTCTACTGCTGTAGTTTTTCATTTAACTTGGATCAACATCTCTGTTGATAGCATGGTGCAGTACCTGGATGCTTCAGAGGTGGCACAAGTAGTCCAACTCCTCCAGGATGGCGCATCAATACGTACCGTTGCAAGAGGGTTTGCTGTGTTTCCCAGCACATTCTTAAAAGCACGGAGAAGATTCCAGGAGACAGGTAGTTACTCCAGGAGATGTGGACAGGGCCATAGAAGGTCCTTAAACCCTCAGCAGGATCGGTATCTGCTCCTTTGTGCAAGGAGGAACAGGACAGCCCACAGCCCTCCTGCAGGCCACTGGTGTGAATGTTTCTGACCAACCAATCAGAAACAGGCTTCATGAGGGTGGCCTGAGGGCCCAACATCCTGTAGTGGGCCCTGTGCTCACTGCCCAGCACTGTAGAGCTCGATTGGCTTTCGCCATAGACCACCAGAATTGGCAACATTGCCACTGGCGCCCTGTGCTCTTCACGGATGAGAGCAAGTTCAACCTGAGCACATGCGACAGACGTGAAAGTGTCTGGAGATGCTGTGGAGAACTTTGTGCTGCCTGCAACATCATTCAGCATGACCGGTTTGGTGGTGGGTCAGTGATGGTCTGGGGATGAATATTCCTGGAAGGACGCACAGACCTCTACAGGTTAGATAATGGCACCCTGACTGCTATTAGATATCAGGATGAAATCCTTGGACCCATTGTCAGAACCTACGCTGGTGCAGTGGGACCTGGGTTCAACCTGGTCCACGAAGAAATCCTGACCTCATGTGGCTAGAGTATGCAGGCAGTTCCTGGAGGATGAAGGAAATGATACCATTGACTGGCCCCCACTGGAGAGCGCCCACAAGGCTATCACAAAAATACATTTGAAAATATGTGTTGCTCTTGGCTCCCTTAACCCAAAAGGTTGCTGACCCCTGTTCTAGGAGAAGTGTATTTCCAATGCAACGTTATTGTCATAGCTTTCAACAATTGCATTTAAAAATAAGGGAAATTTTTGCAAAATCCGCCATCAGATTTTCCATCGTCCTCCCTACCTCCCTGGAAATGAAGTACTTCAGCCCACAAATTATATTCTCTCAACATCTTTTTCCAGTTTAGAACGTGGTGGTTTTGCTGCCATCAATCAATGCAATCTCGCACGATCCTGAATGAAAAGATAAAAACATGTTCAGCTCAGAGACCTTTTATTTTCTACCTTATAAAAGCTACAAAGTTGCACTGCACATAACATTTAGACATAACATTAAACATAAGATGTGAATGCCAATGCATGCTTCCATGGCTAGGATTTAGACTGCACAAAGTTCACAAACAACCAAGCAGGCGGAAACCAAAGCTGTGGTCAGGGGGATGAATAAACCTGCTTTGTTCACCTGAGCAATTTGAACTCTGCAGTTTGACAACACACATTCTGGACTCATCCACACAACCAGCTGGTGGGATCGGAACCCACCCCATCAAGCGCACATACCTCGATGTTTGATTGTCAAAAAGGAATAGACACAAAAGAGTAACATATTTCTTCATCCATTGAAATGTTCTGAGGGAGTGTGGTACGGCTAAACGGCAGGGAGAGGTAAACATGACCGGTATTTAGCAATGAATCCGATTGTCCTTGCACACATGTGGTGTAAAGTGCATCTTAAAGTCTGGCCGGTAGACGGGTATCCATGAGATGCAATACTTCATGAAGATAACTTAGTAAGTAGTCTATTGGGCAATACTGTTTTTTCGAATAAATCTTACAGGTATTCCTTATCTGTCCCATGCGACAGGCTTCATAAAAGTGGGAACTGGAAATTGATTTGTGGGGGCAGGCTCTTGCCTCTACTCTACTCGTCATCCTTGTCTTTGGCGCCGTGTTTGAGGATGCGCGTGAACTCGGCGTAGTTGAAGTTGCCCTTCTTGTCGATGGGCGCTTCACGGAAGAGCTCGTCCACCTCTTCGTCTGTGAAGCGGTCGCCCATGGTGGTCAGCAGCTCCCTCAGATGGTCCTCGTGGATAACCCCTTGGAGAAAAAGGGAACGTCTGAGGTGATAATAGAATTCGGGGCCTACCCCTAGCTGCTGAAAAACTGATTTTCAGCAGCTATCACCCCAGACTCTCACTCGTGGAACAAAACATCTGCAGTATTTTACCTTAGCCATAACTGCACTTGGGAGTGCAGGTTTGAAAAAGTGTTATTTTAAAATATAATATACTCTCAGGTAAAAAAGAAAAACATATCTAGACAATAATGCTAATTTCAGTTTAGGGAAGTCTTGACAGAAAATAATTGGGAACCACTGCTGTACTACAATGTAGTTGGTGTTGCAGCATTTCGAGGTAAATGATTGGGATATTATGTGATGCGCTTTGGTATTTTCTTAATGCACATTAAAACGTATAGACCGGGGGTGGGCAAACAAATCAGCCAATCCGGCCCACGGGGCATTTCAAAATCTGTACTACTGTTGCCCGCTTGAGTTGCCAAAAGGGTCAGATGCAATCTATAGCTTGTACCGTACCACACACGTCGCACAAAGTAACTTACCTACTGCGCCAAGTGAGCGTACAAATTCATATCTACGCACAATACCCATGCCAAAAAACACCCATATAGTTCAGCCGCAAGGCATGCTTGGTAGCTTGTGGTACTCTTTGTCCAACATTCTGATATGTTGAGGAGGTCGTCAGAATAGTAAACAAGGATAAGTTAACGGACTCTTGATATCCAGTGTTTCATTTTTCATGGTTCATATTGTTGTTGTTGCTAGACTACCCAGCATGCCTTGCAGGCATTTACAAATAAGTTGTGTTTAGCTCTTAGTTGTTGTTTATCACGCACCTAGTAGTAGTAGTTGATTTATGTGATATATAACATGCTGTGGATGAGAGTTTTTTTGTTCAGTTGCACCGTGAGCAAGTATGTCTTTCTGTTTGATAACCACCTATATATAGATGGGCTCTCTCCCAAATTTTTTAACCCAGTGTGGCTCACAAATCAAAAAGTTTGCCCATCCCTGGTATAGACTCACCAGATCCTTCTTCATCAAAGCAGGCAAAAGCGTTGCGGATGACGTCCTCGGGGTCAGTGCCGTTGAGCCTCTCTCCAAACATGGTGAGAAACATGGTGAAGTTTATAGGTCCTGGCGCTTCACTCATCATGCCCTCCAGGTATTCATCTGAGGGATTCTTCCCTAATGCCAACAACATGACAGTCATCCTCTCGAAAGAACTGTAAGAGTGTCATGAAGGGGAAATGGAGTGTGGTAATGGTACCCAAAGAGGCCAGCATGTCATGCAGATCCTCTTTGTCGATGAAGCCATCCCTATTCTGGTCAATCATGTTGAAGGCTTCTTTGAACTCCTGGATCTGAGACTGGTCAAACATGGCAAAGACGTTGGAGGTGGCCCTCTGGGGGCGCTTCTTTGTGGTCTTCCCCTTGGCACGCTTGCTCGACATGGCTGCAGCTGGCTATAGACCTGGGGACATGCACAATGCTTCATGCATATACGTTTGGATTTTGGCGCGCTGTGTAAAAACGCTTTTTAAATGACAGTAATACTCTTAATAGTACTGTATATTCTCTGGTTTCTTCTGCAATCTTCTCAGTTTGTCTCTAAAAGAGGGCTCATTGATGGGTGTGAAATACCGAAATAGACCTGTCACTCATATTCAGCCCTGCTAGAGTCTGTCATGCTGTGTGTGTAGGTGTGTGTGTGTGTGTGTGGGTGTGTTGCTCAGTGTGATTGTTGTTGATACCAAAAAGGCTAATTCAGGGCAGCGGCTGCTTTGTGCAGGATGGAGCATGCAGGTCCATTTGGCAGATGAGTCACACCAGGATGACATCATGCCCTGTGTGTCCCTGAGCTTTGCTACTGGGTTCCATTTCACTTGGAACAAGATGGCTACACCATTAAGAGGTGTTTATCCATTCTCTGGTAAAAATATGAAACGTGTGACTCACTCCAAAAGATACAATGTGACTGCAGAATAAAATGTAAAATAATAATAATGTCTATATTTTAGATATAATTAAAAATATATAATATATGATATAATGTATGTATTATTAATATCCGTATTGAGAGGTAATCATATTATTATTATTAAGCAATAATAACAATTATTATTATTAGTAGTAGTAGTAGTATCATTATTATCATTACTACCTCTTAATAATATTTACAATAAATACATTATATCCCATATTTCCAGTTATTAATAATAAAATGTTCAACCTGGGACAAAATGGCTACCCCATCAAAAAGTGTCCCTTGTCAATATGGAATGGGTTACTCACTTAAAAAAATACAGTATGACTTCAGAATAAGATGTAAAATATAAAATAATATAAACAATATTGTTTTAATATATTTATATAGATAAATACAATATTTTGTATATAATGAAAAAATATTATATATGATATTATTGTATGTATGTATTATTATTATTATTAGTAGTAGTAGTAGTAGTATCATCATTATCATAATTATCATTATCATTACTTTCTCTTAATACTCCCTCTTAATTATAATATTAATAATTAATACATTATATCCCATTTCCCCAGTTATAAAAATGTAATATTGACTGTATTATTGATACAGTGCAATGAGAGATGTTTGGTAATAAAAACATATTTTTTATTCTAATGTTTTGCTCATGAGACACACACACTGCCTGTGCTTTAACTAACAACCCATATTGTGTGCATTATTAGTCCATTATGTTAGTGTTTGTACTCCATACACTTACCGACCTGCTTCGTTTGGTAAGCCCGCGCAATGTAACAACTAACCAGCTCCAATACCAGAGCTGGCAGTCCGAGGGACATTTTTTAACATTGTGTTTACTCTTGTGGTTGTAGAAATGAACAGAATCACATGGAGAGCCACTTTTGAGGGAGAAATGCTGCACCATATTTACCGCCTATAGCATCAGGTCAAATATGACAATTAGCTCTCATGGTGTTTATTGTGATGAAGCGTGTTATCATCTGTGAAAACAACGTATAGTTTTTATTACTGCCAAGGAGTAAACACACTCTCTAAATCTCCACCTCAAGATGAAATATGTATAAATTAATTTAACATGCAAGCATATAGCAATAGCATCAAAACACACGCCATATTGTGCAAAGTAAGACAGAACAAAAGTGCTGATGTATTAATTCACATATTTTTCATTGTTGATTTATCTTCCTTATTGGCTTATTATTTTTGATGAGTTAATTGACGTATTAATATCAATACATTTAAGCGGAACCGATTGAATATTAATTATTGCCTTGAATACTTTTTTGCGTGTAAACAAGTCATATAAACAGTTACATGTTTCTTTTCATCTAGGGTTAGGGTTAGCGAGCTACTTATGCACTTGACAGCCATAAACGTTGAATATCTGATTCTCTGCGGTCACTATGAGCTGCTGGTATTGATGAGCCCTTTTGCAAAGTGTTAATCAGCTGACACAGTAGGTATACGCTTCACGATCACATGCAAACAGAGGAAAAGGAGTAATTGAGTTACCCATCAAAATGTCTACTTGGAGCTACTGGCCCAAACCCACCCGCTTGCTTGACATTGACATCTCCAGCAATTTCAGATCAACATTTTCAATAAGAGTGACTGTTTATTAATTAATTATTCGATTTGATCCCGCTCCGGAACATTTCAGTCTCTCCTCAATGTGCCTCGCACACTTATTCAACGCATTTAAATTATAATATGTATAGCTACTCACCACAAATGAAAGTAAGATGATGGAGTCGGAGTCACGGTGTAGCGTTTAGCCTAGCGCTAGAGGCTAGAAGGCATTTCTCCAAGTGACATCTACATGTCTCCAGGGGTTTAGCTGGTTTAGAGTGTCAAAGGTATAGCTGTGTGTGTTCAAGTAAAAAGAAAAACACACCAATTTGTCTTCTACTAGCTGGATTTATTATTCTTTAATATTATATTATAATTATATAAATTGCACTGACAGCAAGCGAACAGCAAGTACTAGCAAGGGTGGCCTTCAAGTAAAGCGGGTCGGGTTTGTGCGGACATACAAAATGTTGCAATACGGTGACGATTTCTTGGCTCGCTTCCTCTCTCTATTTCACAGTCTGGAGGACGAACGAGATTTAACTTCCAAGTTATCCTGTAAATAACCATGAAATGCCTCAATCGGATAAGCGTGTTTCTCATCCACATAGACTTTCATCGCCTGTGTGTGTGTGTGTGTGTGTGTGTGTGTGTGTGCCAGCTCCTATGTAAACAGTCCAATTTAAGGCCCTCTAATTGAGTTATCTGCTTTTCTGTAGTGAAACAAAGTAGGGGACTGTTTTCAGAACACAGTATGATCAATGAGGACAGAGCGGTGTAGTGTATCAACTATGCTGCATAAATCATATGCAGGGGCTTGGGTTTTTTTTAGGTCGTCCCTAAGATTCCCTCTGTTTTTTATCCCGACACACCCACACGCTCCCTCACACAGGGCTAAACTATTATCCTGTCATCCTTTGCTGGGACTTCAGCTCTGCAGGCCAAAGGTCAATGCGTTCCAAAAGCAAACGCAATCTGCATGGTTCAAAAGACACGCAGGAATTCCTGTGTAATTTACCAGTGAGATGGAAGTAAACACGGGCACAGCACTCTTCTGCCTAAGCTTCCCTCCCACGCCATGCATGATCCTAATGTTTCAGGAAAAAGGCAACTTTTCTCACCTTCTCTTCAGGTAGAAAAATGTGGGAGTCCCTCCAAACTGTTTTAGTCCAGTCCTGGCACAGCTGTAGTGCGGGAAGGGAAGCAGGCAGTCCCACTGAAAAAGTTTCAACAATCAGCCTCCCATCTGGCCCCTCCCCTTTCTTGTCCGGCCAATGGAGAGGCCGTCCTGTGGCGTACAAAGACATCTCTGGCCAGACGGTTTCTCCATACAAGGCAAAAGAATGCACAGGCTGCAGCTTGCTACTGCCACACAGACGCTACCCGGGATGTTTGTGGGGGGAGTAGGCAGACATGACAAGAACTTCCATAAGGCTGCCTTATTTAGAGAAAAGGGCCCAAATATTTAGAAGAGGGTGTGATGGTGAAGTGTGGTGGAGAAGATGCAGAGACATCGCAACAGCATCAATGTTTGACTTGGAAGATGTTGGGTGTCCTTAAATAGGCACTTTGCTTTGCCATCATCGGGACCTGAGCTTGCAGAGAAAACCTTGATTTGTGCCGCAGCTGCAACATCGCTTTTCTGCTTTCCAAGATGGGAAATCTTAGCCACACTTTAGCTGCAGCAATAGCATGTTCAAGAAACACTTCCTCAAAAACCTCATTGCTTGTTTATTAGCTTCATTCTGCGTTTTATGCCAGCTTCATCCAGAACAGGGGTCTGCAAGGCTCTCTTATCCTTCTGCTGTGGCTCCAGCAGTTTCTGTGTAGTCTCTAGGCCATCCCATCAGACGCCGTCACGAGCCTTTCAAAGCTCTGCATTGGAGTTGAGCATGTGCCGTGCTATTCTCCACCAACGTGCTAGGGTGAGGTAGCGTTTTAGGTGTTTTAGGGAAGAGTCTAGAGTCTAGTAGTGTCCAGTGGTGTCGGGTAGTGTTTTCTGGTTTGTCAACTTGTTAAGAAACCAAGGTGCAACTAATTTGTCATTGGTCGTTAGGTTACTTTGTCGCTAACGAGCAATGACAATACAAAGAGGTGTACTACGCGTGGAATTAATGGATGTGTAACAACGCTTTTATTTCGAATGTTCAGGATCAGCTTTATTGGCCTAGTATGCTTACACAGACAAGGAATTTGACTCCAAAATCGGTAGAGAAGGTTTAAGAACAGGAACAGGAAGACAAAAAAGTAACGTCACAATACTTTGGAGGACACTAAATAATAGCGTTACCTTCAGTTTTGCGGCTCCAAGTGGGTTTTCATTTGGTGGGTTCATTTGGGCCAAAATGGCGTTTTGATGCTAAAGGTTGCCGACCCCTGATCTAGAATATACTCTGTGTTTACTGTATCATTATGTTACTTTTGCTGCTGTGCTTTATGCTTTTTGTTTATTTTTTTATGATTCCGTTAACGTGTCATTATGACACATTCTGTACTTCCAATGTTACTCATGCATGTTTTTGTTCATTTATGTGTTTGTATTTTATTGTTTATTTCTTTTAATGCAATGTATATTCATGTGTTGAATATTTGTGATTTTGTAGGTGGTGTTTTCCTTGCTGTTTTTTGAAAATTCCCCTTACGGAGAAAAAAGGAAAAGGCTGTTTTTGCAGATGCGTTCACGCCCCCTGCTGACTAAAACGCCTTACTTTTTTGGTAGATAATTCACAGTTTATTATTATTATTTTACTGTGCTCTGAATTGATTTTATTTCTGATTATACTTTACAATTAATACAGACGACTTCTTTGGGACACCATCGCAGTTTTGTAGCAAGCACTTCGATATTTTTAAATGTATTTGATGGAGACATATTCTTTTGCTTTTATATTGTTTTCAAATTTTACTTTGAGCGGTCACTTTGGTCTCAAAACAACAGTTGATCTGTGCCGGTAATCGGGAATAGGTCATTCTTTTCAGAGATCAAGTCAATCAAGAGGACAAACTTCAAACAGGCGCTTTGTTGACGCACCTAAAGCGTAGGCGGGGCCTTCGCTCTACCGCGGCTCTTCATTGACTGTTATTATGACGCGCATGCGCAGTACACCAGGAAGCGTCCAGAATGGTCGACTGACTGCTTCACGGTCTGAAAATCGTCCCGAAAAGTGAGCTGTATTGCACTTTTGTAATTATGTCTGGAACTACTAATCTGTGGCTCCGCGGCCGTTCTACTGTAAAGGTGTTGAACAGTCGCACGGTAAGGTGACGGGGTTTAGAATGGTCATTTTTGGCTGGCGGCTGTTGACAGTTGAAAGCGGAGGTTACCTCGCCGTTGGGAAAGTGGTCTTCTCCTCAAGTCGGGGCTTTTATGAATATGCGGACAGAACCACAGTCCAGTTTTTTCCTTTATTTGGACAGTATCAATATGTCGCTTTTATTAGGGTGTCGTTTGCGTAGGCGTAGTCACTGGGCGTGTAACCCAAAGAGTGTTTTTTTTAATTTACCCGACAACCCGTTTGATTCGGACGCCCCCTTGCCAGTCAGTTGGTTACGTCCATAGACTGATCCTATAACATGTTTGTCATGTTGCATGCGGTGGCGCTGGCTCTGAATTTCAGTGTTACTTATCTTGACCTTTATATACCCATAACCTTTTCCACCGAGGGCCACATACCGAAAAATGAAAATATGCAAGGTAAACTGATATGCTTAGACGTTATATATATATATTTATTTAAAGATATGTTTATTATTGAAAGGGACTTTGCTCTTTCATCTTGTTTTCCCCATTTGTGTGTATATGTTTTCATTTTCCAAGTATATCTTTTCTTTGTCTAATTTTATGCCTTTATTCCCATAATGTTTGACGTTATTCTCATAGTATTGTAACTTTTCTTGGTTTTGTTTGTTTCTCATAATATTATGACTTTTTTTTAAAAAAAGCTTTTTTTTAATATTTTAAATCTTTGCTACTAAAATGACATTTTCCTGTAGTATTCTGAGTTTATATTCTGGTAAAATTGTGACTTTTTCTTTCATTGGAATGGCATTTTTTTCCTCTAGATTTTATTCTCATAAATTTACAGCCGTTTTTTTCCATTTCCGGGCATGTTTTAATCTTCAAACTCTTTAAATTATTTTTTATTCTTGTAACTTTAATCTTTTAAAAGAATCAACTAAATTTTGTAAAAATAAAAAATTATAAGTTTATTTGTTGTTTCCATCCATCCATCCATTTTCTTCCTCTTATCCGAGGTCGGGTCGCGGGGGCAGCAACCTAAGCAGAGAAGCCCAAACTTCCCTCTTCCTGGCCACTTTGTCCAGCTCTTCCAGCGGATGCTGAGGCGTTCCCAGGTCAGCTGAGAGACATAGTCTCGCCAACGTGTCCTGGGTCTTCTCTGAGCCCTCTTACCGGTTGAATGTGCCCTGAAGACCTCCCCAGGAAGGCGTTCGGGAGGCATCCTAACCAGATGCCCGAGCCATCTCATCTGACTCCTTTTGATGCGGAGGAGCAGCGATTCTACTCCGAGTCTCTCCCGGATGACAGTGCTTCTCACCCTATCTCTAAGGGAGAGCCCAGCCACCCTGCGGAGAAAACTCATTTCGGCCGCTTGTACCCGCGATCTTGTCCTTTTGGTCACTACCCAAACCTAAAGACCATAGGTGAGGGTAGGAACGTAGATCGACCGGTAAATTGAGAGCTTTGCCTTTTGGCTCAGCTCTCTCTTCACCAAGACAGACCAGTGCAGAGTCCGCATCACTGCAGACGCTGCACCAATCCGCCTGTCCATCTCGCGTTCCATCCTTCCATCACTCGTGAACAACACCCCGAGGTACTTAAACTCCTCCACTTGAGGCAGGACCTCATCCCCAACCCGGAGATGGCACTCCACCCTTTCCCGGGTGAGAACCATGGACTCGGACTTGGAGGTGCAGATTCTCATCCCAGCCGCTTCATACTCAGCTGCGAACCGATCCAGTGAGAGTCGAAGGTCACGGCTCAATGAAGCCAACAGGACCACATCATCTGCAAAAAGCTCGAATCCTGCGGCCACCAAACCGAAACCCCTCAACGCCCAGGCTGCACCTAAAATTCTGTCCATAAAAGGTAGTGAATAAAATCGGTGACAAAGGGCAGCCCTGGCGGAGTTAAACCCTCACTGGAAACGGGCCTGACTTATTGTCGGCAATGCGAACCAAACTCTGACACCGGTCTTACAGGGAACGAACGGCCTGGATTAGGTGGTCCGATACCCCATATTCCTGGAGCACTCTCCACAGTATTCCTCAAGGAACACGGTCGAATGCCTTCTCCAAGTCCATAAAACACATGTAGACTGGTTGGGCAAACGCCCATGCACCCTGCCGAGAGTATAGAGCTGGTCCACAGTTCCACGACCAGGACGACCACAATGCTCCTGCTGAATCCGAGATTTGACCCTCCAGCGGATCCTCTTCTCCAGAACCCCTGAATAGACCTTACCGGGAAGGCTGAGAAGAGGGATCCCACGATAGTTAGACCACACCCTCCGGTACCCCTTCTTAATAAGCTGGACCACCACCCCGGTCTGCCAGTCAAGGGGCACCGACCCCTGACGTCCACGCGATGCTGCAGAGTCGTGTCAACCAAGACACTCCCACAGCATCCAGGGCCTTAAGGAACTTCGGGCGGATCTCATCCACCCCCGGGGCCTTGCCACCAAGGAGCTTTTTGACCACCTCAGTGACCTCCGCGCCAGAGATAGGCGAACCCGCCTCAGAGCTCCCAGGCACTGCTTCCATGTTGGAAGATGTGTCGGTGGGATTGAGGAGGTCTTCAACATATTCGCTCCACCGGTCCACAACATCTCGAGTCGAGTTCAGCAGCACACCGTCCCCACCATACACAGTGTTGACTGTGCATTGCTTCCCCCTGCTGAGACGGCGGATGGTGGTCCAGAATCTCTTTGAAGCCATCCGGAAGTCGTTTTCCATGGCCTCTCCGAACTCCTCCCATGTCCGGGTTTTTGCCTCAGCGACTGCCAGAGCTGCAGACCGCTTGGCCTTCTGCTACCTGTCAGCTACCTCCAGAGTCCCATTTGCCAAAACGGCCTGATAGGACTCTTTCTTCATCTTGACAGCATCCCTCACCACTGGTGTCAACCAACGGGTATTGGGATTACCGCCACGACAGGCACAAATGACCTTACAGCCACAGCTTGGATTTGTTGTTTTGTTTCTCATAATATCATGATTTTTTTATATTTCAACACTATGATACTAACATGTTTTTTTAATATTATGCCATTATTTTTGTAATATCTCAGCTGAATTTTCCATTTTTGCTGCTGTGTTTTTTTAAAATGGTTTCTTGTGAAATTAAATTTTTAGAATGTACAGCGAGCCACACTGTGGACACCCCCTGCTATATAGCGTTTTTTTTTAAATAATAGCTTAGTATTTTTTTTCAATTATTTTCTTTACTTAGTCACTGCATAACCCATTTGCACACATTCTATTCTCTTGTCTTTAATTGGAGACTTAGCTACAGGGCGTGAACAAACTTCAAAAGACAAGATGTAGGACAAATGTAAAATATTGTGTCAACATGTGAAAGATATGTTGTGAATGAATTATCAGTAATATATATGGAGAAGGGGTAAAATTCTCCACAATTCTCCACAGTTTCTGTAGACTATCAGACTAAATGGAAAAAGTCAGAAAGTGGGTTGAATTACCGCTAAAATCCCCCAAAGAGGAGCACAAATGGATACCTTTCACAATCATTTAGTTCCACAGCTAAAACACTCTGTTGTAGTACATTTGATCAGATTACTATATTGATATGTATTGACTGACTTACTTGTTGAAGTGGTGTTCTTCTACATGCATCAGCATCCGCTGTACTTTGTGAATCATTTGCTTGACATCGTTCAAAATGGAACAGCCTTTCCAAAAACAAGTAAATAAACAGTAATTTCCACTTGGTGGACCAGGACACCATATACGGATCCTTCATCTCTGATGGTCAGGAGAGCTGTGGTCAAGCCCAGAAACTGTTAGTCGTGTGCGTTGGATGTTTGAATAGCCCATCTAAGCTTTTCTAAGCCTTACAGAAAGTGCTAGATGGCTGTCATGTGCAGCACCAGTGAGGAAGTATGAACTGGGCAGCGTTAAATTGTGCAACATAGAGGAAGCGAGAGCGTTAGACTGAATGTGCCAGGACCGTGTCACATAGACAGCTCATTTGACCTCTGTGTAACTCAGCACAGGATGGATCAGCGATGTAACCATAGATGATAATATCGCTATAAAATTTGTCCAAGTGGTAACGTAAATGGGATGTATAAAAATTCCACAAATCTGAATTAGGAGTGGCTTAGGTGATGAAGAGATAAAATGACCATTGATGAGTAATATGTGAAATGTACAGGAAGGTTACCTGGGCAACCAGTGCCTAACTTGCCCACGGGAAACAACGTGTGTGTGAGGTTTCAATGGTGGAGTAGTATGGCGGAGGGAAGGTCAAGAAGTAACAACTTGGTTGGTAAGGGACATCTCCACCCTTCACTGTGGGTAAGACTTGACTTTTAGGCATACATGACATGTGATGCGTTTGCTCCTAGTTCTGATACTCAGCAGATGAAATGTTTTTTTTTCAGTAATTTGGGTATCCAGGGGAAAATAAAATTTATCTGCTTGTCTTGACAGCAGACACTTGACAGTGTCTGTTGTTCCAAGTGGTGGACTGCATTTTGACTCCACGATTGCTTGACTTAATTACTTAATCAACAATAAATTCTACATGATGAAGATTTCCATTTTTTGTGTGAAATAGCCATATCTGAGCTCTAGTTTTGGGTTCTGCATTATTCAGAATCAATCAGAATCAGAAGGACGGCACATGTTAGAGGTTTTGGAGATAAAGTCAGAGAGGCCAGATTGAGATGGTTCGGACATGCCCAGTGGAGAGAGTGAATATATTAATAGAAGGATGCAGAGTTTTGAACTGGCAGGAGGCCTAGAGGAAGACCAAAGAGGAGGTTTATGGATGTAGTGAAAGAGGACATGAAGGTAGTTGGCGCAAGAGAAGAAGATACAGAAGACAGGGTTAGATGGAGGCAATTGATACGCTGTGGCGACCCCTGAAGGGATAAGCCGAAAGGAAAAGAAGAAGAAACCCACTTTCTGTGTTAATTCGATAACAGAAAATGCTGAGTCAACAAGTCTTTGTTGTTTCAATAGCCTTGGGCAAATTTGTAGTCGGTTATTTGGCCTGCCGTGGCTTGTTGAGGGGAATGTAGTCTATAATCTGAATTGTTGGACAAATTTATGTGCCGCTCTTTTCATATTTGCCGCCCTGGGTGGTTACTGCATGGATTTACTGTACCACTTTTATGTATCCAATAATATCATTTAGAGCTGCAACAATTGATCGATGTATTTATCCATCCCATTTTCTACGCCGCTTATCCTCACTTATGTCGTGGGGGTATGCCAAAGCCTATCCCAGCTGACTTTGGCGAGAGGGAGAGTACACTCTGGACTAGTCGCCAGCCAATAGCAGTGATTGATAAATAAATTATCCAATTCATTGACAACTGTTTTGGTTACATTTTAAAATGTAATTATCCCCTGATTTTCCGTGGTCATCCCTGAAAGCAAATCTTATCTTTGTGTTGTATTCATATACAGGGGGATTGAAAAGTAACTCCCTATTTTAAAATACGAATTTATCCATGTGTTGTAATATTTTTCTCAAGTCTTTTTGCGTATGTTCCCATAGGTATGGGTGAGTCTATTCTACAAAACCAACGACTTTGGAAGAACTTGAAGGGGCAAATACGAGAAGTTATGTTATCCATCCCACAAGAGTTTCTTGTTAAATCAGTTAATGTGGTTCTCAGGCGGCTTGAGAAACTGCTGGCGAATGATGGCGCACATATCCAATTTAAATTAAAACACCATACAATACACTTTGTACTCATTTTCAATTCTTGTAAGAATTAAAGTTTATGAATAAATTACAAGTACTTAAAAATAGGGAGTTACTTTTAGTGATTAAAGCAGCTTTTACTAACTGAAACTGAGTTGCTGACAAAAAATTGCAGGCTTTCTACATCCTCGCTCTTCTTCCATTTTGTTTTTGGGTTGTAGTCTCAAACCATGAATATTGTGGGCCAGTTGGCAGAGACTGTCTTTGTGACAGTCAAGGAGCTATATCGTGGCCTCAACCCTGCCACTCTCACTGGAGGGATCGATGTCATTGTGGTACGTCAGCCTGATGGGTCCTTCCAATGTTCCCCCTTTCATGTCCGCTTTGGAAAGCTGGGTGTGCTGCGCTCCAAAGAGAAAGTTGTGAGTCCGTTAATATTCTCTTCGATTTCAGAGTTTTTTTCTTGGCTTTTAATTCCTAATGATGCTCTCCGATGTTGTGTAGGTGGACATTGAGATAAATGGAGAAGCAGTGGACTTGCACATGAAGCTAGGGGACAACGGTGAAGCTTTTTTTGTTGAAGAAAATGACGACATGGAGGTAAGATCAGCAAACAGAGAGATACTTTGACATAAACATCAGTATATAGGGATTCTTTTCTGTTTTTGTATTGTTTCCTCCATTCCACACAGTCCCAAGTCCCACCCCATCTCTGCACCTCCCCGATCCCTTTTGCCACCATGGAGGGCACAGAGGAGAATCCTGAAGGATCATCTACCATCCGCAAGAAGAAACGTCGCCGTAAACGCATGCGCTCAGATAGTCACCGAAAAGAAGAGGCCAGTTCATCTTCAGAGGAGCGAGAGAAAGACAGAGAGTGGGAGAGTGACCAGACCACCAGGCAGGAGAGTCCAGCTAAATATGAACATGTCACACCTTTGCAAGTCAGGTTAGTGAGCTAACAAATGTGCAGAGGAACAAACTCCATAGCCACTTTTTAGAGCGGTTTGCTTTTTATGTGTTTTTCAACTTACGGTATGGTTCTGTCTGATTGCATTTATGTCTAAAAATAATTGACTACCTCTTTCTTGTCAGAGCAGACACTGCTAATTGCAGAAACAGCCACATTCCATCCTGTGGTCTGCGTTGCGTTTTGTCAGATGCTCATTTAAGTAGACGTTTGTGCCTTCCTAGTTCTTCTTCTGTTTCAGCAGTGCAGTTTTGAATTCCCTGTTGGGGAACTTGATGACAGGTGTGGTGTTGTTTCTGTCATACAGTGGGATGCAAGTATCAATGGTGTTGATATCTACATCCACCTCCTTTGATTGTAGGAAGCTGACAATCTGTTGCTTTGCTGAAGGAACATTCATTCCATCTGGTTCTCCTCTGTTATGAGCTTCCCTATCTTTTGACCTGGCTGTAATTCTGAGCCCTGTGAGGATCACATCATTCATTCGTGAATTTTGATTCATGAACTCTAAGATCCTTGCGTAATGCTCTATTTTCTTCCATATGGATTTTAGCTTCCTTGAGTGCAGCGCACAAGGCAGCATTTTCTTTCAATAGTGGTTTTATATTATCCTGCAAAGCTTGATATCACTGCATAGTGCTTTATCTGCCATAGGGTTTTTAACCTCTTTAAGCAGCACACAACGCAACATTTTTATCTTGCAACTTCTCGATTTCTTCTTTTAGAGCTTTAGTTTCTTTGCTCAGTGCTATTTTTCTCCATAAGGTTTATGACATCACCATATACCCATTGGATCTTTTCGATGAGACTGTCATTCTACGATTACACACAAAAAATCTCCACCTCCATCTGTCTTATCTTCCTGTGGTCTTGCGTCCAGAACTCCCTGAAATTTTCCTCTTCTTCTTGTTTTTCTGATGTGCTCGATTCATGGCTGTAGTCGTCCTCCTCCACCACATTTTGTTCTTCTTGGTTTTCTGATGTACTCGACTCATGGCTGTAGTCGTCTTCCCCCTCCACCACATTTTGTTCTTCTTCTTGTTTTCCTGATGTACTCAACTCATGGCCATGCATCCTTTACAATTGTAATAGATGCTTGCATGCTTTTCTTTTTTCGTTTGTTTGGCATTGTTGCTATGCAACTGCTTTAAACTTCAGTAATTACCCGGTTAGCTTGGCTTCCTAGCAGCTAAGTTGAGGGAATCAACAACCAGTTGCGATCTTGTGTTCATGAAATGTATTCAGAAAAGCACCAAAATAGTTGTAGTTTATAGTATCCTCAGCAGAGCCCTCGCCTTGTACATCCTCTACAGTCAACAAAGGGGAAAAAAAAGGTTTGTGTCAAATTGTACAAAAATCACACAAATAAAGGCAAAAAAAAAAGGCTGGCTATTTGCCAGGTGCTCTTGGAATTGTCTAATGGCTAAATTGCAAAATGTACAGTCAATCCATGTGATTGGTGTAAGTATCGGCTGAGCTCACTCATGGATGACCGGTATTGGAATCGGCAGCATCAAACCATGATCGGAGCATCCTAGATCCACCTGGGAGCTAGAGATCTTGCTGACGGGTAGGGAATCAAATACTTATTTCCTTCATGGAAATGCAAATTTATAACTTTTTGAAACACATTTTTCTGGATTTTTTTGGTCATTGTTTTCTCACCGTGTTCAAATAATCCTACCATTGAAATTATAGACCGATCATTTCTTTGTTAGTGGGCAAACTTACAAAATCAGCTGGGGTTCAAATAGTTTTTTCCTTCACTGTATAGTAGGCAGCTGGTGTAGTTTTTTGCCCTAATTTGCACAAATGAAATATGTTTTTCACTGTGACGATCACTGTGTTTTGTATGTGTGTTCAAGTAAGTCAGTGTACTACTCGCTGTCAGAGGAGCCAAATGAAGTGGAGCTTGAGGCCAGAGATGCCCATCCACACTCAGATGGGGACCAAACACCTGTAGAAAAGTGCGGAAGATCAGTATCTCTCTGTATTTGACTCCACTGACCTAGACAGGAGATCAGTAATACATACCTCTTGTTATCCAAGCAGTGTTTTCGACAGTCGTCCATCCTCACCTAAGAGTGACTCTGAGCTTGTGGTTAAAAGCCAAGAGTCCCCTGGGCTGCCGATGCAGTGGAACTGGGGAAGCTTTCCCATGGTATACACAAGACTCACACATGAAAGCCCTACATTGGCGAGTCAGACTGTAAAGTTCCTTTGTCTGCCTTCCCTCTTTACAGCCACGAAATTCTGAGAGGACATCATTGGAGATAGAGCAATCCAACTCTTCACATTTTTGTACTATTCAAAGACAAGACTCCTTTGACTTTGACAATGAGCCTGTGATCAGCTGTGGCAACCGGGTAACCGTGGTAAGACCACAACCCAGGACACAGTCTCTAGATTTCAGCTTGAGCTCCCTTTCGCAAATGCCTCTGACCTTTGACACCCCTTTTCACGTCACCAATTCAAGCCATAGTGAACTTTCAAAGTCTTATACATTAACAAAGAGAGAGGACACTGCGTCCCTTTCTCAGGAAGATGCTACAGCCATTACTGAGCATCTTAGCAGTGTGAGTGAGGTAGCTTGTCCTGATATAACTAACAATAACAGCCAGACAATTAAAGATGAAGCTATAATTCCAACAAATGATGCAGACATCAGAAGCACTTATTGTGCAGATGCATCTCATCTTGCACCCTTGAGTGGACAAAGCTCCGCCGGTAGTGCTCCTGCCAGTGAGGGTGACAGTGGGATAGATCCCTGTGCCGAGGGAGCTGAGGAGGATGGCAAACCTGGAGTGGAAAAAGATGAAGCCAAAGACCATGGCGCTGGCTCGGTGGCTGGTGAGGAGTTAGCAAACTGCTCAGAGACATCCACCAAACACGAGCAACAAGACACAAGACACACGAGTGAGTCGTTTTCCCACTGATCATTTATATTCTTCTTTAAAAAAACAACATTAGTACATGTTGGAATGATTTTTTTCACAGACAGGCGTAATCACCATCTGGGACCTTCAGACATTTACTTGGATGATCTGACCTCGCTGGACCCCGAGGTTGCTGCGCTGTACTTCCCAAAGAGGTAAGACTAGATTGACAATAGCTGTCCAAATGCAGGAACTACCTTCTTTTGAAAACCGCATTTGAAGGCCAATTACATCAAAACTGTGCAAAGGCTGTCCCAATTCCGAGGCAGCTTGTTTTCTGGAAGATGCACTACTCCTATACAAGTGATGCAAATTAGAAATGTCACAAAGAGCCGTAAAAAAAAAAAAAAAGATGACGCTACTTTTGGTAATACCTTCAGACATTGCATCCATAGCCTGCATAGAATGTGTGTAGCCCCTAAAGTGGGTTAGAACTAATGAATATAAGTCATTCATTCATACTGTGGAGCAAACTGCAATCTGTGGTTGTGCTAAATCCTAGATACCCAAGATAGGTTCCCGATTGTAATAGTGAGTACATAAATAAAAATTAAAAACAATTAGCGCAGAAAACTCAGAATTCCGGGTATGCCTGAGTGCCTCACAGCACAAGGAGAAAAGTGCATGAACTTGTTCATTCAAGTGAGTGTAATGATAATGTTGTGCATTAAGAGTGTTTAATCTTTGAAGATTTCATTTCCAATCCCCACATGGCGCAGCTGTGTAAACCTGTCACTGTGTGGGAATTCCCCTAAAAATGAGGCTTTTTCGTATTTTTGTACTTTCATTACTGCTTTATCATGATTTTCAAACTTCCACCTTCAATTTGGCATAAATTGAAAACGCAGACTTAAACAATAGCCATCATGAGTGGACAAAAAATGTGAACCTCAAATTCAACTCACTCAATCGGAAGGAAACAGACTGGAATAATAAATATATTGGATGATTACTTGTATCAATCATTGCTCATGTGAAACTTTTATCAAAATGTGACCATGCAAAATATCAAATCAAGAATGAATTATCAACCAAGGAATTATGTTCAATATTTTAAAGTTGATTTAATGAAGATACAAAAGATGGCTTTACATCAAAATTCGGTAAATACATTGGAACCACTGTGCTAAAAGATGTATAGTAGTTATGTGACTGCGCGTGTGGTGTGCCTGCAGTGAAACAGGGAGTCCCTCTGCTCATGTAGCAGATCAAGGCTCCTGCTCGGGAAGCCAGTCACCACAATCAGTGGGCGCGATGGACAGCGGTACTGAATACTCAGATTTTACCTCCTTTGCCACAGACGTCACCATGTCCCTCTGTGGACAAGTGGGTGACACCAGCCAAATCACAAAAGGTACAGTATGTTTGAAGTCAGTGGTCTTATGAGCATTTGTTTTATGCACCGTGCAAGTAGGATAGTGCCAAATCAATGTTTTGTTATTTATTCAGAGAAGTTTCTGGAGCATTCTGTGTCATACCAGGACTTTGCCAACAATCCAGGCATCATTGAAGACCCGAGCCTTGTAATTTGTATCAACTCCAAGTAAAATTTCTAAACTTTAATCATTTATTTTTTCAATTTACTGATTTATATTTAAGTTCTTGCTCACATTTCTTTTTAACAGCTATTATAATTGGGCAGTGGCAGCTCCAATGCTCTTGTCCATGACAGCTTTCCAAAAGGATCTACCTAAGGTAATTAATGAAGCTTATCACTGAGCTCTTGAATAATGTGCCACCACTTGATTGATGAAACCGAAAGGAGTAAAGTGTGACAGGATTTTAATTTACATTCCATTGTTTCCATTGTGTTTTTGATGCTTAGAGTACAGTGGAGAGGCTGGTAAAGGACAAAATGCCCAAAAAATCAGGACGCTGGTGGTTCTCCTGGAGGAGACGAGACTTGGACATGAATAAGGTTTCTAAAATTGTATCTTCATTAAAAAAAAAACTGTGATTGTAAACAAATTATAAATGTCACTTTATTTGTGTTTGTTGGACTTGTTTGAAGCCACTACCACTCGACCATTGGTTGTTCTCAAGATACTGTTTTGTTTTCTCAGCAGCAACGCTCAAAGGAAGGCCAGAAGATCATTGTTGGAGATATGACCACCGTCAAGTATGTTAATCCACTAATAATTTCTCACACTGTTCTATGCTATCATGCTAGAACATGCTACTGTTCTGTTCTGTTCTATATTTATGTGCTTAGCACTTCATTAGGTATGACTGCAAACTTGTGATTGAGGTAGTTCAATATTATGGGGCATGTTATTACCAGGGGTGTTTATATTAGGAGCATGTGCAGTGCTGCTCTGTGAAGGCACTTGTTGGCCAATATTGCAGATTTTTTTCCCTCAGAGCCAAACTGGATGATGCAGACAGTGATGAGGTGGCAGGGCCTGGTCAAAAACCTTACCTTCCTTCTAGCTTGTCAACAGAAACTTTCCGCACTGCTCAGTGTATCAGCCAGATGTACCGCAAGTCCTTACGTTTGACCTCCAAACAGATTGTAAGAAGACACACGCTTTAAGTAAATACTGTACATGTTACTCCCCACTGTTCACTCTTACTTTCCTAACTAGGAGAACTTGAATTTGCGTGACGGAGCCAACAAGGTAATTTTTAGTGTGACCACTCAGTACCAGGGCACTTGTCGCTGTGAAGCCGCCATCTATTTGTGGAACTGGGACGATCGCATCATCATATCAGACATAGATGGGACCATCACAAAGTAAATACAGCTGTCTTTCCATATTTCCTTCTTTACTTGCCTTGCGTGATGCACATGTATGAGCTCTGTACCTGACTCTTCAAGTCTTCAAACAAGCGTTGTTTCCCGCAGGTCTGACGCTCTGGGTCACATCCTGCCTCAGTTTGGCAAAGACTGGACACACAAAGGCATTGCCAAACTCTACCACAAAATCCACCAGTATGTACCGTGTATTTGTGGATTTTTCATCAACATATTTGTCAGAAAAGCTGCTTTTTTGATCTTTTAATCTCCATAATTAGGCCATTATTTTGTAGAAATTGAAAGGCAGCACACTGTCAAGATTGCACAGGGCATAGAGGTAGTAAATTTCCACATTTCTAGGCCCGCATTACCCCAACATGAAGTTACCTAGCATGCCTTGTGGGTTATACATGTATTGTTTTGGATCTATAATAGTATGTAAATACAATAGTATTTATGTCAATACCCACATACTGTAGCCTGCATGGTGCAGTTTTATTGTGTGTTCCACATGTGTTGCTTGTGTTTTTGCTTGCACCATGAGTGAGAGACTTATTTGGGTTGATCACCTCCCATTGGCTAGTGTTGCCCAGACATGATTAGAGTGTAATAGACATCTTCCTGGGTGTCTGAGTTCATTCTGGGTGGTCTTAAAAAAACAAAAACAATCTCACTGTCAAGTTGGGATCTACTGTAGTTCAGCCAAAAACAGCAAGATAATATAAAGAGATATAAATGATATAAACAGTATGTACAGTACATACCTGTTAAAAAGGGTATTCCTATCTTTACAGAAATGGTTACAAGTTCCTGTATTGTTCAGCTCGTGCTATTGGAATGGCGGCCATCACCAAGGATTACTTGCAGTGGGTGAATGACAAAGGCACTGTTCTTCCAAAAGGCCCAGTACTACTAGCACCGAGCAGTCTGTTTTCAGCACTACACAGGTACTGTTACCATTTATGATGTCCTACCAATAGAACATGTTCTGTTGCTCATTCCATTTTATTCTTAGGGTATTGTACAAGTTGAAATTGTAATTGTAACTTGTCCAGGGAGGTGATTGAGAAGAAGCCAGAGGTGTTTAAAATTGCCTGCCTTAGTGACATCAGGGACTTGTTCAACCCTAACAGACAACCCTTCTATGCAGCCTTCGGCAACAGGACAAATGTATGTAGTCCTGCACATTGTCTCTTACTCCACCGATATTTGTCACTATTATATTGTACAGTGTTATGAAAAACTATTTGCCCCTGTCCTGACTTTTTATTCTTTTGCATGTTTGTCACACTTAAATGTTTCTGCTCATAAAAAAATAGTTAACTATTAGTCAAAGATAACATAATTGAACACAAAATGCAGTTTTTAAATTGAGGTTTACATTATTAAGGGATGAAAAAAACTCCAAATCTACATGGCCCTGTGTGAAAAAGGGTTACCCCCCTCGTTAAAAAATAACTGTGGTTTATCACACCTGAGTTCAATTTCTGTAGCCACCCCCAGGCCTGATTTCTGCCACACCTGTTTCAATCAAGAAATCACTTAAACAGGAGCTACCTGACACAGACAAGTAGACCAAAAGCACCTCAAAAGCTTGACATCATGCCAAGATCCAAAGAAATTCAGGAACAAATGAGAACAAAAGTAATTGAGATCTATTAGTCTGGTAAAAGTTTTAAAGCCATTTCTAAAGCTTTGGGACTCCAGCGAACCACAATGAGAGCCATTTTTCACAAATGGCAAAAACATGGAACTGTGGTGAACTTTCCCAGGAGTGGCCGGCCGCCCAATATTACCGCAAGAGCGCAGAGACAACTCATCCGAGAGGTCACAAAAGATCTCAGGGCAACATCTAAAGAACTACAGACCTCACTTACCTCAATTAAGGTCAGTCTTCACGACTCCACCATAAGAAAGAAACTGGGCAAAAATGGCCTGCATGGCAGAGTTCCAATACGCAAACCACTATTAAGCAAAAAGAACATTAAGGCTCGTCTTAATTTTGCTAAAAAACATTGCGATTACTGCCAAGACTTTTGGGAAAATATCTTGTGGACTGACGAGACAAAAGTTGAACTTTTTGGAAGGTGCGTGTCCCATTACATCTGGCGTAAAAGTAACACAGCATTTCATAAAAAGAACGTCATACCAACAGTAAATCATGGTGGTGGTAGTGTGATGGTCTGGGGTTGTTTTGCTGCTTCAGGACCTGGAAGGCTTGCTGTGATAGATGGAAGCATGAATTCTACTGTCTACCAAAAAATCCTGAAGGAGAATGTCCGGCCATCTGTTCGTCAACTCAAGCTAGAGCAATCTTGGGTGCTGCAGCAGGACAATGACCCAAAACACACCAGCAAATCCACCTCTGAATGGCTGAAGAAAAACAAAATGAAGACTTTGGAGTGGCCTAGTCAAAGTCCTGACCTGAATCCCATTGAGATGCTCTGGCATGATCTTAAGAAGGCGGTTCATGCTAGAAAACCCTCAAATAAAGCTGAATTACAACAATTCTGCAAAGATGAGTGGGCCAAAATTCCTCCAGAGCGCTTAAAAGACTTGTTGCAAGTTATCGCAAATGTTTGAATCCAGTTATTGCTGCTAAGGGCGGCCCAACCAGTTATTAGGTGCAGGGGCAATTACTTTTTCACACAGGCCTATGTGGGTTTGGATTTTTTTTCTCCCTAAATAATAAAAACATCCATTTTTAAATACTGCATTTTTTGTTCAATTATGTTATCTTTGACTAATAGTTAACTATTTTTTATGAGCAGAAACATTTAAGTGTGACAAACATGCAAAAGAATAAAAAGTCAGGAAGGGGCCAAATAGTTTTTCACACCATTGTAAATCAAAGTCCACCACTGTCACAAATGTCATTTGGCCAGATGATGTTGTTGGCATTTTCTTACTTCCTTTGTACTGAGTGTGCGAAAATGTGAACATTAGAAGCATTAGAGCTTCATATTACACAGGTAGTAATTATTGACCATTTAGTTTATATACTGTATTTTTTCTTATATTGGCCATGGGTGTTTATATGTTTATCCATTTAACTCAATTAGGGGTGTGCTATTTATTAATAGTTTTTTTATTTATACAAATGGATTGTTTTTAATTCAGTAATATTACAGTTAATAAATAATCATGTTATACTCTAGCCTCCAAAAACACTGAAGAGTAGATCTCCATGTTTTCTTGTTTAAAATTATTCATATTGGCTGTCTCCTTGCTAACTTTGTTTCTTCCATCTGAGGCACGTTTTCTTTAAGTCAACACACATTAGGTTGTTCCTTTTTTGATTTTCCAATTGCTAAATCTATTCAATGTTTGGTAGCCTTTGCTCCAGAATGCTCCACGCAGTAGCAGCACTTGGATATAAAACTCTGAACTTCAGTCTGCAATGCACGTGTGTTGTAGTAATGGTGGATGTGATGTTTTGTTGCTTGATCCCAGATACAGAGGCAAGAGGCAGGTGGAGTAACAAAACATACATTTATTTAAGGTAAAGGTCCAACGAAAAGCGATGGTGGCAGAAGTGCACACCATGAAGGGGAGTCACTAAATTAGCAACAGTTCAGATGCAGTGGCTGGAGGGTTGAGTACACCAGGCACACCTTGGGGCAAGCAAGTCCCATTCCCCTAAACTCCAACTGGAAAAAGATAAAGGGTTTGAACAGTCAAAAGTCAGCACGAAGATCATAAACGAACTGTGCAGCGTGCTGTTGTTGACAAGGAGGAATTCACCAGCGCCTCTCAGCTGTAGGGAATGAACTAAAGAAGGAGCTGCTGCAATTGCTTGGAGGTGTGCCCGGTGGCTCCGCCTCCAGCCAGAGAGCTGAAAAAAACAAAGCAAGGCCAAAAAACAGGAAAAGCAACGTTTAAAATAATAAGTACAGCCACGACATGAAGTGGCATGTAGCAGATGGCTATCGCATGACGCATGAGGGTTATCGACTTAAGTGAACCGAGCCATGTAATGGAATGGGTGCCACTAATAAAGGAAATAGGTATATTTGACTCAGGAAATAAGGTATGCTAATAAGTGATGCTTAAGTTACACGCTTGAAATGTTGCATAACTCAAACCCTTTGTTTCTGCAGGATGCCTTTGCCTACACTCAGGTTGGGGTGCCTGACACCAAGATATTTACTGTCAATCCAAAAGGAGAGATGATCCAAGAGAGGACCAAAGGAAACAAGTCCTCGTAGGTTTTCAATTTTGTGTTTGTATTAAAAACTGTTTTTTGAAATGTATCTTTCATGCAGGTATTGCCAGCTCGGTGAGTTGGTGGAGCATTTCTTCCCTGAGCTTGACGGGAGCGGGCCTTCTGCTTTGGTCTGTCCTGAGTTCAGCAGTTTCTCCTATTGGAAGGAGCCGCTGGAAGAAGTGGACTTTGACACACTACTGTAGACGCACCCTCCCTCCTTACATTTTGCCAAAATGAATTACCACTCTCTGCCTTAATGTTTTTTTCCCAGCATGCCTAATCTTGCCTATGATTGACTTTAGCAACTGATGTTGGTGCTGAATTAACTGGCAACATTTCCTGCTTATGACACAGTAAGTGATGATCATAGATATTGCATTGCAGTGCTAAAGCATGAATTACACTGCTCTGGCTGGCTGACGTTCAAACACAACAAACCCTACAATCAATCCAATGTTAATTACAAATATGCAATTTCTCAAGTCAGATGTCGCATTTATTTTTGTATGGAGGACTGAAATTCAATGAAATTATTTTTGCCTGGCATTTTTAACATGTAGCTCAAAGTGTGGACCAAAAAAATATAATGGATCAGCTTTAATTCTTCCCTAAATGCTGGAAGTTTCAAATATGTAATGGAACTATTGTTTATTTTATGTGATGGGACCACTTGCCCATAGCTGTGACGTGACCAAGTCCTATTGTGGGTGCGTGCGTGCTTGAGAGGCTTTAAAGATGCAAAAGTTCCAAATATGATGTTATTTTGTGTATTTGTCTTAATATTTACTATTGTACTCCATTTGAGTTTATTTAATTTGTTTTTCTTCACAATTACTTGGTAGTTAAGGAATTCCATCCATCCATTTTCTTCCGCTTATCCGAGGTCGGTTCGCGGGGGCAGCAACCTAAGCAGGGAAGCTCAGACTTCGCTCTCCCCGGCCACTTCATCCAGCTCTTCCTGGCGGATACCAAGGCGTTCCCAGGCCAGTTGAGAGACATAGTCTCTCCGGCATGTCCTGGGTATCCCCAAGGCCTCCTACGGGTTGGACGTGCCCTGAACACCTCCCCAGGGAGGTGTCCGGGAGGCATCCTAACCAGATGCCCGAGCCACCTCATCTGGCTGCTCTCAATGCAGAGGAGCAGCGGTTCTACTTCAAGTCTCTCCCAGATGACCACCCTGCGGAGAAAACTCATTTCGGCTGCTTGTACCCGCGATCTTATCCTTTCGGTCACTACCCAAAGCTTATGACCATAGATGAGGGTAGGAACAAGATCGACCGGTAAATTGAGAGCTTTGCCTTTCAGCTCAGCTCTCCACCGCGACAAACTGGCGCGGAGTCTGCATCACTGCAGACGCCACACCAATCCGCCTGTCCATCTCGCGTTCCATCCTTCCATCACTCGTGAACAAGACCCCGAGGTACTTAACTCCTCCACTTGAGGCAGGACCTCGTCCTCGACCGGGAGATGGCACCTCCACCCTTTTCCGGGCGAGAATTAGGGACTCAGATTTGGAGGTGCTGATTCTCATCCAAGCCGCTTTACACCGCGCTGCGAACCGATCCAGTGAGAGTTGAAGGTCACTGCTCGATGAAGCCAACAGGACCACATCTGCAAAAAGCAGAGACCGAAATCTGCGGCCACCAAACTGAAACCCCTCAACGCCTTTGCTGCGCCTAGAAATTCTGTCCATGAAAGTATTGAACAGAATCAGTGACAAACGGCAGCCCTGGCGGAGTTCAACCCTCACTGGAAACGGGTCCGACTTATTGCCAGGAACGCAAACCAAACTCTGACACTGGTCATACAGAAACGAACCGCCTGGATTAGGTGGTTTGATGCCCCTTATTCCCAGAGCACTCCCCACAGTATTGCTCAAGGAACACGGTCGAATGCCTTCTCCAAGTACACAAAACACATGTAGACTGGTTGGGCAAACACCCATGCACCCTCAAGGACCCTGCTGAGTGTATAGAGTTGGTCCACAGTTCCACACCCAGGAGAAAAACCACACTGCTCCTCCTGAATCCGAGATTTGACTATTTGGCAGATCCTGCTCTCCAGAACCCCTGAATAGATCTTATCGGGAAGGCTGACGAGTGTGATCCCTTGTTAGTTAGAACATGCCTTTAGTCTCCTTTCTTGAAAAGCGGGACCACCACCCCGGTCTGCCAGTCCAGGGGCACCGACCCTGATGTCCACGCAATGCTGCAGAGTCGTGTCAACCAAGACACGCCCACAGCATCCTGGGCCTTAAGGAACTCTGGGCGGATCTTATTCACTCCCGGGGCCTTGCCACCAAGGAGCTTTTTGACCACCTCGGTATGCTCATCCCCAGAGATAGGAGAACCTGCCTCTGAGTCCCCGGGCACTGCTTCCATTTTGGAAGATGTGTCAGCGGGATTGAGGAGGTCTCATTCCCTCCACCGGTCCACTACATCTCCAGTTGAGGTCAGCAGCACACCGTCCCCACCATACACGGTGTTGACTGTGCACTGCTGGCCCTTCTTAAGATGGCGGGTGGTGGTTCAAAACCTCTTGGAAGCCATCGGAAGTTGTTTTCCATGGCCTCTCCGAACTCCTCCCATATCCGAGTTTTTGCCTCTGACAGCCAGAGCCACAGGCTGCTTAGCTTGCTGGTACCTGTCAGCTGCCTCCAGAGTCCAATGGGCCAAAATGGCCTGATAGTACTCTTTCTTCAGCTTGACAGCATCCCTCACTGTCCACCAACGGGTTTTGGGATTACCGCCACGACAGGCACTAACCACCTTACTGCCACAGCTCCGATCAGCCGCATCAACAATGGAGGCACGAAATATCGCCCACTCGGACTCAGTCCGCTGCCTCCCTCGGAACATGGTCAATGCTCTCCCGGAGGTGGGGGTTGAAACTCCTTATGACAGGGGACTCTGCCAGACGTTCCCAGCAGACCCTCACAATGTGTTTGGGTTTTCCAAGTCTGACCGGCATCCTCCCCCACCATCGTAACCAACTCACCACTAGGTGGTGTTCCATTTGGTGAGTATCCAAAACGTGGCCGCAAGTCCGACGACACAACCGCAAAGTCAATCATCGAACTGCGGCCCAGGGTGTCCTGGTGCCAAGTGCACATGTGGACACCCTTACGCTTGAACACGGTGTTCGTTATAGACAATCTGTGACGAGCACTGAAGTCCAATAACAAAACACCACTCTGGTTAAGATCAGGGGGAGCCGTTCCACCCAGTTACACCTCTCCAGGTCTCACTGTCGCTTTCAACATGAGCGTTGAAGTCACCCAGCAGAACAAGGGAATCCCCCGAGGGAGCACTCTCTAGTACTTCCTCTAAGGACTCCAAAAAGGGCTGGTATTCTGAACTGCTCTTTGGCGCATAAGCACAAACAGTCAGGACCCGTCCCCCCACCCAAAGGCATAGGGAAACTAACCTCTCGTGGCGTAGGGAAACTACCCTCCAACGTGCAAGCTTGGAGCCGGGAGACAAGAATTGCCACCCCTTCCCGTTGCCTCTCATTGCTGGCAACACCAGAGTGGAATGAAGTCCAGCCCCTCTCGAGAGGACTGGTTCCAGAGCCCTTGCTGTGCGATGAGGTGAGTCCGACTATATCTAGCCGGAATTTCTCTACGTCACGCACCAGCTCAGGCTCCTTCCCCGCCAGAGAGGTGACCGTCCATGTACCGACAACTAGCTTCTGTAGTCGAGGATTGGACCACCAAGGCATCCGCCTCTGGCCGCCACCCAGCTCACTTAGCACCCGACCCCTTTGGCCCCTCCTACCCACGTGGGCGGGACCAACGTTATATTTTCGAGCTGTGCCCGACCGGGCCTCATGGATGTAGGCTCGGCCACCAGACGCTCGCCATCGTGCCCCACCTCCAGGCCTGGCTCCAGAGGGTGACCCTGGTGACCCACATGCGGCCCAGGGAAAACGAAGTGCAGTTGTGTTGTTCATCACTGGGGTCATTTGAGCCACTCTCTTGTCTGGTCCCTCTCCTAGGACCTGTTTGTCATGGGTGATCCTACCAGGGGCATGACAGCCCCCGACATCTTAGCTCCTGGGATCATTGGCATACGCATACTCCTCCACGATAAGGTGGTGGCTCTGGGAGGAGTAAAGGACTTTTGTATGGGAATTGCTGATTGGGGATGCAGGGGAATAGCTGTAAAATCATGCTAGTGTTTATTTGAGTTGATACAAAAGATACAAAATGACTGACAAGCTACAAAAATACTATGCATCATTAGTGATCTACTACATGGCACATTGCATGTCTTCTTATTAGGCACGCACTACCAGCTGTAGAAATATTTGTATACTGTGAGTGATGACACGATTATGTCAGCTGAAAATTAACCAGCAATGCATCTAAAATAAAATCATATGAATTTATGAGTGTTATTGGTAGGCGTTTACACGGCCAATGAAATCAAGCGGATATGATGTATGACCATCACGGGGCGTATGAGAGATCATCCAGGTGAGATCAAACTGAATACGAGAGGACTGCTTCTTTGAAACAGTGAGTAACGCTTAACATCGGTCGCTATTGATTTTAAAACTTCAAACGATCGCTATTGTGTATTTAGATTTAATCAAAAACGGAACTTTGGACTTGAGGCTGCGTGAAAACAAACCTGTCAGGGTAATCAGTGCCTTCAAAACACTTACCCCTGCTTAATTACAAATACAATTTTAACAAAAAACTAACTGCAAAAATCAGCGGCCACTTTATATAAAAGTCAAAATATTAGGAGAAAAAATGTCAACCAAAATAAGTTGTACTTAACATGCATGTTAGGTCAATTGGCGACTCTAAATTGTCCATGGGTATGAATGTGAGTGTGAATGTTTGTTTGTCTATATGTGCCCTGCGATTGACTGGCGACCAGTCCAGGGTGTACCCCGCCTCTCGCCCAAAGTCTGCTGGGATAGGCTCCAGCATTCCCGCGACCCTAATCAGGATAAGCGTTATAGAAAATGAATGAATGAATGAATATTGAAATAAAGTCATAATTATGGGGAAAGTTAGAAAAATTTGGAAGAAAGAAAACGCAGCAGAAAAAAAAAAGTTGTTTTAATTTATGAGTAGAAAGTCAAAATATTACAAAAACAATAAATTTTAAATAATTCCATTTTGGAAGAAGTTATTAACATTTTTTTTTAATGGCATTATGAGAAACAAAACAATAAAGTTGTTGAAATATTAGCTTGGGGGAAACATTTGTATGCGAATCAAATCATATTACAATTAAATATATAATTTTTGTTTTATAATGTAGAATGTTTTGTGTAATGTATTTTTGCTGAAATTTTCAAGTAAAACATGACAGGAATCTGTGTTAAAAATAACTTTCAAAATATAAAACCTTCTCGGCACTTTAATCCACCCAATTCAGACTAATTATATCTAAAATTATTGGTCTTGCTTAAGAATGCACACTTTTAGTTGTAATCACTGTAAAAAAATATGAGATGGCTCTCGCGGTAATACATTGGAAAATATGTGACTTTCATGGCTCGGCCCAAAAGTTTCTTGACCCCCAATGTGCTAATGGTGCTACCGTGAATGTGGTCTTCTACAGCAGGGATGTCCAAAGTTTTTCCACCAAAGACCATACACAGAAAAAGTATTCCAACAATATTGTAACGTTTTCCCCGACCTAATTTCCAGAAATTAAAACTTTATTTTGTTTTGTCTGAGTCTCATTTTACAATGTAAAAAAACCCCAACCTATTTTCTTTTTAATATTCAAACCCTTTGCTACTAAAATGACATATTTGCTTCTAAAATGAGAAGTCCTTTCTTGTAAAATTGCAACTGTTTTTCTCATTAGAATGACTTTTTTCTTTTAATATTTTTCTCTTAATTTTTTATATAATTGCCACTTTCTTCTTGTAATTTTCCCCCACATATTAAATTATATAACCATATTCCCATAATAGTTGACCTAATTCTGGTGCAGCAAAATTATATCTTTTTTTCCCATCAACTTTGTTTCTTATTATGTTATGGCATTAGAAATAATGTATGTTCTTATTATTGCAATATTACAACTAAATGCTACTATATTTTTGTCATCTCACAACTTTTTTCTCTTAATGACTTTGTTGGAAACCTACTGCTGATTTTTTTTTTTTTACAGTTTATTGTTTTTATTCGTTTTCTTGCTAAATTATATTTTAGAATGTGCTGCGAGCCAATGAAAACAGCCGCCCAGCCACAAATGGCCCCCGGGCTGCACTTTGGACACCCCAGCTCTACAGTCATAACCTGCCACAACATTACGTAGGCTACTTCTGCATAATCTATTGGGCATAATCCAATGCTGTATTACAAATCTGCCTTCAGTTTTTATTGTCAATTTGTGCTGAATAGTTATAGGAAAAACATTTGTAAAGACAAAATATGGCCCATTGAAAATGTCATTTCTGATGCTGCATTTATCTGAACAGAAATGTAACATTTAAATTCCAATGAATCGTGTTCGTCCACAAGATGGCAATACTTTTTCCCATTCTAAACACTCAAACATTTTTTCTGCATGGTGCCTTGCTAGTGAAATGATAAGTGTGTGTCTTTATTGATGTTGGATAATAGTGTATACAATAGATATCCCCTATTTGAGGGGTTATGTTACCAGACCCCTGTGAATAACAAAAAACTTGGAATAATGGTTTTCAAAATGCCTATGTAGATACTCTATAACAGGTTGGGAACCTTTTTGGCTTAGAGAGCTGTAGGAGCCACTTATTTTAAAACAAGAGCCATATCATATGTTCTAAGATTGAATACAACTAGATGTGTGCATTTTTAAGCCAGGCCAACAATTTAAGAATCTGGGAATGTATTCTTTTTAACAGCTGTTAGACTGCAGCTCACCAATAGTAAATAATATACGTCCTTACCATGAATGCAATTTCTAGTACTGCATTGTTTTGCACCGTATTTCATATCTTTCTTTCCTTTTGTCATCTTTGTCAAAAGCATTGGCTCTGCAAACGTAAATGGCTGACTATTTGATTTAACAAAAATAAGTTTACTTTTGGACCTCTCAATCACCTGAGTAGGCTACCGCATTATTATTATGAAGATTTAGTCTCCGACCTGGAAAATATTGGAAGGATAGCTGGCATTGGCTCATGTTATTTTCAAATACTGAGATTTCTGTAATGTTTTACGTTAAAACAAGATTAAAATAAATATATCTTACTGTGTTAAGAAATGTCTATGAGCTCCCAAAACATAGGTTCCCTTCCTCTGTTCTATAACATGCCCCTTGGATTTCCATCCATCCATTTTCTATACCGCTTATCCACATTTAATGCATTTTAAAATCAGTTTTACACATTTACAGTGTCCAGTATTCTACTCACAAAATGTGCAGTCACACAGCATCACATCTTGTAAAAGCATCTTCCTGCTGTTAAATGTTGAGTGAATTGACTTGGGAGACAGTGCCGTATGCTGGATATATAAATATAAATATTTTCCCCCTAGACAGTGCCGTATGCTGGATATATAAATATAAATATTTTCCCCCTGCAGGTCCTGCCATCAAGCAACCCTCAATTTAATTTACAGTAATTAATTAAATGACATACCCCTGCGAACCTAGGAGGGTTTTGCATTTCTTAATATATCATTTATTTCAAAATATGTTGGAGGTCTGCACCTTTAGATGCCCATTGGAATGAAGTGAAGTCTTGCAGATGTCTTATAAAAAGTTGAATGTGTGTTTTTTTGCAGTGTGTGTCAACATGTCGGCAAGTCAAGCGCACGCAAATTTTACAGAGGCCTTTAGCTTCAGCTCTTAGCTGCCCTATCTGCTTCCAGTTGTAGTTGGAGCCAGTGTCTCTCCCCTGCGGTCATATCTACTGCCATGCCTGCATTCAAACATTGGGAAAGGTGCTGGATCACCACAGCTGCCCAGAGTGCCAGGCTGATTACCCAGGGTAGCAAGCACTTGTGACAAACTCCACGATGTGCAGCATTGTCGAGTCCTACAAAGCGGCTGCAGGTTAAGCCAAGTCGGCTAAATAATGTGAAAATGACCTGAGTCCTGTTGTGGAGGAATGGAACACCAAATGAGCTCGTGGAGTGAGGAAAATACAGGGAGTGCAGAATTATTAGGCAAGTTGTATTTTTGAGGATTAATTTTATTATTGAACAACAAACCAAGTTCTCAATGAACCCAAAAACTCAATATTAAAGCTGAATATTTGTAGAAGTAGTTTTTAATTTGTTTTTAGTTTTAGCTATTTTAGGAGGATATCCGTGTGTGCAGGTGACTATTACTGTGCATAATTATTAGGCAACTTAACAAAAAAAAACATTTCAATGATTCATTTTCACTAGTAAAACCAATATAGCATCTCAACATTCACAAATATACATTTCTGACATTCCAAAACCACACAAAACAAACCTTTCTTTGCAAGGAGACTCAAAAGCCATCCATGGATTCTGTCAGTGTTTTGATCTGTTCACCATCAACATTGCGTGCAGCAGCAACCACAGCCTCCCAGACACTGTTCAGAGAGGTGTACTGTTTTCCCTCCTTGTAAATCTCACATTTGATGATGGACCATAGGTTCTCTATGGGTTTCAGATCAGTTGAACAAGGAGGCCATGTCATTAGTTTTTCTTCTTTTAGACCCTTTCTTGCCAGCTACACTGTGGAGTACCTGGACGCGTGTGATGAAGCATTGTCCTGCATGAAAATCATGTTTTTCTTGAAGGATGCAAACTTCTTCCTGAAACTGGCAGTAGGACTGGGAGTTGAGCTTGACTCCATCCTCAACCCGAAAATGCCCCACAAGCTCATCTTTGATGATACCAGCCCAAACCAGTATTCCACCTCCACCTTGCTGGCATCTGCGTCGGACTGGAGCTCTCTGCCGTTTACCGATCCAGCCACCAGCCCATCCATCAGGCCCACCAAGACTCACTCTCATTTCTTACCTTGGCCATGTCTCTGAGTATTGCACACCTTGTGCTTTTGGGCACTCCAGTGATGTTGCAGCTCTGAAATATGGCAAATCTGGTGGCAAGTGGCATCTTGGCAGCTGTACGCTGACTTTTCTCAGTTCATGGGCAGTTATTTTGCCCCTTGGTTTTTCCACAAGCTTCTTGCGACCCTGTTGACTATTGTGAATGAAACGCTTGATTGTTCGATGATCACGCTTCAGAAGCTTGGCAGTTTTAAGAGTGCTGCATCCCTCTGCAAGATATTTCACTATTCTTGACTTTTCAGAGCCTGTCAAGTCCTTCTTTTGACCCATTTTGCCAAAGGAAAGGAAGTTGCCTAATAATTATGCACACCTGATATAGGGTGTTGATGTCATTAAACCACACCCCTTCTCATTACAGAGATGCATATCACCAAATATGCTTAATTGGTAGTAGGCTTTCCAGCCTATATAGCTTTGAGTAAGACAACATGCATAAAGAGGATGATCCTCAATACTCATTTGCCTAATAATTCTGCACTCCCTGTATATCCAAACCTCAGACTGGACTGACAAAGTGTAACTTGGCGTCTCTCGTCACCGAGTTAGCCGTGCAGTTGAAGATGCCGGAGGATGCGCTGAAGAGAGAGAAGCAACAGGAGACTGAGTTGACTGTTGCTAATGAGCAAAGAGAAGAAGTATCCAAACATCTGCAGCAGATGAGTGATACACTGCAGAAGTACAGGATGCAGGTGATGCAGCTGGTGGATGAGGAGCTTTCTCCAGGTGAAGTCAGTATGAAGCGGAGAGTCAGCCACGCTTCTCAGCTGACCAAGCAGCTGAGACACGTCCTGCTCCGAGCCGAGTCTATTCTAACTGTGGAAGATGAGACTGAGTTCACAGAGGACCTTCAAGAGCTTCACCCGCACATTGTGGACATGATTGGAAAACCTATCGGAGATGAGCAGCACCGTGTGGAGTCAAAAGTCAGCCGGGCTCGAGTCATTTCCAGGTGGAACACATGAAAGCCGAGCTGAAGGTGTCATTCAGCGCTCCCTTCGCAACACCCTCAATTCATCTGAGGTGACCTTTGACCAAGCAACAGCTCGTCTTAACCTTATCCTCTCAGAGGATTTGAAGACTGTTGACGTTCAGGGTTAAAAAGCAGCCATACCCTCTGTCTCCTCAAAGATTCACAAGCTTCTTTCAGGTCCTCTGCTCCCAGAGCTTTTCCAAAGGTGACCACTGCTTGAAGGTGGAGCGGGATGGCTCTCCGTGGATCATCGGGTTGTGCTACAGCGGGAAGCTGGAGGGAAGGGGCATTTTCTCGGCTCTGGAAAGCAACCGGGATTCTTGGTGTCTCATGTGGTTCGACAACTTGCTGACAGCCTTCCAGCAGGGTCGGGATGTGCCGTTGATGAGGACCATTGTGTCGTGCAGGCTGGAAATCAAGCTGATCATCAGCGACTTCACACTGAGCTTCTATAATCTCAGCTCCACCAGTGGAAAGACGCTCATACACACTTGTGAGGCTTACCTGACTGAACCTGTGCACCTGGCTTACAGGTTGGTGTCAGGGCATCCCAAACCACATGTTGCCATCATTTTATAATCAGCTCTTTCCAACCCTGTCAAGTGGGTTTGTGCAAATTCGCAGAATCTGATAAGGTCCAAGAGCTGTGTGAAAATGTTTTCATTAAGTTAGTTAGTTTTCCACAAAGACAACTAACATGAAATCAGAAGGCTGCAGACCTTTGCCAAGGTAAATATGGTCAGCATATCAAAACAACGGTATGAAACTATATGATAATACAAAAAATGTCCCAAGTAAAGTCAACTTTCCTTAATGGGGGGATTATAAGCAAACATTAGACATGAAACTTATTGCAACATTTTTTACTAATCACATGATTTCATTAGATTCGAAAAACATTGACATAAAGGAATGAACTAAACATGTTTATTATGGCAGAAATTTTCAGTAGTGTACCATAAAACCATTGCAATATACTGTGTGGTAATTAAGACGTGAATATTAAAAGAACGGTTTCCTTTTGTTATTTACTGTGACGCATGCGCACATAAAACCCGCGTGGCCTCCCATAATCTCGCGACATTTGCTCCGCGTCCGCGAGGCTGCGGAGATGTCAGATGACCGTCGGTGGTATTTGTCGACGGAACTCGCCGGAGAGCCAAGCTATGCCGAAATATTGAACAATTTAGTGACGTGTCTCGTTTGTATGACATTATGTGAGTCACACGCTGACCTATATCTTACCACGTATATTCGGACGAGGGAGTTGGAGTCTTCTGTAAAGGTAAACTAGGTATTTGGTTGGCAGGATTAGCGTCACTACGTTCGGACTGTTTTCACTTTTGTTTTTGTGCTAACAAAAGTGGTGGCTTCCCAACAGCGTCGTCTAATCCACAACCCCGCGTCTATCTGTGGCAGTGTACAGGAACGGGCTCATGTCACTTCACAAAGTCCACTGACATTAGTCGATAGGGTAGCTAGCAACGTCGGCTAACAGGTAACGTTCGCCGAAGGGGTGTTGCGTTCACACGGAGCGAAAGCAGCAACTCTCCCGCTCTACTTTGTGTGGAATTTCATGATTGGTTGCTGACTGCGCTAAATGTCGCATACTCATAGATACTTATAGTCCATGCAGCTGGCATGTGGGCAGCTAATACTACGTGGACGGCTTATTGAGTTAGACGGCACGAAACGCATAATGTTAACCAGTTTTCTTTTTGACTTCGCAACCCTCACGTGTATGGCGGCAGTCGAGTAACCAGAGTGTTTGCATGTTTGTCTCAAAGCGGATCCAGTGCTGTGACGTGCCTTGTGAAACTTCACGCATGTGTTGTTAACCTGCTCACAACGTCGATAGTGCATGGTGTTGTGCAGTTAGCACGCTATAGTCCTTACAGTATTTGTGTTTTTTTTCAATTTGGCCGTGTAGTGGGATTTAACAGCATTTTCAAGCAATTTCTGGCTGTCTCCGATGTTGAAGAAGTTAAGATTTTGTCATTTCTTTCACCACAGGAGGAAAAACATGCTAGCCACAGTGACTGCTGTGGTTAGGTTTGCTCAGTACAATGGCAGCGTCACCACCACATCACTGGAGAACACATCAGCATTCCCTACCTGGCTTCCTGACTCTGAAGCCAACATCAGCAAGCCTCATAAATGTCTCCAAGTTCTATATGAGGATGTCGTTCACTCCAGGTAATCCCCAGTAAAGGGAAAGTGAAACAAATTCAAAATCCTGACCGTGCCGGTAGTTTTCTTAATATTCTCACCTTTTTCTAGGGTGCGTTTCTGGGACCTTCTCCTTCTTGTGCCTAATGTGGCCTTCTTTGTTTTCCTGATGTGGAAGCTGCCTTCAGCCAGGGCCAAGATTCGACTCACCTCCAGCCCTATCTTCATCACCTTTTACCTGCTGGTAGGACCTTATTTTATTGAATCAACAGTAAATTGGAATGAATCGTGAACTCTTACTGCATTTAGGATATCTCCCTCCCTGACGCTGTTTCAAGAAAATGTTGTTCTTACCTAATGGAAGAATATTTCCTAACATCTCCGAACATGTTTGTGTTTTTTCCAGGTATTTGTTGTTGCAGCAGTCGGAATCACCCGGGCTGTTGTATCAATGACTGTCAGTTCATCCACCTCAGCCACCATCATTGACAAAGTAAGGAAGTTTAAATAGAAGTGTCTTTGAACACGAACCCACCACAAGATTCAGTATACTACCTACATCACCCAACTGTACATCCAATGGTTTTAGCTATACAGAGACAGCAAAATTACCAGAAATTTTGTCTTGTCAGACCTTAGAGTATTTTCCCAAAAGTCTTTGGGATGATCAAGATATTCTCTAGCAAGTGAAACAAGCCTTAATGGTCTTTTTGTTCAGCAATGGTTTTGGTTTTGAAACACTGCCATGGAGGCCTTTTTAGCCCAGTGTCTTTTTTCATGGTGGAGTCATTAACATTGCGCTCTTAAGTAATTTGGGTTGGATGGCCTCCCTTGGGAAGGTTCACCACTGTTGCAAGTTTTCGCAATTTTGCAGATGTTCGCAATTTCTGGCTAATGCCCCTCACTGTGGTTTGCTGGAGTCCAAAATGTTCAAAATTCCATTATAACCTTTTCCAGTCTGACAGATCCAAATTGTTTTGAAAGAGGAGCAAAATTGTCTCATTTAAAAACTGCATTTTGTATTCAGTTGTGTTGTCGTTACATTTTTAATTTGTTTGATAATGTGTGACAAATGTGCAAAAGAACAACAAAAATCAGATAAGGGGCAAACACCTTTTAACACCACTGTATATGATCATAATTGGCTGGGATGCTCCCATAACCACTGATATGCCAAAAATAAATCCACTCATTGACACTTTGTATACATTATTTTTTTAGTTGTTTGTTTTTTTTTTTTTATTTTTTTTTCTTTTTCTTTCATTTTTTTTTGTTTTCTTTTTTTATTATTTTTATTTTTTTTTTTTTATATACATACATTACTTTTTTAATGAAATACTCAGCAGATGGCCTGCTGTCAGCCTCAGCATGGCTTTATAAGACCACTGCATACAAGAAAAAAGGCATAGCTGACATGCCAGACGGATCTATATACCATCTGTGAACAGTGGAAGAATTTGTTTTGGAAAGTACCGGTTATGTAATGCTTAGGAAAGTTAAACACATGGTCTTTCTTAGTAACAGCATACTGTATTTGCTTTGTCACAGTGGGCTATCCTAATCTTTGTACGTCTTTTTTTTTTTTTTAGGTCTTATGGGAAATCTCCCGCTTCTTTTTGTTGGCAATCGAACTCAGTGTTGTCATTCTTGGACTGGCGTTCGGTTAGTTGATTTTCTTTTTATTGATAAACTCTTACACATATTTTTTCCCAAAATGTTCACAAGCAGTTTTTCTTTTACATTTATTAGGTCACCTGGAGAGTAAATCCAGTATAAAGCGTGTTCTGGCTATCACTGCTGTGCTTGCACTGGCATACTCCATAACGCAGGTAATTTCAGAAGACAAAAACGTACATTATTAAATGACACCTACATTTTACTTTTCCCATAAACAATAGCAGAATCAAATGTATAAGAACTTAAAAACTAAAAAATATGTTGGCCTTCTAGGGCACATTAGAGATTTTGTACCCAGACAGCCATCTGTCTGCTGAGGACTTCAACATCTACGGCCATGGAGGACGACACTTCTGGTTGGCCAGCTCCTGCTTTTTCTTCTTGGTTAGTAAGCAGTTGTAACATTAGGAAAAAAAGGGGAAACACACATTATTCTTGACATTTTATTGACAATGTATTTTACAGGTGTACTCTCTGATTGTGATCTTGCCTAAAACACCAGTGAGGGAGAGGATATCCCTGCCATGTAAGTTGTAATACATCTAATATTAGAAATTAGACATACTTGAATGTACAGCTGCACTGCACCATATTGGAAACCTTGTTCGTTAAGTATGAACTGGACTTCCTACACTCAAAATGTGACGCTATGTTTAAATTATGTTATATTTGCATAATTTATTAACTAATAAAATGAAATACCGTTAGTGTTTTTTTTACTGCATAGAATTGCAATATTCCTACAATGTATGTTTTCTTCATCCAGCTAAGAGGAGTTTCTATATGTATGCTGCCATCCTGTCTTTATTGAACTTCATCCAAGGCCTGGGAAGTGCTCTTCTGTGTGCAGACATTATAGAGGGACTCTGGTCAGTACTACTACCAATACTAAAACAACTAGTAATAATAATAATACATACATACAGTGGAAGCTCGGTTTCCATCATTAATCTACTCAAAAAAGTCAGGTGAAAACAGAATCAATCGTTTCATAAGAAATAATGGACATTTAATTTGTCTGTTCCACACACACAAAAATTTTACTGGAAAAATATAGTTTTACATGCAGTAAACAGTGCAGAATAATAATAAATGACAAATGTAATGGGTAAATGAACATTTAACATGACTTACCTTTTATTGAAGACCTTTTGGACACGGTGATGAGTGGAGGGGACGGAAGAGCCAAACTTTAACGAGTGATCAGTTAAAGCTGTATACGTGCCCACTTGAACATTGTTGTACATTTCAGCAGCAGGTACATTGATTAGTTTGTATTTGACACGCTGATCCGTCTGTTATGGGTCTCCCTTTAATCATTCCCCCTGCAATCTGTGTTGAAGGTTCCTACCTTTTACATGACAATCTTAATTACAGGACAATCTTAATTAAGCAGACGCTTCGTACCTTGATGTGAGGTCTTTTTTAATTTTTTTTTAATTAAGTGTTTTTCACTTTTTTTATCGATGTTCTGGCACTGACAACTTAGTTTTTTGCAACTGTATTAAAAAAAACAAAAGCACAGATTCATTCTGCGAGCGTTTTATGAACAAACTAGAAAATCACTCAGAACGCAGACCTCCGCCAAGCGCCATCATCCCCCCGCCCCATTTACATTGCGTTAGTCCTACATGTATTTTATCTACATATTTAGATTCATTGACCATGAAAACAAGCAATTTGATTCATAATGATAACAATATTAACAAAAATGGCATTTTTGTAAGTTTTCTTCTGTATCTGGCTTGAGAGCTTTTGAAGATGCAACAAATCCATTGGCGTACGTATAATGAAATTGCTTATTTAATGGTGTTTCTTGCATGTTTATTGTTTCATTTGTTCTTTTCCTGTAATGAAATCCCTTATTTTCTTTCATTATTCTGGATCATATTATCTGAAATTATTTTATTATCCAGGTCAGTCTTGGATCTTTTGTTGAACTTATTGGAAACACCCTGTGTTTTTTCCAAAGCACCATTTTTTGTGGAGTTTTATGCTCAAATGCTGAAAATGGTCTTATCTTGCAATGTTAAACAATCCTTAAAAACATTTGATCCAGACAGCGATATGGATCACCCCCAAAATGACATCCATTTTTCCATATCCCATTTCTGAAATTCAATTCCTGAAAAATGTATACTGTCCTTCTCAAGTTATTTTCAACACAAAACAGATAAACAGCAGCAAAAACATAACCTACTTGTTTGGCTTCTGCCTTGCTGTGCTTGGTGGAGGTAATAAACCACCAACATACTCATACAAATATTAAAGGATTCCATGGCCGCATTATGTCTAATGTTCCAACTCTAAAAGAACCACTATTCATTCTTTACATAGAGTCACCAGTACGTGGATGCTTTGTTTAGGCACTCTACTACTGTAGTTTAAGGACATTGCTTGGCTGTAACTGAGATGGTGTACCAAAACCAAGATATATTTTTAGCAATTATTTTCAAAGTTGGGGCGTATGAAAACCAAGGTTCCACTGTACGTACATACGATGCAGCACCTAACGTGTAAGGTTAAACCAGGAATAATAGAATGTGGATTAATAACTTTTTATGGAGTAATGAAATGTTGTCTTATGCATTCACTTGTTGAAAGTCATTTAAAGCATTTATGTTCATTGGGTGTGTATACAGATACAGACACCCAACCACATCATTAAATTGTTAGTGGGATAATGCACAGTGTCACATCAATAACTTTGTAGTTCAGCTTTAGCGGAAGTATACAGTTGACACTAATTACAGTTGAAGTATAAGTCTTTCGTGTCTTTGTGAACCAGCTGTGTGGATGTCACCACCTTCCTGTACTTCTCTGCTTTTGCGCCACTCATATATGTCACATTCCTCAAAGGATTCTTTGGGTATGTAAGGAAAAATCACAGAAATTAAAGGTGTTCCAATGTCTTATTTCTAATTAATACCGCTTATCGCCCCCCTGCAGCTCAGAACCCAAGATCCTGTTTTCCTACAAGTCACAAGTGGACGAGCCAGACGACACTGATGTCAACCTTCCACCGACTGTTGCTGTTCGTAAGGAACTCACTGACCAGGGCCTGTACTATTCCTCCACCCAGTTTGATGGGTCTGGTCCCAGCAGTACTGGAATGGTTGGCGCATACCTAGACGATGTTGCTTCCGGACCCTATGGGTCAAGCAGCATCAACAGCATTGAAGCTGATCGGTGGAGACCTATTAACGTTTGATTTCCTTTTCTGGGGTAGTGTCTTGCATTTGGACTTGAACGTGTGTAAAAATGGTGTTGGACCAAAGTAGTTTGACTCACAGAAATAGGTAAAGTTGGTCCTTTTTAGGAGACCAGGTGGATGACTGAGGAGGGACCTTTTTCTGTCCATTAATGTGGAGGGCTGTGAATCTGTCAACTGCTTTTATAACACTGTGTACTGCTGCTGTATTTCACATTCAAGATGCTGGACCACATCTCTCATTCTGCTTGTCAACAGCAATCACTCTGTCCTCAGTGAGGAAGATTTATCCACTTCTAGAGCCCAAGTCTTTAAGTCTTAACATGATTTTAGAGACAATTGAGCATCTACACAATCCCACTGAAATGTTTCTGTAATGTTATTCTGCCACCATGTATTGCCCTTTGTTGTCATGTCCCAATATACAAGGCAAGGATTTGTGCTGTTGACTGGTAAAATTTTTAACTAATTGCTGATGTGTTAACAAGTGTTGGTGTTGTGTGTTGCAGTGTAAAATGAAAGTCAGCCAACAGATTAGTTCTATAGTATATATTTCACACCAATTGTAGCGACACTTTAGTTGTCAACCATTGGTTTTGACCTTTTTTCTTTTATTTATTTTGAAGCTTGATTTTCCTACTTGTACATGATGTACATATCTAATGAAAGTATTAATATCAATCAGTCTTAATGTCTTACTGAACCCAAATCTGTTCCTTTATACAGCATTTGCTTAAGATGGGTAGTTATGAGTCAAAAGCAAGAACTCTATCAAGGATTGGTGTGTGTTGGGAAATTATTTGTATTGTGACAAAATTACTGCATTGAACCATATCCTGTATGTAGAAGGCATACCGCAAAGTTATGTTTGAATTGTGGAGCAGCAACACAGAACATTCTTAATTAGACTGATAAGTGTTTTATAGTATTTAGCTCAACAGTGCTGTATGACTTAAATCGTGACTGGGAAATGAGCTCTTAATTTTGCGTGTCATTTCTGGAGAATTTTGTAGATCTGTTTTTAAAATTTGATTGCAAGAATATTAATTCTTTGGCAAATGCGTCCAGGATACATTTATTTTCCACACCGGTCATCTTCATTTGGGGTCGCGGTTATGTTGGAGCCTGAATAAAATAATTCTTTATGATTTGCAATTTTAATGTCTTGTTTTCATGATCGTGCTGTTGAAAGTTAATGGGACATTTCACTTTATAAAGAATACAATGTTTAAACCATATGCATTGTTTTCAATGTAAATCAAGCCAGGCTTTGGGTTTACTTACTGTAGTAATAGCACACGAAAGGTGGACTACATTTCCCATCGACCCGCGTCAGAGCTAACGTCACCGTATCTTTCATCCAACCAATCAGCTTTTAAAATACTGCAGGGCCACAGTGACCTTGATTGGACCGTTTTGACCAGCGGTCGCGGGCGGCGAGTCCAGCTGCTGTCAAACAAATGTCTCACTGCCAGAAAACAAAGGTGAAATAAATCTTAAAAACACCCAAGTGGCACTGAGGAGGTTTTCGAAATGGGAGGGAATGGCAGCGCGGCAAGGAAAGTGTCATTCGGACTGGACGAAGAGGAGAAGGTCACGGTTATTGAAGGAGTGAAGGTAACGTTAACGTTACTTCGGTGTAGTCGTCTTTTTGTTAGCCTGCACTTAACGGTCGGCCACGCTATTGAATTGTTAATAATTGTTAGCCAGTGGGCGTCCTCACTTCAACCTGCTCGTACGCACTCTAAAAAGCCCCTCACTGACGCCCATGACATGCTATTTGACACCACTACTGCGTCTGCCTTACAGTGTCCTCAAAGTAAACTGGACATTAGAGAGGCCGGTTGATTCAAAATGACATTACGGATACCCGGATGTTGTCGTATTTGATGATAATAGCATGATGGAGTAGGAAAAAAATCAGCTAGATTCTATGCTTATTTGATACGAATACTGTATATGTGTGTTTTTGTTGGCTTGTTCAAATATATTCTATGTATTTATATATTATAGCAATGGTTTAGCAGTCCTTGGACCATATATGTCAACGTTTGCATTAAAGTTAAGGCAAATGTTTGGGAAAAATAAAGGGAAATTCTGATCTTCCACAAGAAATTCCACAGTTCTGATGGAGGCGTAGGGTATTAAAAATGTACTTTTTGGTTTTTGGGTCCGTATATTTTGAACTACCTCCTCTTTAATATTGTGTAGCCGTTATTTAGGTAGATGAGCCGAGAGTGTTAGCTCATATATTGTTTTTTTCTAGCTTTCAGAAGATGTTCTCAGGCGAATGAGGGACGCCCCGGGGTCTGGGAGCTCCCAGAAACCCCTATCTCAGCAAGACAGCCACAAAACATCAAGTGTGTTCCCTTCAAAAAGATCTACTTTACTACAGTTGTTCATTTGTTGTTCTTTCTAGGGAGTGTATTATAATATGATGTGCTATTATTTAGCTAATTGGCCTGGTATTTAAAATTTTGCAGGTTTAAATTCTCCCAGAGCATCTACCAGAGAAGTACAGGAGGAAATTCGTAGAAAGTGAGTGCTGTTGTCACAGTTTAAATTTTAACTTAATGTAAATTGTGTGGAATTGTGTGTGTTTATAAAGTTTATAATTTTGAATCCCCGATACCGCAAATATCAGTCAGATATATTTTTTAACAATCTTTGATGTTTTCGCATTTATGTAGAACAATGATCAGGTAGCATAAAGCTTGACCTTTGCCTGGCACTACTCTTATCTCTCTGACTACAGTTTTGAGAACCAGCAGGCCATGGTGCAGGAGCAGTTGGCCAGACTTGCCCAGAGAGAGAGAGAGACTGCAGCCACTGTGGGGTTGGATGACCTGAACCCCTCTGTCGTCATTGAGAAAGGGAAGGCCTGGGAAGAGCACGAAAAGGCTAAGATCCTGGTAAGTCACACTGTTTGCAACAAAATATTGAGTAGTGCTAGTGTTGCCCCATGAGTTTGACTTACTCTGCTAAATTCCCGCCAATCATATTGCAGATAAAACACCCTTCTTTAGACACCTTCAAAACATGTCTTTAAAAAGTGCAACTTCACTTTTACATTAGTCATAAAACTTCTTTAGACACGTTCTATAGCTTAATATGCTTTTAAGGCAACGTTTTAAATTTTCAAACAATGGACATTTTGTAGCTTTTCTCAACCAGTGGAACCTCAAGATACGAAATTAATTTGTTCCAAAGCGGTTTTTGTGTCTTGGAATATTCGTATTATGAGACAAGATTTACTATAGCCACTGTATCTGGTAGTTTCGTTACAACCCTTATGTTGGCCAACAGCTCCCTCTGCTGTTTGGACTTTTAATGGCATGTTTAGAAATCTTAACTCTTTCATTTTTCATTTAAATGTTGATTTCCATTTATCTCAATAATAAATATCATCCTTTAAAATATGTTAAATTTTTATGGTTTTACACACACACACACACACACACACACACACACCATTCACATACTGTATCTCCAAATAAACTACTAGTGGGAAGAAGCCAGAGTAACGACAGAAAACTGGGTTGAGAACATAAAAACTCCACACAGAGATGCCCAAATGCAGATTTGAACCATACCATCAATCTCCTGATTGCAAGGCCAGCATGCTAACCACAACATGCTGCACACCACAGTGTGAACCACCACATATAGGAACATATACATGGAACCTCAGGTGGCCCACTCCCCTATTGTCACCTCATATCTAATCAACTGCATATCGCATGTCTGCGTGAGTTTTAACTGTGTTCATAATGCATTTTTGGCACTAAATATCCTTGTGAGCAGCTTGTTAGCATGAAAACTGGAACCGGAAGTCATTGTGCCACAGATCCATCGCGCTGTCTATGTCATCAGCAGATGACTTTGTAGTTCTTTACTAACTAACACGGTTACACTTCAAGTCTCTGTTTTTCTTATTGATCACAGCTGCAAAATATCCCACAGTGAAGCCTAACAAAGTCGCAAGGGACAGCTCTGTAATAGAGAACGTGAGTTACACTATTTAAGTCATGAAATAACAAATGAAGGTGTCATCCGTGTGGACCTCTCTTTTCCTCCCTCGTTGCTCATCATAGCCGTTTTTGTCCACAAAAGTTTTCAGTCAGGAAAAAGGAACGTTAAATGTTCGTTTGACCTTTTCTTTCGTTATTTATACAGTGAGGGGGAAAAACTATTTGAACCCCAGGTGATTTTGTAAGTTTGCCCACTAACAAAGAAATTATTGGTCTATAATTTCAATGGTAGGTTTATTTGAACACTGAAAGACAACAATGACAAAAAAAATCCAGAAAAATGCATTTCAAAACGAGTTATAAATGAATTTGCATTTCCATGAAGGAAATAAGTATTTGATCCCTTTGAAAAACGTGCTTCAGTACTTTGGTGGCAAAACCTTTGTTGGCAATCACAGAGGTCAGCCGTTTCTTGTAGTTGGCCACAAGGTTTGCACACATCTCAGGTGGGATTTTGGCCCACTCCTCTTTGCAGATCCTCTCCAAGTTGTTAATGTTTCGTGGCTGATGTTTGGCAACTAAAACCTTTAGCTACCTCCACAGATTTTCTATGGGATTAAGGTCTGGAGACTGACTAGGCCACTCCATGACCTTAATATGCTTCTTCTTGAGCCAATCTTTTGTTGCCTTGGCCGTGTGTTTTGGATCATTGTCATGCTTGAATACCACGACCCATCTCACCCAACATTTGACGGTACATGGCCCCATCCATCCTCCCTTTGATGCGGTGCAATTGTCCTGTCCCCTTGGCAGAAAAACACCCCCAAAGCATAATGTTTCCACCTCCATATTTGACGGTGGGGACGGTGTTTTTGGAGTTGTAGGCAGCATTCCTCCTCCTCCAAACACGGCGAGTTGAGTTGATGCCAAAAAGCTCAATTTTGGTCTCATCTGACCACAACACTTTCACCCAGTCTTCCTCTGAATCAGTCAGGTGTTCAGTGGCAAACTTCAAATGGGCCTGTAGATGGACTTTCTTGAGCAGGGGGACCTTGCGGGCACAGCAGGATTTCAGTCCTTTACGGCGTAGTGTGTTACCAACTGTTTTTGTGGTGACTATGGTCCCAGCTGCCTTGAGATCATTGACAAGTTCCTCCACAGTGGTTCTGGGCTGATTCCTCACCTCACCTTCCTCACCTCATTATCATGGAAACTCCACGAGGTGAGATCTTGCATGGAGCTCCAGACCAAGGGAGATTGGCAGTTAATTTATGTTTTTTCCATTTGCGAATAATTGCACCAACTGTTGTCACCTTCTCACCCAGCTGCTTGTTGATGGTCTTGTAGCCCATTCCAGGCTTGGGTAGGTCCACAATCTTGTCCCTGACATCCTTGGAAATCTCTTTGGTCTTGGCCATGGTGCAGAGTATGGCATCTGGATTGATTGATTGCTTCTTTGGACAGGTCTCTTTTATACAGGTAACAAGCTGAGAGGGCTGCCAAGACGGATAGGGGATCAAATACTTATTTCCTTCATGGAAATGCAAATTAATTTATAACTCTTTTTGAAACGCGTTTTTCTGGATTTTTTTGTCATTGTTGTCTCTCAGTGTTCAAATAAACCTACCACTGAAATTATAGACCGATCATTTCTTTGTTAGTGGGCAAACTTACAAAATCAGCTGGGGTTCAAATAGTTTTTCCCTCACTGTATGTATTGATACACCTTTTAAATTGTTTTCTGCATATAATAGATTCATGATCAAAATTATAATACCAGTCGCAAAATTGTTAGAATTTACATTTTGCACAGTTGGATGGGATGGAGACAAAAACACTTTTAAATGAGATATACAGTATATTGCAAGCAAACTATTTTTTTTATTTTTTACTTTTACAGGTGTCAGGGACAGATGAATTGGTTTTTTATTATTCCTTATGGGAAAAATTGATTGGTTTTGATGGCGAAAAGCATAGTTTCACTGTACATTCTGTTATTTTGTTATTGTTAATGTATTGTTGACTTTTGTGCTACTGTAATAAGCAGCTATGTTATTTCTACAGAATCTTTACATCACAATAAGTACTTTAGGGCCGCACAGGGGCGTAGCGGTTAGCATGTTGCCCACACAGTCAGGAGATCTGGAAGATTTGAATTTGAATCTCCGTTGGACACCTCTTTGTGGTAGATTTTGAGGGTACTAGCGACTTTTTCCCACAGTCCAAAAACTTGCACATTAGGTTAACTTGCGACTCTAAATTGTCCATAGGTATGAATGTGAGTGTGAATGGTTGTTTGTCTATATGTGCCCTGTGATTGACTGGCAACCGTTCCAGAGTATACCTTGCCTCACACCCAAAATCAGCTGGGATAGGCTGGTCCCTAGTGAGGATAAACGGCATAAAAGTAGAAGAACCTTAGTGTGGTGTGTCCCATTGTAAATCACAAAAAAGGTGGGGAAGGGGTGCATATGTATAAGTGTGAGAGAGAGAACGTGAGTATCTGCATGCTCTCGGGTCATTTTTATGATGGGATTGTTACTGTGTATGCTTACATGATTTATACTGTCAAATTTTTGATATGTCACAATAATGCTTTGAGCGGAGAGTTACATATCTAATTATGTTTGTAAATAATTTCACTACATTGCATACTGCCTTTTTACATGTGCTCTGTGAATACATTTGGCCTGATTAGACTCCCCAAATCATTGTTTTAATCTGAACCATGGCCAATGGTCTTTCATCTTAATCATCTTAATTAAGGGAACACAGTTGTATGGTGTTGTACTATATAACAAGTGTAAACCTTGCTCTTGGTACTTCTCTGCATTGAGTTTTTTTTTAGAAAAAAGCGGACGGCTTCCTTAACAGTCTGTGGAGATTGCACCATTCGCCCTGTAGTTCTACAAGATACTCAATGACTGACATCCCTAAACAGATGACATGTTGCACCACCACCAAACTCCTCTCTTTGCTTGCATTAACACCTCCTTTGTTTGCTGTCTCCCCCCAACTATTCTCTCCCTCTCAGAGGTGTCATTCTGCAAATAAAATGCAATTAGCATTCAACATTGAAACGACTCTCACACATACAGTAGGCCATACGGGCAAACAATAACACATCTGTTTTACAGTTCTTGACAGGTTGATAAGAATCATTTGTCCCACTGTTATAAATTGTGGTTCTTAAATAATTTTTGTGCTGCATGCATATGTTGGATTTGATTTTTCATTTTTTAATCTGTTAAAGTGACAACAAATTAAAAGGGACATTTCACCCACTTCACCCCAAATGTCACCCCAAATTTACGGTACATTTACAGTACAGTAAGTACATCCTGAAAGAATGCAAGTACTGGTGAACTTGGCAGCGCACAAAGACTTGGAAGTCAAGGGAAGACAACAGTAGTGGATGATTGCTGAATCATTTCTGTGGTGAAAGAAAATCCTTCACAACAGCCATCCGAGTTAGAAACACTCCAGAAAGTACCCTAGGTGTTTCATTGCCCAAGTCTACCATAAAGGGAGGACTGCATGAGAGTAAATACAGAGGGTCCACCACATGGCGTAAGTCACTCATAAGCCTCAAGAATAGAAAAGCCAGATTTGAAAAAAAAAAACATCTAAAAACGCCACCACAGTTCTGGATGAACATTCTTTTGACAGATACTTCAGATGGACAATGACCCAAAACCCAATAATTTATTAAAGCAAAGAATTGGAATATTCTTGAATGACTAAGTCATCTGATCTCAACCCAAATGAGCATACATTTCACCTTCAGGCAGTCGTTACCAGCAAAAGTTTTAACCAAGTGTTATAAATCAACATTATACTTTCATTTATTTAATTTGTCCAATTACCAAGGGGTTGTGTTGGCAAAAAACTTTGTTTCTCACATTTATATGCAATCTTTTTGTTTGACCCACTGAATTAAGATAAAAGTCTGCACTTTAACATCTGAATTGTTGTTATTTAAAATTAATTGTAGTAAAATTAGAATAACTTTGTCTTTTTCCAAATGTTTATGGACCTACCTGGATCTTTATATCACATCTTTTGCCACTTCCCTTTGTCATTATTATTACCAGCTAAAATATACCCAACAAAGACAAAATGAGTGAAATTAATTTTAGGTTTAACTGCAAGTGTGTTTTTCTAATTATTATTTCACAACATCTTTTCTCTGACATGGCAGAGCTACAATTCATTGCAAGAGAAACATCTGTGATATGTCAACTGTAAACATTAATGAAATGTTGCATAATGCCAACAAGGCAAAAGGCCAAAGCAGGCTTGAAATTGCAGCATGTTACAGATGTTAAACAATTCTCAATCTTAGATGAAATTTATGATGGGATGTGAAATGCCCATTTGGTCATGCTGATGTACCTCCTATCTCACACGTCCTGTTTCTGTTTAACACACATGTAAGCCAGACTGTTGTGTGGGCAGTTCACAGAGATTGACTACTTCTGTAATACTTTTGTCACACCGTGTTAAGGTATCAGTGTCACTCAGTACTTACTTTTAGTTTTTGGAAATAGCTTTGTGTAAATAAGGGTAGAAATGAATTGACTTTGCAGTCAGACACAGCTCATCACAACATTCGGTAAGAAGTTACGTTTTCAGGGTCACTGGTTTGCATGGCGGCCGCACGGTGGCTTAGTGGGTATCACTCACAGTCAGGAGGTTCAGGGTTTGAATCCCCGTTGGGCATCTCTGTGTGGAGTTTGCATGTTCCAATATACAAGAGGGACACATTATGTTGTGTTGCTGTTACTCAGGGTGTGTGGCGCAAATGATGCGTTGCCTTATGCAGACACTAGATGGCATTGTTGAAACGTTAGTCATTAAGGGGTTTGGAACCTATGCTGCACAGCAACATGTGCTACTTGACAATGCTTTATCCTAGTATTCATTCCTCCCTGTCTTCGGCTCATCTTTTCATTTGTCCTTTGCCAACCTGTCCTTGTGTCTTTGTCTTTGAGCAATGCCTGAGATCAAAGCATTTAACACTGCCCAAAAGAAATGATAAACGCTGGGTGAAAGCATACAGATGATGCCACACATTTAAAAAGTATTCTATTTACTGCAATGCACAGACACTGGAAAAGAATACTTACACGTAGACTAAAAATGCCTCAATAATGACTACCTATGCATGCTACTCAACAATCTAGAATTATCAGCAATAGATAGTCAGCATTTCAACTGAACCAGACTGTTTTGTCTGCTTAGATGACTTCAGCTGCAGTGAGGATTTACTCTTTTGCACCAGATGGATGTGCTTCTTCAACCATGCTGAGACAATTCCACAAATATCTGTGGATGTGTGTTTTCTCTTTGATGAATATGATGTTTGTATCTGGCTTGGACCATTCTGTGTAAGATTTCTCCCACACTGCCACTCATAGGTATGTTGCTCAGTGCTAATTTACTCATAGTGTCAGATGGGTTCCTTCTACATTCGGGATACCGGCGCCTTTTTAGTGTTCAAATGAAGCCAAACTTCAACTTGCTTTAAGGAAGTGCTCTTTTAAATAGATAGATAGATACTTTATTAATCTCCAAAAATAATAATAATAATAAACCTAAACATTTAATCACCACATAAAACAACCAAGACAAGGCAAGAGAGATAAGAAAATAAGAACATAGAATAAGAATAATACAACTTCTTCCTTTGTTGTGTTGAAAAGCTGCATGGCGTAGGGAATAAATGATCGTCTAAGTCTTTCAGTGGAGCAGGACAGTGATAGTAATCTTCCACTGAAACTGCTCTTCTGTTGAGAGATGATGCTGTGTATTGGATGATGCTGGTTGTCCATGATGGATTGGAGCTTCCTCAGTGTCCTTTGCTCTGCCACAGATGTCAGGCTGTCCAGCTCTGCCAATGACAGTCTGCCTTCCTCACCAGTTTGTCCAGGTGTGTAGCGTCCTTCCTGAGGCTGCTCCCCCGGCACATTACTGCATACAAGAGGGCACCAGCTACCACAATCTAGTAGAAGATCTGTAGCAGCTTCTTGCATACATTGAAGGATGCCAGTCTTCCGAGGAAGTACAGATGACTCTGTTCTTTCCTATACAAAGCATCCATGTTGGCAGTCCAGTTCAGTTTGTCATTCAGATGCACTCCCAGTTGTGTGTGATGGGTTGGTTAAACCTGATGCAAAAGTGGTTTAACTGGCTTACCCATCTCACATCCCCCTCAATGTGGGCACCTCTTTTTGTGCTGCAGCCCGTGATGGTCTTCATTCCTTGCCGCACCAACTTTATATTGTTGTTGTGCACCATCTGTTCTATTTTCTTTTTGTACTGCTCCTTTGCTGCCCCCCTTTGCTGGACTCTCACTTTCTTTCTGTACCCGCTTATGCGCTTGCGTCATCAAATCAAACCACATACAGAGGGTTGTGTCAGGAAGGGCATCCGACGTAAAACTTTTGCCAAATCAAAACATGCGAAAATGATTCGCTGTGGCGACCCCTGGGATAAGCAGGGATAAGCTGAAAGGAAAAGGAGGAGGAGGATCTTACTCACGATAAGCTCAACACAAACACATGGCAAGTTGGGTGTACACATGTTGAAGAAGTGTGCATGTCAATTTCCCAGTGTTTGTGTTGCTCAAATTGTGAGTGAAATAGTGGTTTGACCGAATGACCCTTACATTACTTGACAGCTAATGCTTTATAACCTGTGCGCCATTGAAGCTTGAACTGCCTATGCATGTTAGGGTAATTGGAGCTGCAAAATTTTCTTGCAACCTGTCCAAAATGTACCCCACCTCTTACCCAAAGTCAGCTGGGAGAAGCGCCCGACCCTGAACAGGATAACTGGTAGAATGAATGAATGATGATGAATACCCAAAATAGGATATTATTTGTATGTTTTTTGTTTTAATTTAATTGTCAAAAATTGTCAATGATACCAAATTAACTAGCCTTACTATAGCACATTTTAGCATCCTTCTGCTGTTGTCAAGCACATCAGTTTGGGACCTATTAAATGGAGTTAGATTGCATACTGCATTCAGTTAATTATTATTCTGGGAGATGGCAATGATATCGGAAGAATGCTCTATTTTTAAGTATACCTTGGTCTATGGCAGGGGTCTAAAACTTGTGCCATAGAGGGCGGAGACACTGCAGGTTTTCTCTTCAAACAGTTTCTCCAGCAGGTTTCAATTGATGAGCTCCTTCCCTCAAATTGAAGGAGGTGTTTATCATTAAAATCACCCGCTTTAGTGACCGGTTGGAAAGAAGACCTGCAGGGTCTCAGCCCTCCATGGCACGAGTTTGAGACCCCTGGTCTATCTCTTGACAGAATGATAGCGATCATAGAGCTACATTATTTGTAGTTTTACAGGGTCATGTTGTTTTTGTTGCATTCATTGGCAAGTTACACTTTGCCATACTAGAATATTTACACTATTTACATAGCTGGCATAACTAATGCTTTCTGCATACCCCGACGTTGTACTCCACACAGCAACAAGCGTGCTGTCTCAGCATCTATGTAATGCAATTATTGCTATTCCAATAGTTCTAATTCTAAAAGTTATATTATATCACATCTCTGGAAGAATCACTGAGTTGCACACAACGAGCGTACCTTTAACAAAATAACAAGCGACCAGAAATGTGCCGAATGAGCCCAGTCTATAATTTCACTGATTTATATTAGTCAGAATTACATATATTACACGTTACTTTGTTCTTATATGGATGTTTGTGCCATGTAGAAATATGCAGCTTTCCAAAGTGAATCAATGCCATCATTATGTAATTAGATTCTTTCACGACTATTTTGAGACAAAATGTTTCTAATAAATATGGCACTTTTTTTTTTGTACTTTGATTGCATTATTGTAATAAAATATTGTTGTTTTATTTTGTACTGTGTTTATTAATAAAATACGAATGGACTTGTACATCAACTGGCATCAGAGTAAAAGAAGCACAATGAGGCTGTATTGTACTTGTCAACGCAAAGGATAAACCCCTCCAGTAAAATTGGTTACACAAAGATACACAGTTAGGGATGCTATATTTCCATTGCATTCCTTTTGCTTTTATAGAGAGAACATGGTGTCTGGAACAGCACGCCCTTGGAAGCATCTGGCAAGTGGGCTCAAAGAGGGGCTCCGGCAGGGATGGGGTATCTAGCACGCTACACAGTATAATAGATTTGAATATCTGACTCTGACAGGCATTCAGCTAGATAGCTTGTGTTGCTTGTTAGTAAAGACAGAGCAAGAGGGGGAAGAAGTGAGAAGATAGGGGAAAGATGTATACGTGGAATGGGAAAAGGATACAACGGATTGAAGTACACATTTAGGAGTTTGCCATTCAGGGTAATGGTGCTGTTTAACACTGTGAGCAGGGACATTAGCACGCACAAAAAAAAATTAACGGTAATCCAGGCACATTCACACATGGTTAAATCGGTTGTTATCATCTCCTCTAATCACCGATGTGACATTTTTTCTATCATGTTAATGCCGTTAAGCCCTTTGTACATGCACACACTCCATCACATGCTATTTGCTGACGAGGAGAGTCCTCACCGGCTGACGAGATTTCGATCGGTGCGGCACTGTGACGAGGAAGGAGCGCCCCAGCACAAATCTTGTCGGCTCAAAGGACAAACGCGTAGGGGTGGAACACATCTCCCATCAGTGAGCGGTGGTGATGTAATGAGACAGCAGGGCAAGACCTATTGTTCAGATGAAAAACAATGTTTCCCAAAAGCTTGCACGCAAATTGCCACGTTATCATGCAATGGTATATAGTATAGCAGAACACTCAAAGTTCAAGACTCACACTTAAACTGTGAAAGTATTAAAAGAGTAGCAATACAATTTAAATAATCTGAGTATTTTACCTATTTTTTGCTTCATCTAGATTTGGCCCATGCTGTCTCCTTTTACCAAATATTGGTCAAGTCGTTACAGTGCACAATAAAACCAGCAGATGTGGGTGACTACCCTGGTGGTGGTCTGGGATGTGAGATCATGTCTTGTGTGTCGTATGTCTTCCCAGTGACCGCGACCTGCGTGTGACTTTCAGTAGCTTCCCCCTGACACATCACAGTTTGACCATCTGTTTCTGTTCATAGTCTAGAAGCTAGCACAGTGAAAGCCATTTGGAATTCATCAAGTTGGAGTTCCATCCACCCATCCATCCATTTTCTATACCGCTTATCCTCATTAGGGTCGCGGGTATGCTGGAGCCTATCCCAGCTGACTTTGGGCGGGAGGCAGGGTACACCCTGGACTGGTCGCCAGTCAATCGCAGGAAGTTGGAGTTGTAACAACTATAATTTTGCACAGCGGCACGTTGTGTAGAAATGATAAGTTGTAATGAATGGAAAAGGCAGCGTCCCTGTGGTTTTAGTTTTTCTCATTGGTCACTGTCTGACTCTATACTATAATTGTTTTTGTTGTGTCTCCTTTTATTGCCAACATCTCACTTTTTTATATTCAGCTGACGTCTTTTACTATGGATTATCTTTTTCGCCTCCTGCTGTCTGCTAATGATCAAGTTTTTTCCCTCATTCTCGTGACAGGAACATGTATTTTGTAATGATAAATGTTTTGGGACAAGTGACCAGCACAACTCTACACGAAGCAAAAATGGAAGAAAATGGGAAGTTGTCCCCTTTTTTGTAGTGTTCACTCTTTTGAGAGAACTTTCTACAAGATTTTGGGGTGGGGTTTGCAGAGTAACTTGCAATATGATATTATTGCAATTTTTTTCGTACAAAAAAAAAAATGAAGAAATGACAGTTAATTAGAATAGTACCTCAAAAAATACATGTCTTTCATAATATTCACCCCCCCCCCAACCCCCCTATTGTATGCAGGTATTAATTATGTGTACGTACTGTATTTTATGTTATTACAATCTCAACCAACTCCCACACCCCCAACCCTCCATTAAAAAGCCAAAGCAGGGTTTGACACCACAAACTATGCCGCCAGTGACATTCTCCAGACTAATCATCATTCCGGTCATTTTTCCTGATCTCTACCCGTCTGACTCCCAAGTAGAGAACCAAACCAAAATCTCCCCAGTGCAAACATTTATTCAAATGTAACATTTGCATAATTCAGTATTTAGATAATAGATTTGTCACCATGTTAGCGAGTGTTTGGGAAAAAAAACATCCAGTCTTGTGTCCCTCTCTTTGTCACACACGCACACACACACACACACACACACACACCCACACAGTAGAAAGAAACACACTCTTTGGGTTGGGAAATTGTGAAAGTTCGTTGACAAGAGAGTGCATCCGGTCACTCTGATGGTGCAACCCTAGCAAAACAGAAAGTACATCCATTATCTTGCCCTCAATGTAAGGGGGTATAAAATCATGTATATGTCCTTTTCTCAGTTATTGATAGCGCTTCCATCTGATGTGGTGTGAATTTGCCCTCTCCATTACATAAGCATTAACATTGCGTAATGAAAATCAATAACAACGGGTAGATGCTGAGCCTCACAGATCTAAAATGCTAATTTGGCTCAGCTTGTGTTATAGTTGTAACCATTTTATAGGAAACAATCAAGCAGATAATATACTTGAATTCAACAACTTTAATTACTGCAGTATATTAACAAATCAACAAATGCCCAAATCCAGTCATTTTGAGAATTGTGTAAGAAATCTTAAGAAATGAGCAGGACAAGCCAGTTGCCATATTTTCTCAAAAGTGGCAGCAACAAAAAGGCAATGTAAGAAAAAAATGCATGTTGTATTTACAAAGTAAGTAAAAACGGAACAACACAAAATGGTGTGCAATCACAGAAAGTACTTTTCGACATCGCAAAAGAGATGCTGCTCTTTAATACAGTTGAACAGCCAGTATTTTGAGAAATGCTGCACACATTTGACAGATAGTATGAATTGGAATATTACATGTCACAAATGGCACTTTACAACTTTACAGAGTAGTGAAATATGATATATTAAAGAAAATACTGTCATTCCTTGTTCATCACAGTTAAATGATTCCAGATCCCAACAACAGCGATAAGTGAATTTCCACAAAGTAGTATTCAATATTAATAAATGGAATATTTTTGTAGTTAGAGCATAGAAAACCGGTTTATTAATTTCTAAATACATTTTTTTTTTTTACCATTATTAGATCTCTGTAGACCTGAAATAACACCCCCAAAGTCACCATTACATTTGTATTATTCTTTACACCACATTGTTTTTCGAATGCACAGGCTGTGGGATCACTGCAGGGAGACAGCAAGACACCAATGTCAAGCTAACTAGTTAGCCTTCAAGATACACAATTTATTCTAAACTTAAGAATGTGAGAACTGAGTGGGGGAGAAGGATAAAGTAAGAAGCCAAAAACTGACCACTTTTACGCGGAATAGGAGGAGAACATTTTTTCATTCTATCTTGTCGGACACGCTGTTGCTGACATCTCTTAACATGCAGTGTTAAGGTAATGTAACGTCATGTCTCATCCGTGTTCTTTGTCATTACTGATGCCTAGTGACCAGAATAGTACATACTGTAGGACTTGTCTTTCAACGTTTTGTGATGACTTGTCTTTCAATATCTTTCACAAATCTTTCAAAACACAAAGGGAAGTTGCTGTTGTTCTCTCACAACTGTGCATGACCACACATCGTGGTACAGCTTGGAAGGCGCTACCAAACTGCAGGTATGCTGCCCTCTTCTCAAAACTGCTCACTTTCACAACACTGCAGTGCATTGTAGGTTGACTGTTGCTAGGCTACGCAGTGTCTTACATTCACGGTCATATACTATGCTTGGAATTTTCACATAATTGTTCTGAGGGCTCATGAAATCCATTTTTTTTGTCATGTTTGTTTAGCTGTTTTGGATGACACACATTGTGGACTGCTTGGGTGTGGCTCCTGAACTGCATGTGGCCTACGGGCCACTAATTGAAGTGGACTGGCATACACAGTAACACATAACATGGCTCTGTGCATTTACATGTAAAACAATGGTATTTTTATGAGGCACGGCAACATAAGAGTCGCATTTTGATCCATTGTGTCACCTTTGGTTTCACATGTACAGCTGGACTGGGGTCACTTTGTGTGTCTATACTCCTCTAACCAAGGATAATATGTTTTTTTAGTTATAAGTATTGTAAGCACAGCTGGTATATAAACGAGATCATTAACCCAGAACAAATTTAACAATAAATGCTTGCATTCAAAACATAACTGCCTTTTTATTATTTATATGCAAACTAAACACCAACATTGATATATGACATTTTTGCTTATTCGTTATTATAAAAGAATAAAACAAAACGGTATGATTGTTATTTCTGAAAATGGGTGGTGAATGGGGACAGTGTTTGTTGGTGTTTCTTTTTAATTGCATTATGTGATAAGACCTCCATTACAGTGGAGAATAATTCTCAGGCCAGTAGCATTGTGCCGCTACCAGATGAAGTGATGCACAGCGTATACAGAATATGTAAGTCAATACAAAGATACAAAATGCTGTGGATGTCAAATCACCAACAAGTGTCTTAGGGCTTGTTAGCTGCACATAGAGGGTAATAGCTCAAGGAATTTTTTTATTACTAGATGTTTGGCCTTTTTGCTATACAGTTGATCCATAAATGTGTTCAATGGCCAACACCTGCCTTTACTTGCCTTCACTTAACAGGTGTGCTGTAAGGGAAACATTCAGTATCAGGTCTGGGGTGTTAATTTTGTATTATGTGAATTTTACTTGTCTCTGGAGTATGCAGACTAGAAGGATAGGACTTTTCACCCACATGTGAGGGTTTATTTAAGTTTGTTAAGATGATTATCGAAGAGAAGCAAGACAGAAGGTTAAACATGGTGGGGTTGTAGGTGGCTGACATGCTGTGAAGCCAGACTCAGACCCACAACATCTTGTGTGTGTGGGTGGTAATTGAACCAATTTGCCAACAAGATGGCTGCAAAAACGTGGTATTATGTGTGCACGTTGGATGGAATAAAGATGCAGTGTAAAATTTTTAGACATCACAGATCTGGAAACTAAGTATAACATGTTGTCATGTTATAAATACATGTTTGACATTGGAATAGAACTTCCTATCCTGATTTAGTGTGTTAAATACTGAAAATACTCCTTATGTGCTACAGAGGTGGACTTGTGAATGTGGACCAATTAAATTAAAACAGCCATTTCAAGACAGTTAAATATCTTAAGGGTATTGGATTGTGATTCTGGCTGACTTATATTCTTATGTTCTAGACACATTTGCAAAGAGATCACTTGAGATGGTCCCAGGTAGAATTGATGCCATCATAAAAAACATTCATTCGCAAAAACATTTTTGTCCCCGGGGGGGGGTGACCAAAAAATAACTGAGAACCACCACTGTAGAGTAATATTTACTCAAAAAATGTCTTGAATCCTCAATGTCAGTACACAGAATGTCAACAGATCATGCTCTTTTAAGAATTACTGGTCCTACTAAGTTCAAAATAATAGTGTAATTATTTTGTGACTGATTGTACTAACCTGTCCGTGAATCACCACCTCTCTATGAATCAGCACCTTATTGTAGTGGAGGGGTCTGAGTGCCCGAGTGATCCTAGGGGCTATGTTGACGAGGGCTTTATGCCCCTGGTAGGCTCGTTCAAGGCAAACAGGTTCTAGGTAACGGACCAGACTAAGAGTGACCCTCACCCGGACGTGGGACACCGGGGCTTCAACCTGGAGCCAGGAATGGGGGAGGGGCTCGCAGGCGAATGCCTGGTGGTCAGGCCTTCACCCGTGGGGCCCGGCTGGGCCCAGCCCGAAGAAGCAACATTGGATCTCCCCTCCACAGACCCACCATCTGCAGGGGCAAGCATAAGGATTTGATGCCATGCGATTTGGGCGGCAGTTGAGGACGGGTGTCTTGGCGACCTGGTCTTCGGCGGCCACATCTGGTTCTTGGGACATGGAATGTTCCTTTTCTGGTGGGAAAGGAACGCGACCTTTTGGAAGAGGTTCAACATTCCGACTAGGTATAGTCGGACTAACCTCAACCCACAGTTTGGGCTCGGTAATGAAATTCCTTGCGAGGGGTTGGACCTTGTTCTACTCTGGAGTTGCTGCAAGGGAGAGGTGGCAAGCTGGTGTGGGCTTATTAATAACCCCCCGGCTTGGTGCTTCTGTGTTGGAGTCATCCTTGTTGAACGAGAGGTTTGTTTCCCTATGCCTTTAGGCCGGGGAAATGGTACTGAGTGTTGTTTGTGCGACGCCCGGAACGGCAGTTCCGAGTACCCAGCCCTCCTGGAGTCTATCAGAGGGGTGCTGGAGAGCACCCCAGCTGGTGACACCATAATTCTCCTGGGAGTCTTTAACGCGTGGGCAATGACGGTGTGACTTGTAGGGCGTGATTGGGAGGAACAGCCTCCCTGATTGGAACCTGTGTGGTGTGTTGCTGCTGGACTTCTGTGCAAACCACAGTTTATCCATAACAAACATACTGTTGAACATAAGGATGTCCACAAGTGCACCTTGCACCAGGAAACCCTAGGTCACAGGTTTAAGATCGAATTTGTAGTCATCTCATCAGACCTGCGTCCGCATGTTCTGGACACGCGAGTGAAGAGAGGGGCTGAGCTGTCAACTGACCACCACCTGGTGATGAGTTGGATTAGATGGCGGGGCTACTTTTGAGGCCCTTCTCAATACCACATACCTTCCATAGAGGAAGGCCCATTCCGCGGGCAGTTCTATCACCATTGCTGAAGTATCTTGGGTAGTCAAAACACTCCCCAGTGGCAAAGCTCCGGGGGAGTTTCGCCCTGAATTCCTCAAGGCTCTGGATGTTGGGGCATTGTCTTGGTTGACACGCCTCTTCAACCTCGTATGGAAGTCGGGAACAGTAGCTCTGGACTTGCAGACCGGGGTGGTGGACCCCATTTTTAAAAAGGGTGACCGGAGGGTTTGCTCCAACTATAAGATCACACTCCTCACCCTTCCAGGGAAAGTCTATTCCAGGGTGCTGGAGAGAAGGGTACGACCATTAGTCGAACCTCGGTTACAGGTGGTGCAATGTGGCTTTCGTCCTTGTCATGGAACACTGGACCAGCCCTACACCCTCGCAAGGGTATTGGAGGGTGTGTGGGAATTTTCCCAACCTGTCTACATCTGCTTTGTAGACCTGGAAAAGGCATTCGACCCTGTCCGTCGTGGTGTCCTGTGGGGGGTGCCGGGTGTACGGAATTGGTGGTGCGCTAATTAGTGCCATTTGGTCCTTGTACAATCAAAGCAGGAGCCTGGTTCACATTGCCAGCTGTAAGTCAAGCTTGTTTCCGATGAATATTGGCCTCCGCCAAGGCTGCCCTTTGTCACCGATTCTGTTAATAACCTTCATGGACAGAATTTCTAGGCGCAGTCAAGGAGTCCAGCTTGGTGACCTGTGGTCCTGATGGCCTCATCAGGCTGTGACCTTCAGCATTTACTGGAGCAGTTTGCAGCTGAGTGTCAAGCTTCTGAAATGAGACTGAGCACCTCCAAATCCGAGGCTATGGTTCTCAGTTAGAAGCAGGTGGATTGTACCCTGTGGGTTGGGAGTGAGGTCTTGCCTCAGGTGGAGGAGTTCAAGTATATCGGGGTCTTGTTCACGATTGAGGGATGGATGGAGCGCGAGATCGACAGACGGATCGGTGCAGCGTCTGCAGTAATGCGGTCGCTGTACTCTCTTCACCGTCGTGGTGAAGAGAGAGCTGAGCCGGAGGGCAAAGCTCTCTGTTTACCGATCGATCAACGTTCCCACCCTCACCTATGGTCATGAGTTATGAGTCATGACCGAAAGAACGAGATTGCAGATACAAGCGGCGGAAATGAGTTTCCTCCGTAGGGTGGCTGGACTCACCCTAAGAGATAGGGTGAAGAGCTCAGAGTAGAGCTGGTGCTCCTTCACATTGAGAGAAGCCAGTTGAAGTGGCTCGGGCATCTAGTCCGGAGGCCTCCCGGGCGCCTCCCTGGTGAGGTGTTTCGGGCATGCCTAGCCGGGAGAAGGGCCCTGGGAAGACCTAGGACACGCTGGAAGAACTACGTCTCGGAGCTGGCCTGGGAACGCCTTAATGTTCTCCTAGTGGCGCTGGAAGAGGTCGCTGGAGACCGGGAAGTCTGGACTTCCCTACTGGAACTGCTGCCCCCGCAACCCGGACCCGGATAAGCGGAGGAAAATGGAATGGAATATACCTAACCTTTATCTTTATATGTTATACATCTTTGCTTAATTTTCTTTTTTCATTTTAGTACCAGATATAGTAGATATAATAAAAGTGTGTGTTGCTGTAAATTTCCTCGGGGAGCCAAGTGAGTGGCGGCCAGGAATGGTCTTCTGATTGCCTTATATCTGTATTTGAGTTCATTTAGCCATTTATATGCTTGAAAATAATTTACGTGAATATTACCACACATTTGTTGAAATATGCATATGTTGATCAACAATAGGCCACATTCATCCACCAAATAACAATTTATTTATTAATGTATTTTTGAAAAACGCAAAGTCTCTTTTTTCTCTTATTTCGTTTTTTCCATCATCCCAACATCTTCCTTCTGCTGCCTCACTCAATGCTGTTCTTTCTTTCTCTCCTAGCCTGCCAATATAGATGCCTGGGTAAGCAACATTGCTATTGCTGGTGTCGCTCTCTTTTTTTTAATCTCACCTTTTCTTGTTCTTTCCCTCTACCACTTTCTGTCGCTCACTCTCTCTCACGCACACAGACGCCCACATACACACTCTATTCAAATGTCATGTTTTCATTGTGCATTAAAGCGAGGCTGTAAGTGTGTTTCCACCACCATTCCACACAACAACACTTTGGGAGGTATTCAGCCAGAAAATTACACATCATCTGTGCTGCTGGCAGAGGTGATTTTACACACATACACACTCGGCCCTTGAGCATCAGACAGCCGCTGCGGTAAGAAAAAAAAGTGCAGTGAGCAGCACAGTATGAGGATTTGCAGATGTGTTCTTTAGGGATGCATATGCCTGTTAAGTTAGGATAAGACCGGATTACAATAAGTGTAATGTCAGTCTGTATGTGCTGTTATTTACAATATCAGCAAAGCGCAAATAAATCAGTAAAAAGCACATGCTTTCACTCCGTGTATGTATATCACCATTGCCATTTATAGTGCACACACCAGTTACTGTTATGTCATTTATCATGAACATTTTATACATGTCAATATTCTCTGTACTTGTTGCCAAACCGATTCCCCACCATCTTCTTTGTTTACACCCAGTTTGTTAGGAGTGGCAGAGCATTTATGATTATCATATTCTTACACAGCTTAACAGATGAGTAGTAGAAATTTTAATTCTGAGCTAATTCTGAGCTGTATGTCATTAAAATCATAGACTCATGATTAACTGGGTTTAAACGAAGACTATTTTTAACCACGTGACAGATAAATACAGAAGTTAGGTATAATGAGTACTGCCGTGTGAGTTCTGATGTAAATAGAAAAATATGATTTAGCATTGCGACCAGTCCATGGTATACCCCGCCTCTAACCAAAAGTCAGCTGGGATAGGCTCCAGCATACCCGTGACCCTAATGAGGATAAGCGGTATAGAAAATTAATGAATGAATGAATTTAGCATTGCCTTTCTGGCATTTTTTCTGACACCCGTAGCTCCATGCTCTCTCTCTCTGTATCTCTCTCTGTATGTTGTATTCAACAATCCTAAGTAAATGTTCATCCTCTTGTGCTGTAGCGTCATATAAAACATGACTGATTAAAATTCCCTCGTGCATGCACATTTCTTCATTTTGTCAGATTCATGCCTGTGTTTTATAGACAATAATGATCCTTTATCTTACTCTGCTTGCATGCTGCTATGCCATGGCCTAAAACAACGCCTCTTTCCTCAGCCATCATGATGCCTGTCAAAGCTGGGCTCAGCGACCATGTTAAAGCATTTCATCTCATCTTAACGGCAACATCACCCTGCCAGCTTTTGCTGCCACTGCTACATGCCAAGGGGTAGTTTTGTAAGTCCTGGAACATTCAATAGATGCACCTATTTACTCATATGTATTAATTTCATATTGGGACAGCTACACATTACAGCTGGGGGACCAACAATTGTGAGGTCAGAAGTTACCGTTGTTGGATAAGACAATAACACTAGACAATGCATTCTTTCTTTAAAATCCCTCTTACCTACTAATAGAAATACAATTTAAGGTCTCAAACTCCTTTGCATATTTCAGAAAAATAACACTACTCTCAAACTACCACAGGTTATGTATACATATTTTACTTGACAGAAAATCTAAAGTCCAAAATGTACAGTATTATACCTGCCAGTTCTAAGGTATTTTACCAAATCCAACTTTCTGTATTACTTATACTGTATTAAATTATAACTCACTTAGTTACATGTACAGTAAGTGCAATAAGGTCTGGTTGGATGACTTTAGCTCAGAAGAGCTTTATAGCCCTGCCCTCTAATAAATTTGGGATATAGTACAACTTTTACCCATTTAGAATAAACATGTTACAGAAGAATATTTTCTTTATTGTTGTTTTAATGTATCACAAGGCCTCAGAACTGTGGAAATAGGCCTGTCGCAATAATCAATAAATGAATTAATCACATGATGAAATAAGTTGATAATTTTGTTGGCTGCGCTCTATTGACGTGTGCATGCATGTTTTTTTTTTTCTCTCTTTCTACCAAACGGGGCTGGATGATAAGAGATTTTACTCTGTGCATCTGTCTCAACACCTGGGTGCGTTGGTTATATAGCAGAAGGAATGGAGTGAGTGAACCCTCCTGTCAGTCATTCATTCTCTTTGTCCCTGTGGGAAGAAGTGGGGCACTAGATGTGTGTGTCGTGTGCTACACAATCAAATGCTTTCTTTGTGCCTGTTGTGTATAAAACACGATGAGATGTTAATTCTAGCCTGTTTGTGCGCCGTCATTTTGTAACATAAAAAGTTTGTTATAATGACATTGAAATAAGTAACCCCTCCGTGAATCAGCACCTTATCGTGGTGGAGGGGTTTGAGTGCCCGAGTGATCCTAGGAGCTATGTTGCCGGGGGCTGTATGCCCCTGGTAGGGTCTCCCAAGGCAAACAGGTTCTAGGTGACGGGCCAGACTCAGAGTGATTCAGAAGACCCGAATGAAGAAGAACAAGAGAAGTGACCGCACCTCGCCCGGACGTGGGATATGGGGCCTCATCCTGGGGCCAGGCCTGAGGGAGGGGCTCGCAGGCGAGCGCCTGGTGGCCAGGCCTTCACCCGTGAAGCCTGGCCAGGCCTAGAAGAAGAATCCACACGGGACACCCCCCCCCCCCTCACGCCTTATGGCTGGGGAAAAGGTCCTGACTGTGGTTTGTGCGTACGCGCCGAACAGCAGTTCACAGTACCCAGCCTTTTTGGAGTCTATCAGAGGGGTTCTGGAGAGCACCCCAGCTGGTGACTCCATAGTTCTATTGGGAGACTTCAACGGCCATGTGGGCAATGACAGTGTGACTTGGAGGGGCGTGGTTGGGAGGAACGGCCTCCCTGACCTGAACCCGTGTGGTGTGTTGTTGCTATTCTTCTGTGCGAATTACAGTTTGTCCATAACTAACACCATGTTCGAACATAAGGATGTCCATAAGTGCACTTGGCACCAGGACACCCTAGGTTGCAGGTCTATGATCGACTTTGTGGTGGTATCATCAGACCTGCGTCCGTATGTTCTGGACACGCGGGTGAAGAGAGGGGCTGAGCTGTCAACTGACCACCACCTGGTGATGAGTTGGATTAGATGGCGGGGAAAAAAAGGACAGAGCTGGTAGACCAAAACGTGTAGTGAGGGTGTGTTGGAAACGTCTGGCAGAGTCTCCCAGTCGTCGAGTCTTCAACTCCATCTCCGGTTGGCTTCCCCTGTAACTCGAGGGAGGACCGGGGTATTGAGTCCGAATGGGCCGTATTCCGTGCCTCCATTGCTGAGGCAACCAGTCGTAGTTGCAGCCGCAAGGTGGTCGGTGCCAGTCGTGGTGGCAAGCCCCGAACCCGATGGTGGACACCGAGGGTTAAGGCTGCTGTCAAGCTGAAGAAGGAGTCCTTTTAAGCATGGATGGCTTGCGGGACTCCCAAAGCAGTTGACAGGTACCGGCAGGCCAAGCGGCAGGCGGCTTCGGCGGTGGTCGAGGCAAAAACTCGGGTGTGGGAGGAGTTCGGTGAGGCTATGGAGCACGACTTTCGGTCGGCCTCGAAGAGGTTCTGGCAAACCGTCTGACACCTCAGAAAGGGGAAGCAGCCCCCAATTAATAATAATAATGAATTACACTTGTTTTGCGCTTAATCAAAGACTCTCAAAGCGCTTACATCGAGGTCATCATTATTCATTCACACCACACTTGGTGATGGTACGCCACTATGTAGCCACAGCTGCCCTGGGGCAGACCAGCGGAAAGCGAGGCTGCCGGTGTGCGCCATCAAACCCTCCGACCACCACCGACACTCACTCCACTTTCATACTAGGCAATGAGGGTGAAGTGTCTAGCCTAAGGGCACAAGGAAAGTTTATTTCCTCCCACTGTGGCACCTGGTGTTCCTTTGAGGTCTCCCATCCGAGTACTGACCAGGCCCTGCCCTGCTTAGCTTCTGAGATCTGACGGGATCAGGCTTTGACAGGCACGTTTGGCAACAATTCACACTGTTTACATTGCGGATGGGGGCTTGCTGACCTCGACTGTAGATATAGTTGGTTGGTGGAAGAAATACTTTGAGGCCCTTCTCAATCCCGCTGACATACCTTCCGTAGAGGAAGCAGAGTCTGAGGATACGTACGTGGACAGTTCTATAACCGTGGCTGAGGTAATTGGGGTAGGTAAATCACTCCCCAGTAGCAAGCTACGAGGGTAGACAATTTCCCCCCTGAATTCCTCAAGGCTCTCGATGTTGGGGGACTGTGTTTGTTGACACACCTCTACAACATTGCATGGAAGTCGGGAACAGTACCTCTGGACTGGCAGACCGGGGTGGTGGTCCCCATTTTAAAAAAGGGTAACCGGAGGGTGTGTTCCAACTATAGGGGGATCACACTCCTCAGCCTCCCTGGGAAAGTATACTCCAGGGTGCTGGAAAGAAGGGTATGACCGTTAGTCGAACCTTGGTTACAGGAGTTGCAATGTGGTTTTCGTCCCGGTCGCGGAACACTGGACCAGCTCTACACCCCGGCAAGGGTACTGGAGGGTATGTGGGAGTTTGCCCAACCGGTCTACATGTGCTTTGTAGACTTGGAAAAGGCATTTGACCGTGTCCTTCGCGGTGTCCTGTGGGGGGGTGCTCCGGGAGTACGGGTTTGGTGGTCCGCTACTACGTGCCATTCGGTCCTTGTACAATCGAAGCAGGAGCCTGGTTTGGACTGCCAGCCGTAAGTCGAGCTTGGTTCCGGTGAACGTTGGCCTCCGCCAAGGCTGCCCTTTGTCACCGATTCTGTTCATAATCTTCATGGACAGAATGTCTAGGCGCAGTCATGGCGTTGAGGGAGTCCAGCTTGGCGACCTTAGGATCTCGTCTCTGCTATTTGCAGACGATGTGGTCCTTATGGCCTCATCAGGCTGTGACCTTCAGCGTTTACTGGAGCGGTTTGCAGCTGAGTGTGAAGCTTCTGGGATGAGACTCAGCACCTCCAAATCCGAGGCCACGGTTCTCAGTTGGAAACGGGTGGACTGTACCCTCCGGGTTGGGAGTGAGGTCTTACCTCAGGTGGAGGAGTTCAAGTATGTTGGGGTTTTTTTTCACGAGTGAGGAAGGTTGGAGCGTGAAATCGACAGACTGATCGATGCAGCACTTGCAGTAATGCGTTCGCTGTACCAGACCGTTGTGGCGAAGAAAGAGCTGACCCAGAAGGCAAAGCTCTTTGTTTACCGATCGCTCAATGTTCCCACCCTCACCTATGGTCATGAGTTATGGATCATGACCAAAAGAACAAGATCGCGGATACAAGCGGCGGAAATGAGTTTCCTCTGTAGGGTGGCTGGACTCACCATAAGAGATAGGGTGAGGAGCTCGGCCATCCGGGAGGAGCTCAGAGTAGAGCTGCTGCTCTTTCACATCGAGAGGAGCCAGTTGAAGTGGCTTGGCCATCTAGTCCGGATGCCTCACGGGCGCCTCCCTGGTGAGGTGTTCCGGGCATGCCCATTCGGTAGAAGGCCCTGGGGAAGACCTAGGACACGCTGGGGGGACTATGTCTCACAGCTGGCCTGGGATCGCCTTGGTGTCCTCACAGTGGAGCTGGAAGAGGTTGCCGGGGACCGGGAAGTCTGGACTTCCCTGCTGAAACTGCTGCCCCCACAACCTGGACCCAGATAAGCGGAAGAAAATGGAATGAAAAATGGAAATAAGTAATCCAAAATGGTGGAACTAACGTTTCATCTGCCGCGTAACACCTCATTGCACCAAACGCATTTCGCGGCATCCAAAACATGTACTTTGACCAAACTTCGACAAAATGTTACAACCTCCTAAATGTAAACCGCATACTCCACAAGCATTGTTGCTAACAGTCAATCAAGTAAGTGTATATGCGAATGAGCTGACGTCAGATAATGTCCAGGTTATTATTATTATTTTTTTTTGTCAATACAACAAAAGTGACGCTCATTCAAAACTCAAAAGTATTGTAATTACTTGAGGTTTTTATGTACAGTAAGTGCAATTTTGGCTAAAAGAGACTGAGAGTCCATTTTACTTTCAATTGGGTTTTTCTTTTTTTTGTTTAATGTATTTTATTTTAAAGCTCTTGACATTCCAGTTACAATGTTGAATAGTCTTGACAAATTCAAGTTGCTTTTGATACAGTGTACTTGTATTATTGTCATATACTATCATTACATTAATGGAAAAAAATGTCTCAAAATAATGTTGACAATAATATTGTTTATGGACAATATTTTGTGGGAGGGGCCGCACGGTGGATGAGTGGTTAGCACATTGGCCACACAGTCAGGAGATCTGGAAGACCTGGGTTCAAATCTCCGTTGGGCATCTCTGTGTGGAGTTTGCATGTTCTCCCCGTGCGTGTGTGGGTTTTCTCCGGGTACTCCGGTTTCCTCCCACATTCCAAAAACATGCATGTTAGGTTAATTGGCGACTCTAAATTGTCCATTGGTATGAATGTGAGTGTGATTGTTTGTTTGTCTATATGTGCCCTGCGATTGACTGGCGACCAGTCCAGGGTGTACCCCGCCTCTCGCCCAAAAGTCTGCTGGGATAGGCTCCAGCATCCCCGTGACCCTAATGAGGATAAGCGGTATAGAAAATGAATGAATGAATGAATTTTGTGGGAGAATTATTCTCCAGTGAAATTTGTTTTATGACAGGCCTAGTTTCATCTCATTATTCAATGATTCAGATTCTTACCTTTTTGTCTTTGCCCTGTTTTTTTTCACAGGCCAGACAACTGGAGAGGAAAGAACAAGAATTGGTCAGCATTTCCGGCTTTTACAAAGATCAACTTGAGATACTGGAAAGGAAGGTAATCAATTTAAGTCCCACGCTTCCGTTAGCTAGTGGCCTCCACTCTTCCAGACATTGTCTTTCCGGTTTTTCGGGTACAAGACCCTTCCCTTTACCCCTCAGGAAAAAAAGGAGCAGTAATTTTTGTTTATATACACAAAAAAAGAGCTGTTTAACATTTTTGCAATTTGTGTTGCTGTCCAACACAGCTGCACCTACCAATGCACATAAGCAGTGTCTCAGATTCTTCGTGTCTTAGTGTGTGTTTTCTGTGCAATAATTACAGTATATTTATTTTGTTTTGAACTCTAGCTTCACTTAACACATTGGTATTATTACACTTTTTTTTGTTACATATTATAATAGATATGTCTTTTGTTTGGATATCCAATATTTTTTTGCTAATATCCGATATACTGATATTTTCCAACTTTCAATTTCCGATACCGATATCAATACTTATATGTATATCTCCTGTTGTTGAATTAACACATATATTTGTTGCAAAGATAACAGATGCTACAAACAACATTGCACAACAACTGCAAAATACTTGCCATTGGGCATGGCAAAGCTTGGCTCGCGGAACCCCACAAGTTTGGTGAAACCAGCCGGCACAGTAGAAATGGGCTGGAGATCCAGTGCAATACACGCAATGATTTTCCGATAGATGGCTTTTGCTATGGGAATTGGAAGCGTTGAAGGTAGTCGTGGCTCCCCCTCACATAACCAACGCTTTGCAGTCATTGCAAATTGCAAGTTTAATATCTGCAGGAGACAACACAGACATAAGTTTAGTCCGGTACAGAGCCAGCAAGCTTTTTACCAGTCAAACACGGTTGCTTACCTGCTTTAGACACTGTTTTATGAGGTCATCATTTGCGCTCCGGAAAATAAGGGAGCCCATAGTCTTATTTACAGCATTTTTTAAAATTGGTTTTCATTACAGGGAAAACCCCGATGCCAATATTTACCAACATCACATTTTTATGCCAATATCATGCTGATAATATTGGTGGGCCAATACTATTGGACATCCCTATTTTTTTTTGTAGCTGTACCGTAGACCATAGCTGTATTGAATGTTGACATGTTTAACCCCGCTAAGTTAGACAAGATTGTGCATGCATTTACAGAGATGTCGTCACACCTCAGCAGTATCAAAACAATACTTTAAGGGACATATTCACACTGCCTGGAGAGGAAAATCTCACTCTATATTTTCCTAGAAATGTCAAGCTTATATTTGTCAGATACAAATGTATATTAACTGAAAGTTTCAGCAGCCAGATGAGTCTTGACTCAATGTATTTCACAGCACCGTCTGGGGAAGCCTCCTTCATGTACTATTTTGCTATGTCCTTTTGCCAGTGACCCCAAAGTATTTTCACAAGATAGGATAAAAAATAAAAGGCATGCTTTGTTGGGTGCTTTTAAAAAATTATGACCTGCGTCCTTTTTCCTGAACACTAATGCCTTGTTCACATTTTGCACCCGGTAAAAGCCAGCGCACAAGCCACAGCGGTTTTAGTAATGTTGCTTCCATTGTACCGGGTACATTTGTTAAGACTGTGAGGTGCAAGGCTGGGACTGGTCTATCATTTTATGCTCTTAGTGATGGATGGAAACCAAAGGGAAGGAAAAGATGTGGAGGCTGAAATCAGTGCATGTGAAGTAAAAAAAGTAACAAGAACGGAAAGAAGCACAGACAATGATGAAGAAAGAAGGTGAGATGTACTAGTACATTGTATTATTATTATTGTTATTATTATTTTTGTATTTTTTACAAGTATTGTTATTGCTGGTCAACTATAGTATCAAAAAATTCTAGGCTAATTACCAAAATGCACTAAATAAGTATATTTTAATTTCACAGGCAGAGGAGAAGAGTAATGTGTGGAGCCAACAAAGCAAAGAACAATACAAATTTGTGTCACCACATGTTTACAATACCTAAAAGTAAATCACAAAGAGGTGTGTCCTTATGTTGATAGTGCAGTGTTACTAATTAAACCTCCTTTTTTTCATTTGGTAGTCTTCTGCTTCTTTGTGTCAAATTGTTTTTCAAGTATTATGATTTTATATTCTTGTACAGTATATTTACTGTGTATATGAACGCTTTTATTTCATATATCGGACAATATATTGGTTATCAGCCAATATAACGAATATTGCCTTTTTTCAGCCCCCACAAAAATCCCCTATGCGTCAAGTTCTACATTTTACTAATTGTGTTTTGACCACAATTTATTATTTTATTGTAAGTGCATTAAATGATGAGTTGCTTAAATTATCAATCATTTTTGCCATATTGAATTGTGACCCCTACCGCCACCACACTCCCCATCTGTTCATCCCTCCCTCCAGCAAGGCTCATCAGGTGGAGAGTGGACGTTATCTGGTCCCTGACACCAGCCTCCTTTAGGCCACGGAAAGAAACCTTCTACACAGTCGAGTTAAATGGAAGGGCCCCCACATGCAACCTGCAGTGCTTGACGGGCGAGCATGATTGGCAGAAGAGTGGAGGATGCTCTATCTTTCTGCATTTGCTGGCACCATCCCCTTTCCTAGACACATTTTTTCACCCCTAACTTGCAGCTGACCTGCATGCGAATGAGGGAATGAGAAAAAGGGGGACTGAAAGTGAGAGATAAAAAGGCTATATGGACTGTGCTTTAAACAGGCAGTCTTTTCTAAGCAGGCATCTATCTCCCTCCTTCTCTTCCCTGCTCTTTCCAATCCAGCACTTAATTCCTCCAGGTCTTCTTTACTGCCCTTGCAGCCTTTCCCCACCTACCTGTGTTCTTCACTCGCTCATTGCTGTTCATAATTTCCCTTTAGCTGAAATGAATGGCCACCTATAAATTGAAGTGTTTTGTATTGTCTCAGGCCACTTGCATAAATGCAAAAATGCATTTTTGTTCCTTTTAGAAGTAATTGTGACAGAGTGACCAATCAATTTCTCCTCAAGACTTTACATACATATACCCACTAATACACCCACAAAACATAACAACACGATCCCTATTGGAGCTGCTTTATGTGTATTTGTGGAAGACTCTCTAATCTGTCTAAAAGGGGCAGCATGTCTTCCTGTGGCAACAACCCTATGACTCTGTAAACAAGTCTCACTTCTCTTTTAATCCTCTCTTCCCTTTTGTCGGCTGCTGCCTCTGTAAAAAATTAATCTGCCTTCGTCCATGTGAGGAGCGTGAAACAGCGCCTCCCTCTTCATCCTGACATCAGCTCATCTCAGTCCACAGCCGCTGGAGTGTCTTTTGAAGACGCATGCAAGCGTCATCTGAACACACACACACACATCGTTTTAGTCACACACCTGCATGTATGCAAGATTACAACCGCACACTCTTCTCCCATGCACTCACACTAATCCCCTTCACGAAGCCTATCCAACAACCCCAAAATTACTGCCTCGCCCCTTTTGAGGGTTATCGTTCCCCCTTGCTGTTTCTACTCATTGGGCTTTTGTCTCCACATGTGCAAATGAAGGGCTCAGTGTGTGTGTGCGAGCCACTGATAGCGTTGCTACTCCTCTGATGTCAAAGAGTGGAGCACAGGTTGTTAGCCTGTCCTTGAAATAGATGCAAAGAATAGCTAGAAACAAATCCTACATCCAGTTCTACACAAAGCCTTTCAAAAATGCAAAACTTAAGTTCATTTTGTCCAATCCAAGTGAAGAACTTCCTTTGAGTTTGAGCTCATTTACTTTCTTTTCCTTCCCATTGACCCACTCGTATGAATACCTTGAATGACGTAAGGTACCCATGGGTTTAAGTTCCCTTGGTATCATTTTTTTACATTTCTGAACATTGAATGTCCCAAAGACATTTCAAATTTCAGCTAAGCTTTCCACTGTCAAAGGTAGGAACTGAGTATCGTAATTTTACTGTGTATGAGCCGCTACTTTTTTCTCACGCTTTGAACCCTGCGTTATACAGTGATGCGGCTAATATGTGGTCGCGTTCTTGTCTGACAAGATCTCGTGTTCTTTGGAGCAGTCATTTTATACTTTGTCTGTGCACACTCATCATTAGTCATTTTCTTTCCCATCCAATATTGAGTAAAATTCTGGCCTGTATCAGCAGTACTGATCCAATACCGATACTTTGTTCAAATACACCTAATGTGTCAGGAAAAATGTAGCAAATTTCTAATCGTAGCGTAGGTCATGAAATAAAGAATATAAGACATCAGAGAAATTTATAATTTATTTGAAACAACTAATAAGGTCTCAACAATTTAGTTACTTTCCACTGTGTTCCTCTTAATGATGTACATCACCTCAAATGACTGTAGTATGAAATAATTTAACTTTGATTTGAGGATCAATTTTAGACTCCTAAAGATCTGATATTCGACGTATTGCTATTTCAGTGTTGATCCGCACGATTGCTCCGGTCTGCCCGTGGATCTTGGCAGCGTGGAGCGGTGTCCGGGAGGACAGCATGTGCTCAGGGATTGACTGGCGACCAGTCCAGGGTGTAGCCCGCCTCTCGCCCAAAGTCAGCTGGGATAGGCTCCAGCATACCCGCGACTCTGAGAAAATGAATGAATGAATGAAAATAAAACCTTTCTTTCTGTTTACTAAATATTCCATTATATAATAGAATATTATAGATTTGTATGTACAAATCTTTCTTTTCTTTCAATGTTGTTTTTTTACAGCTTACACACCATGCTCCATAGTGCAGAAATTGACCTGAGGTTAAAGGTTAAGCCCCCAACATCTGGTTAACATTTTTGTTCAAAGAACTCACCCGTATTATTGAATTCTCTGCCAAAGAGAAATCTATCTTGCTGAATGTCAGAGAATTAAGAGATTTTCTGCACACACAGAAGGTTATTGTTCAGTGGTTTCTGTTCTTTCTCTTCTTTTTTTTTTTCTTCTACAACTTCAGTTTTGCCTTTGGTTCCGCCTATCAGCAACACCACATCACACACAGCATTATTACAGGTGTTATACAGAAGTACGGTAGAAACATCTGCATTGATTATCCTCTGTATTGTCAGTATTCCTTCCTTCCTTCCCATTGGATTTAAGATTTCTGTATTTTCCTTGAAGAGTAGTATTATCGTGATACTAGGGTCATTCTACAATAGTCAAGGGCAGATTATTACACTGCAGTGCATACTTGCATGTGGGATTAAGGAAAATATATCTGTGAAATGACTTCAGTCTTTTACAACACCAGACATGGGGATCAGGAGAAGCATGTGGATCAGTGTGAAATAAAGAGATATGAGAATGACTGGGGGGGGCACGGGAAGAATGGAGGGCGGGAGATAGTGGAAGCGGTATGTGTTGATCCCATCTCTTTCCTTGCTCACTTACTTCAATTATCTTTCTCCACTATCACCCCATCTATTGCAGTATAGAGAATAATTAAGTAAAAGCACTAGAGCTACAGCTATCACTTTAAAATGGTGACTACTGCACAGAGACTGCGCATAGAAGAGTTGCAAGAGAGGTTTGCTTTGTGTTGCGAGCGTTTTAGACAAATTGCATTATAGTTTAAACCAAAAACTCAAAAGTTAAAAAAAGCAGCTTATTAAGATGACATCCTGATAGGGCTCCTACGAGCAGAAGATGTTTGTTGGCATTCTGGTCCATATTCATGCATGTGTTTTCTATTTATTGTATTCAAACAGTAGTTTTCAGAAATATGTGGATCTAGGTGTTTTGGCACAGTCTTTTAGAGTCTCTTGATTATTGTCATTTTTTTAAAGAGAAAAATCAAGATTGTAAATGTTTGAATGGTAAATCTGTATTAAGCTCAGCTGAAATGCACAAAAAACATTAAAGAAATGTTGGCTGTCTTCTTTTAGTCCATGCTAAATATAACCTATTGGATGAAAAATAACTTTTTTCTTGTTATTGCATCCTTTTGTCAGCTTTTATGACCACGATGGAGTACACCAAGCACTGTAACCACCGATTACTAGCGCAGAGGAGGCAGCATATGACCTTACCCTCTATGACATGGGCGCTTTCTGTGCAGTAATTGCTGTTTAAATGCCACTCTCCTCACATGAAATAAGGCATTGAGGTCTATCAGCTGGCCATCGGCATTCAGGTTTTCTGAGAATTCAAAGGTCTCTAATTTAGGGAGCGTGACATTTTCGAGGATGCTTAATGCATTTTTGTAATCATCGTTACTTAAATATAAAAGTGGTGAAAATGTCCTATTATATAAAATAATATACACGTACTGTACATGCAGTTTTTTCACTGTGACACCTAAGAAGTAGTAAGAAAATAATTGTACATTGCATCTGAATATAGTTTGTCTCATATATTTTTGTTTCTTTATCTTCTCCTGCAGAACCTTGACACCTACCAACAGACGGCTGACCAGTACAACCAGGCAGCCACCAAAGCTGAGGATAAAATCCGGTAAATACGCTAACTTGTACTTTTTAACATTAATTGCTAAACATGTTGAGTCAAACTCATAGCCTCTTGTCTAAAACTAGGGGTGCATCCATTACAATTTTCTGGCCAATCGCTGATCACGCTTACTCTTTAAAAAGCCTGATGTGTCGATTTTTGCCAAAAAATAAATAAATACTGACAGCGTACATGTTTAATGTTCCCATTTTATTTAGGTTAAAAACATTAGACAATACCTGTAAGCATGTTGTTTAAAGTGCACATCAGGTCGCGCTCACAAATGTAACATTTAGCAAATTGCTGTCTAAACTACTAAATTATATCAGATCTTTTTGTCTTATTTTTCATATTTTAAAAACAAACAAAACTTGCACAACAGGTTACACTGTAGAGCGGATTTGAGCCTGTTACCCAAAATAAAATGCGCAGCGACAAAAATGGCTGGTCATCCATTAACTCCATCATTTTCCTTGTAGTAGCTTTGCTATTTTTTTCTACTCATAAGCGCTAACAGTGGGGCGCTGCTTGGCTCTTTGCTTCCTCTAGCTTTAGCCTTACCCCTTGCCGGAAATTCTGGGCCCCATAAAAACAAAAACAACAAAAAACCCACTTAGGGCCCTCTTTCTCTATCACGGCAGTCATTAATGAATTTGTTCACTTTCTGGATTCACAAAGAGTTAGGGAAATTGGGCCGATGAGGTCATAGTGCATATCAAGGAGCCGAGCGTCAAAACCCACAAAGACATGCGATTCATGCACGTAACGATAAACCTTATGGTTCAGTTAAAACTGGCATTCATACAGTCCTCTTCATCATGCCACACATATCTCCACATCATGACCAGAATGACGCCCAACGGTGCACACTGTAAAATTTAATTTGTTGACTTGAATTTAAAAAAACTCAGGCCTATTGCCTCTAAATTTTCATGTAAAGTACAGCAATGATTTTAAGTTGTTAAAGCTGAAAATACCTATGTTTACACAAGATCTATAGTTAAGTTGACTAGAAAATGTAAGTTCAGATAACTTAAAGGTCCGAAAAAGTAATGAAAACTGGTTATGATTTGACAAAACTGGTTTAAGTGGCAACAGTATAAGTTTTATAACATCTTTAGTTTTGTTTAAGCCAGTGTCTCGCAACCCAAAACGGTGTCCTGACCTTCACGTTGAGATGATGCCGTGGATTTTTTTTTCCTGACCAATCCGATATCAGTAAATACATACAGTAAATAATGTGCAAATACACCTAATGTGTCTCATACATTTTGAAAAGTAGCGCATTTCAAATCATAGCATAAAGAATGTAAGGGGTAATTTTGCCATTTATTTTAAAATGATATAACATTTTATGTATTAAAGCAGTTTTTTTTAATTATATAAAAATTGTGTTTTAAACATCCATCCATTTTCTATGTCGCTTATCCTCATTAGGGTCATGGGTATGCTGGAGCCTATCCCAGCTGACTTCAGGCGGGGTACACCCCGGACTGGTCAACAGTCAATCGCAAGGCACATATAGACAAACAAACATTCACACTCACATTCATACCTATGGATTATTTAGAGTCGCCAATTAACCTAACATGCATGTTTTTGGAATGTGGGAGGAAACCGGAGTACCCGGAGAAAACCCACGCACGCACGGGGAGAACATGCAAACTCCACACAGAGATGCCCAACGGAGATTCGAACCCAGATCTCCTGACTGTGAGGCCAACATGCTACCCACTCATTCACCGTGTTGCCTGTGTTTTAAATAATAAAATATAAATAAAACATTTATTTAAATTATTAAAAACTATTATAAGAATGAAAACATTGTTCCTGTTAATAGCATGTATTACTTCAAATTACTAAAATATCAAAGTATCAATATTTTGATTTTAGAATTGGTTTTAGTGTCTAAAGATCTGGTATCGGCTATTTTCAGTGTCAAGCCGCACAACACTAGTGTGGACTGACGCTAATGTTTGGAGAGCTGCTCAGATGCGCGGCCAAATACAATTTTAGGATGTCTTACAACTGTAGAAAATTTCACTGAGCACATTATAGCTTATTGCAAAGGATTTAGCCAGCATGAAAAAGAGCCAAATTGTGAAAACGACGGTCAAAAGGCGGGAAAGACCCAACAAAGTTGACATCAACTTATTGAAAACATGACAAACCCACGGATTTCCAGTCAACATTAAAAGCATATTTCTTCTGTATGACACTGGCATGGTTTATTGCAAGTGTTTACCATTACACATTACATGACAAGTGGTTAGTCTGATATCTAACTTGGCTCGCCTTCCTCCTTTTCCATAGCTTTAACTTTTCTCAACTTTCACTCCACTGTTGTCTTTGATAATCCTCCAAAGTCCTCCTTTGTTCTGCTTGAATGTACGCCTTCAGGACGACGGCGCATGTGTATGCACCAATTGCTGGCGTCATACTTTGTGTTTCTCCGGGATTTGAGAGGATCCGAGCAGTTAGGCAAAGGTTACTTTAGTTTAAACTAGGAGAGTCAACAAATTAAGCAGACATTAGTTATGATCACTCGTTATTTCAAGTACGGATTAAAATGACATTTTACAGTGTATCGACCATCAGTATGGCTACCACCACAATGCATGGCATCAACAGATTGCTCCCAAAGGGAAGCAGTCTCAAGCAGAGCGCCACAGATTGTCACCAGTAGGCTGGTGGGATGCGTACCGCCCAGTCCTCTGCCAAAGAACAGCAGGACAAGAAAAACCACTGAGACACTGAATAGCCAGACGTGCCCATAGAAGGGCACGCCAAGCCCTAAACCACCCAACACGCCCAACATCCACAAAGTCTGCCATGATGAGTGATTATATTCGACACTTATCTTGGCATGAAAACAAAACAAAAATAATAATCCCAATCACCCCAGAGAATATTAGTATCCTCTTTTCAGTGAGATCAGTACACTTAATAGAGGGGCTAAAATGATGAATATTGTGAGTATTTTTGTCTTTTTTTTTAGTGTTCAGGGAGAGCAAAGGTGATTTAGCGAGTGAAGAATATAATTTCTATAATTCCCAAATCCATATGCCAAAATGTATACATACATATTGAATTATTTCATATGTCTATATTTTGATTTTGAGATATTTATCATCACCCATTCATAGGTTGTAATTATAGCGGTAAGCAGCAGCATCAACAGTTTTGGGTCTTTTATTTTAATGGTTGAATCAGAGAGAGGGCTGCAGCCTGCTGATGGGAAAACAGAAGCAGCAGGATGTCCCAAAAAGAACATGTTTTCCTTGGGATGACAGAGCTCAAAGCTCACCTGCTGACAAAAAAGCATGTCAGTTTCATTCAACACTGAAATGATGCCAAACTGGCGCTGCCACGGTCTGCGAGTGCTGCCAATATACACCGTCCTGTCTCATCATTTTTTTGGATGTTAGAGTGGCCAATCCAGCTCATGTCCCCTTTCTCTTATGACAATAATGATTACATGGCCAATAAATACATATTTTTTCATAAATGTTCTAGTTTTGTGCAGTTGTACACAATGCCAGGAAATCTTTGTGTGTGTCTGTATGTGGCGTCAAACTTTGGAAGGGTAGAGTTAGAAGAGTAAGCAGGCCTTTGTAAGGCCAAGATAACAGGGTGTTTATTAATCGCTTTGAAGTATGTACTAACTCTATGATTATTTATTTAACATTGGCATGGAAATTCATACAATTATGTAATATGGTCATTGCATCACAGTGCATTATATTAAGAATAGAATAGGAATATCATACCTCATATCACACATGTATAGTACATATTTTGCTTATATGATGTCCTATTAGAAGCATAATGTCCTTGCTTTATGGTGGCCATTACCATTATTATCATCACCATTATATTCATACATAACAACCTAAATCCTGATTTCAGGTTTATAGACTAAATTGATCTTAAACAGAGGGTAAAGGTGATGATGGTAATAATTTATCACATGAAAGATATACATATTGTCATTACTATGTTGTCTTTTCTGGATTTTGTCTCATACAATAAACTCAACATATCAGGGCAGACAAGTGGAGGTTCTTTTGCAGGAGATTTTCCACCTTCTTGCAGCAGACCACCTAAATCTGGTCTTTTTTAATGCACAGGATTAGGCACTCACAGAGCAAAATTCATCAGAGTAGGGCAGACAACTGGAGGCTCGGCTGCAGGAGATCATCCACCTTCTCGCAGCAGACCTTCAAAATCTTGTCTCTTTTAATGCACAGTATAGGACACATGCAATAACATCCCCAGATTAGGGCAGACAAGTGGAGACTCCGTTGAAGGAAATCGTCCATCTCCTAGCAACTGACCTCCAAAATCTTGTCTTTTTAATGCACAGTATAGGACACTTGGCCAGGAGTGTTGGTGTTAGATGGTGCTAGAGCGCAGTCCCTCTCTGGCAACGGTTCCACAAGTCCTTGGCTTCTCTTCATGCGGGACACATGCTATCCAAATTAATTATTATTACCATCAACACTGATTACTATTATATCTTATAATGAAATATCTCTTGTATGCAAAAAAATTGTATGTGTATGTATATATATATGTGTATGCATGGGTTTGTGTATATATACTGTATATTTACTGTATAGTAAACCCAGGAATTATCTTGAATACATGTTATGTTGATATGTGGTGATGGTATAATAATGAGTAATGTCACAAGCTTTACAAGGATTTAGCACAATAATAATGTATATTGTACATGTGTGTTTGTAGGTGTGATACCTTGTTCATGTATTACTGCATATTGCATTAACATAACAGCATTTAGTACTACGAATAAGGGGGTGGGAGTAAATAAGCGTGTCTTCTTCCCACTACTTTTCGAGACAAATTGTTCCTGTTTATAGGTATATGTTCATTATGTTCTGTCCGGTGTATTTTGTGTGGCTCAAAAAAAATATACATCAATCAATCCTATCCCAAGGAAAAAAAAACAGCAACAGGAAATTTATTTTGCCATTTTTAAACTGTATTGATATTCTTCACTATTCATCTGCGTGTTCCATTGCAGTCCACTGCGGTATTCAATTCAATTCAGGACCAAATTTTGGTCCACATGATTACGTTAAGCAGGTTTTGTTGTTTACAGTCAACCGCTGTATGGGAGAGGTTACAAGAGCAGTTCAGTACAATTTTGCTGGAGGAAGAGCACAATCTGCTGTTTATGATTATTTATTATTTTGCAGCAGCCGCACACAAACTTTGACAATCCCATCCACACATACAGACATGCTTTGTATTCAGGCGGCTGCGTGCTTGTCATGTTCTGTCAGCGTTTGGGCAGCGTTTCATTGTGCCGTGGTCACTGTCATTTCACACTACACTGACCAGCCAGTAATTATTCTATTTACTCAGTGCTGAAGGATGAGCAAATTGTGGAAGGCTAAGAAGAGGCTACCATATTATACAGTATGTGCAACTATAGTTTGCCATTTTTATCTGGCATTATTTTGGCTCCCAGCTCCAATTCATGCTCCTGTCAGTTTCACTTCCCAATTATTTATTACTCAATTTTCTTTGTCAAATATTATAGATGTTTGTCTTTGTTTTTGTTTTTTCAGAGTCTGTCATTTGTTTACTAGAAGAAAATACAGAAATGCATGTTTGTGCGTGTCGTTGGTAAATAAGAAGTTTTGCTAAACAGCTGATACTGTGTGGGCGAGGTAAATCATGTAAACTCGTTGGCCCAGCAGATTTGTTAATGTCGCATGGCATATTAACATTTGAGGGTGCACGGCTAAAAAATGACCAAAATAAACACACATTGTCTTACACTTTGCCTTAGCCTTACCACTGGACGCAATTATACTCCACCATTCCCCCTTTGCTGCTTTTTTGCTGTCCTCAGTCACCTCTCACAGCCATGTGTGAGACCTAGATACAGAGGAACCTCGGTTAGCGTATGCTCCGAGTGTGTTTATTGATTAGCGTAAAAAATTAACGGCAAAATTCTGCCTCGGTCTGCGTGTATTTTCTGACTAGCGTCTTGTTGCGTTATTAATGCGTTCACAGTGTGAGTTCAGTTGTGTCCCTCGCAATATCGAGGTTTGATTATTGGTCCCTTTCTCTGTCATGGTTGTTAAAAAACTAATTCATTATTAAATTATAGCTGTTTCGTAGTTGACTATGGCATGTTCTTAGTCAAAAACTATTGAAATACCACTAGGCATCAGCAATGTTCCATTATTAAGATGTTAAATTAGATTATGGCACACCTGACATGATGCAGTGAAAAGACGTTATCCTCCCATTCTTTGTGGAAGTGGTACATTTTTGTCTTCTTTCTTGACTGTTTTTTACCCTTAAATTTAGAATACAGTAAATAAATTGAGGGCTAACAAGTTAGCTTGTTAGTAAAGATGCAAGAATAGCCAATCAGCACTAGGTTTAGTAAAGGAGTGATCAAAGACGCTTGCATCGATGGCTTAGCATGTGTCAAGCTCAATATGAGACGCGTAATATTGTTGGTAACTCTACGTGACACGGCAGGCATTTCGGATTTGCCGCCGCACGGCAATCGTTTTTTGTGATCGACGTTGAACGGTGTTTATCGGCATAGGCTAATCACGTGTTTTTTACGGAAATTGGACGATATTGATAGGTGGCCGATCGATCGGAGCATCCCTAATTTTGAAGTGAAATTTTGAACTGATTGCCCCTAATCAAGACACACAGAGCTGAGTTGAGATGGTACTCTGCGGTGAGTGTCACAGTAAACCCTTTAGAACAGGACAACAAGATGACTAATCTGCCTTTAAATATAGACAAATAATTTTTAAGTGTGTTGTCATATTGTAGCCGCCATGGCAAAGAATGTGTAATATTCCAAAATCCTTAATCCACTGTCTTTATCGTGGTGTGTCAGATTATTCCCCCAACACGCCATACTAGACATGCATCTTAGCTTACCTGGAGATCGTAAAATTCACAAATCCTCTTTAAAATACTTGTTTTGATTTCTGAAGTGCCTTGAAGTGACTTCTCTAAGGACAGAAACATATCCACTAAGGGTGGGTGTCTTTAGTGAGACTTAACCATTTAGTAACCACTGACAGCCAGTACTTAAAAAGCACTTTAATGTGGATTTATATCTAACTTTATTTTGTGCGTTTGGTGAATATATTCATGGGAATTTCAGGGATGAACTGTGCAAGGAAACATATGAGCTTTGCCCTGCTCTCCCTTTCCAAAGTAAAGATGTTTAGTCACTGCAAGACACTGATCATCAGTATGCTATGGAGACTAAAAGCTGCAGGCCAGTGCATACTTTCTCTTCACCACTTTGCCTTGGGAGGAAGAAACACACAGACACACACTCACGCAGCTTTTTGCATTTAAAAGAAGGCCAGAGTTAATGTTTTGTGTAGTTTAGACAAAATCAAAAGCACAGAAGTTATCATCAATTGGGTTTGAAAGTTTTATTATGGTCTTGCAGTAACAATGGATGATCTTTTTTGCTCAACTGACCCAAAACGACTGTCAAAAAACCTGAATCCTCCTGCAAAAGCACAGCATGGACACACAAGTGTACATGTTCATTCATTCATTCATTTTCTATACCGCTTGTCCTCATTAGGGTCGCGGGTATGCTGGAGCTTATCCCAGCTGACTTTGGGCGAGAGGCGGGGTACACCCTGGACTGGTCGCCAGTCAATCGCAGGGCACATATAGACAAACAAAGACATACAACCATTCACACTCACATTTATACCTATGGACAATTTAGAGTCGCCAATTAACCTAACATGCATGTTTTTGGAATGTGGGAGGAAATCGGAGTACCCGGAGAAAACCCACGCGCGCACGGGGAGAACATGCAAACTCCACACAGAGATGGCCAACGGAGATTCGAACCCTGAACCTCCTGACCGTGAGACCAACGTGCTACCCAGTGTACATGTTGACAATCATAATATGGAAAACACTTAGGTTTTTTATTTTTATTTTATTTTTTTACTTCAACTGACCTTAGGACTGTTGTCTAAAACTTGAAACCTCCTGTAAAAGCATAGCATAGACACTAATCTGTATACAGTCTATTTGAGTAATAACACGGTAAATACACTGTTTTCCAAATTATTATCCACATGATATTTTTTCTGATTTTGTTCAATTGTCAATATAAATTACAGTCATCAAAATTGGTAAGTCATCAACCTTTAAAGTACAGTTTGAATGTTAACAAACAAACCTCCTATATAACAGTATTTAAAAAAACCAAACTTAAAATGCACTGTTCTAAAATATTATGCACAAAAGTGTTTGTTGAATTTACAGCATAAGGAGGTCATATTTACTGACAGCAAAAGCTATTTCAATCGCTACAATTTTAAGAGGCCAAGTTACATGTTAACATAAGATTCCTTCTTTGATATAACATTCACAATTCTTACATTGAACTTCCGAGTTTATTGAGCGTTTCTGCTTGAGTTTGATGTCAGAATAACCTCCCCAGCTGCTGTTTTGTGATCTGCCTCCCAACAGCATTGATTTTTTGACGATGCTCCACAGGTTCTCAGTTGGGTTTAGGTCGTGGAAAAAAGAGGGCCAAACCATGAGTTTCTCTTCTTGACAGAGAGGTAGTTTTTGCATCATGAGATGGTGCATAGTCATGCATGACAAGGTCATTTTGCTACAGAACGTACGGTTCTTCATATTATACCATGGAAGAAAGTGGTCAGTCAAAAACTGTAACATACTTGGCTGAGGTAATTTCCCCACCTTCAATGACTGTAAAGGGGATACCAGGTCTCGCCCAATGATTCCAATCCAAAATGTGACTCAGCTACCTCCATGCTTAGATCTCAGCTTTGTTGAGGTATGCAGGCCTTACTCTAATCCTGACCACCCAATGTTGCATGGCCCTCATCACTAAACAGAATTGTTTGAAATTCATCTTCATGTATTTGTTGGCCTACTCCATCTGTTTCTGCTTGTGAGTTTTGGTTAGGGGTGGCCAAATAGTTGGTTTATGCATAACTGCAAACCTCTGGAGGATCCTACACCTAGATGTTCATGGGAATTTAAAGGCGCCTGCAGTTTCAAATATCTGTTTGCTGCATTGTTGGCTTTTTAGCAAGTGCTCTCTTGATTCAATAATTTTGTCTGGCTGAAACATTTCTCATAAGGCCTTTATCAGCACAATCCCGGTTGTCATCTGAACCAGCCACAATTGTTTTCACTGTACAATGATCACACTTAAGTTTTTGTGAATTATTGAATGGTTTCATGCCTTGTCCAAGGTATCCCAATATTTTTTCAATAATATTTTTCCAATATTACTTTTTTCTCAGCAGAGAGATGCTTTTTCTTTCTCATATTGCTTGAACTCTCATTTCTGTTCACACTGAGCAGCAGCGGGTGCTGCTGAGATGTCCGCGGCCTCAAAGCTGTCACTAGCCGTCAGTGCACTGTCAGCTTCCGTGGCACACTGAGAGCATAGTGCATACGCAAGTATGGATAAATACATGATGGATAAATCTCGCCCTGTTTTATAAATAACATTATAATTAAAATAATATGAGAATTAGCCAATAACATCATAAAGTGACTTCTAGGACAGCTAATAGCTACTTTTCTTACTGAGGAGTTGCAACAGTGAGGTCAACTTGGACTTTTTTTTTTTGCAGCTTAACTAAGACATCCATCCATCCATTTTCTATGCCACTTTTCCTCACTAGGGTCACGGTGTTAACTAAACCATCAACGCTTCATCTCTGTAAGGTACTTTTATGGCAAATGGTCAAATATACTTTATACTGCAATGTAGGTTTAAGCAACTTTCTAAAGGAAGCATTAAATTTTGTTTTAATCCAATCTAAGACACCTGAAATTGAAATACTGACAATAAAAAGGCAAGTGATGATAAGTGATGCCAGATAGTCTCACCCTCCCGTCAGCCACAATTTGAGTGAGTCGTTGGACCGCAAGTTCTGCTGATTGAAATGTTATCAGCAAATGGATGTCACACCAAACACATGTGCACCTTATCGTGTTCTTGAATGTCACCTGTTTTAATGAAACTCTCCTCTTATCCTTTCTATCGCGATTCGCTATAGTCCCACAAAGTGAGTTTGGTAGGGATCAATCAGCGAGGCCAACAGTGCAAATTGTCCTTCTGCTTTCCTATCTCTGCTCTACACTCCAGTTGGTAGTATGGAGCTTTTAATGTTCTCTGTTCTTATTGTCAGTTTTAAATGCCATTCCTGTTTGAGAACAAAAGTTAGGTTGGACTTGTTTTGTTTTGTATTTAAATCATAAACTAACTAACATAAAAATTCAAATTTTATATAACCAACCTTTTCATTAATTTAACCTTTTTTAGTAACATTAGACATGTTTGTGTCTTTCTCGACAACAAATGACCAAATAATAGACTAGAAAACATGTCATGTAGTCTTCTATTTTAACGATAAATCCAGGGTTTTATGCCGTTACCTATTTGTGTGCTTGGAAGTGTTATACATTAATAGAAAGCTCATTTTGCTGAGATTTGACTGATATACAGCATTCAGTTATTCCATTCATACAATTACAACTGCAGGCTTTGTGAACACTAAGTTAGACTAGTCACAAACAATGACCCATGAACGCCCATGAATGCCCCTCACCTTCAAAAACCTCACAGTATTCCAAATGCAAAAACAGACACACTAACTATATTTTCCACGCATTTTTTTTATCATAAATTCCAGTTGCGTAAATGCTTTAGCCACTTCCCGCTGCGTAATGATCTCTGAACTGTGAAGTTTTTAAAAGCACCTCACACAGTTTTTTCCCAATTAACTTGTTCTGAGGACCTCCTGTATACTTCTTACCGTGGTGCTTTTGCAAAAGTTTGTAGTGTTCAAATGTTAGGGGTGTAATGATTCGTTCTAACGATTCAATTCGTATCACGATTCATGGTTGCCAAATTGATTCAAGGACAATATTGGTTCATTTAGAACGATAGGATCCGAAACGATTCAGTAACTTTAAATCATTTTAGTAACATTTTACTCAAAAAATCAAGCAGTCCGATGGTGAAATAAATACATGGATTCTCAATAGTGAGGTTGAAGATTCCTACTTTCCCTTTGCCTTTTGTAAGAGAATCAGGTATACATTAATTATGGATATAAACAAAAAGGTAAACAACAATTCATGGCAAATGCATTCACGGTTTATTTGAATAAAGTGCAACCAACACTTCAGGCTTAATTAACAAAGGTTGAATGATTCATTCTATCTGATAAAACATGTCTAACTTTAATTTGATACCTCATTCACCTCTCTAACCAAAGAATTAAATAAGTTATTTTGCATTACCAGATTAGAATGACATTTCATGTACAGATAGATATTAAAGTTAAATCCTACATACTGTAACATTTGCACAGCTATTAAAGCTACAATCAACGCACTTATCATTGCAAGAAAAAATGGAACATACGCCAGAAAAACAGTGCCTCCCCCCATTCAACCAGAACACAAACATGCACAAACTTAATGCTCACTACGTACCTTTTATCTTGTCCTGACGTTTCCATCCATGAGTTTGAAAGGTTTCAAGTTGGATTTAACTTTGGATGTGGTCCAACACTATAAATCACATACCAATTTGAAGAGAAAGAAGTCATCTAGCTAACAAACATGTATACCAATGAAAATACACCTCATATCCTATGAAATAATTGCATATTTTAGGATGTCCACACAGACTGTTCTAACACAGTGCGCTCGCTCAGAGTCACATGATGTCGTCCAGTTACAAGGGTAACGTTTAACGTCTTTATCATTAAAATGAAAAAAATACACCCATATAAAACCTGCTGTGCTAAATCCAATGCTTTATTTCTTAGTATCAATTAAATCGATTGATTACCTTTCAAGTGATCCTTAGCTTGATCATTGTGGTATGGAATGGCAACTTGATGAACACAGATTGACGCAGTTGGATCATAAAAACATAAATTGATAGATTGATCTAGTGAATAAATCGTTACGCCTCTATCAAATGTCCATTGCTACTGTCATCTCTTGAGACGCTCGCATCGCACAAATTTCACACGTACACTTACTTTGCACGGTAGGAACTCGCACAGCCAAGATGCTGAATAATGCTAGGCTAACTGATGCAGTCTCTATCAGCTCTGTTAGCTAACTCCTGTGTTACAGTGTATTGGACCCGGTGCTTCTCTGTTAACGGCATGTCATGTGATGTTAAATTCAGCATGTATGTAATAGTTTGGTAGGTTGGGCATTTGGATCGGAGGGGTTATACATTTTTTTTCCACAAGATCTAGTCCACTAAATTTGTCCAGTGTTGGACTGATACCGATACTGAATATCGGATGGTTAGTACTTCAGCGACACTTCAGCTCACTCCACACCAACATCGAGCTGGAATTTCCGAAAGGGACTGAACTTTGCAGTCACAAGTTGGTCACTTTAAAAAATCAGACAGAAAAGCAGATGCAAATTTAAAAAAAATAATGAAGCATCTAGAGATTGTAACACTTGCATCATATCAACTGGCTTGGAACATTGGAAGGGCCAAAAAGCCATACAATGAAGGGGAATTTATAAAGAAATGCCTCAGTGATGTCGCTGAAATCTTGTGTCCTGTAAACAACAAACTTAAACAAATAATATCAGACCTTCATCTGTCCCACCACATTGTTGAACAGGGAATTCCGGACATTAGCACTGCTGTTGAATTACAGTTTTACTCTGACCTCCAAGCATGTGAGTATTTTAGTGTTGCATTAGATGAGAGTTGAGACATACAAGACAAAGCTCAAGAACTTTGATAAAAGAAGAACTTCTTGATATTGTGCCATTAAAAGACTCGGCTTGTGGAATACATCTGAAAGAAGCAATGATGGCTTCAATTTGCCCAAGCAAATCTGCCCCTGTCAAACGTACACATACCCTTAACCACAGGCAACTCAAGAATCTCATCGCTTAACAAGACCAAGGTCTTCCAGGTGACCTGCCGCTTTACTGCACCATGAGGTGGCTTTCAAAAGGCCTTGTGTTCTCTCGCTTCTTCCAGCTTTAAGATGGCATTAAATTGTTCATGAAAGAGAAGGGCAAGGACAATAAGCTCTTGGACCTGAGTGGATGTTGGACCTGGCTTTTTTGGTTCACATGGTGTGTCAATGGACAAACTGAACCTTAAGTTTAAAATTTTGCCTGACCTAGTGCAAAGTGTGTTTTCATTTATCAACAAACTGAAGCTATTCAAAACACATATTCAAATGGGAGATTTAACTTATTTTCCCATTCTGCTAAGACTCAGCGGGCAAGTAACAAGCTTTGCATCAAATAAGCAAAGAGCCAGATGTGCAGTACTGGTTGAGAACCTGCAAGAAAGCTGTGTGGGCAAGTTCCGTGATCTACAGGTAAAAAGGTCACAGATTACGTTCCTCGTTGACCTAATTAATGCTGAGAAGCCCCTCTAGTCACAGATGAGGCTGCAGCTGAGTTCGAGACCATCAGTCTTTGCGAGGAGGACCAGTTAAAACCTGCATTAAGGGAAGGGACCTTTCAGTTCCGGAGAAGTGTGCCACTGGAAAAATACCCCAATATTAAACGGGCTGGCCTGAAGATACTGTCAATGTTTGGGTCAACATACATCTGCGAGTCTGTATGTTCTACCCTCAAACACATGTAATCAAAGCATCGATCTGATCTGACTGATACCCATGTGAAAGAACTTCTTCCATTGGCAACAACGGAATACCAGCCAGATTTGAAGAAAAGGGTTCAAGGCAAGGAATGTCAAAAGTTCCACTAATTAGTAGCATTATTATTATATTTTTGTTTGTGGGCTTGGTTGAACTGGTAGTTTGTCTGTGTGTGAAATAGCACACAATTTTCATTTTACAAATTACTGGCCTGTGGTCTTTGTATGCTGTAGGAGTCAATTTTTGTTGTTATCATGTTGGTATGAGACATTTACGATAACTGAGCAAAAATATGTGTGTGAGAAGAGAATGATGCTCATGTGTATGATGTGGCTCTTTGCTGTAACACAATGAAAAATGTGGCTCTTCATCTCTGACTGGTTGGCCACTACTGCAATTAGCTTCCCGACATGGCAGTAAACAACATTGGGTTGGGTAATCAAACATCTGACAAAATACAATGAGTGCGAGTTTATTATCCCAAGGAGACACCACTGACATAAGGTTAGTCGGGAGCGAGCAAGCGTGTTACTAGACACCCATGTTTGTTTACACACTTTCGGTCACGGTTTGGTAAGGTCATCATTGGCACGCTGGAAAATGGGGGAGCGCATAGGCTTATATACAGCATTTTTTTAAATTATAGGGATAAAACCAATATCGAAATGACATTTTTATGCCAATATTAGGCCGATAATATTGGTGGGGTGATATTATTGGATTATTGGCATAGTGTGCCATTGTTGCTAAGCAGGCAGGGGAGGCAGGCAGAGCTTCACCTGTCATGATGAAAACCTAAATGGATAATACCATAAAATAAAGATTTGACCATTGAACTTTATTCTAAATGTTTTTGGGGAAATCTACATTTTCTGTTGAGATTCTAATTGTTAACATTTTCTGAAATAAAAATGGCTGAATTTACACATTTTCTAATCAAATACATCTTCACTGGCAAGTCTTTTTCAATGCCACACAAAATTTCCCTTGTGGATTGACCATGGGACATTGAAAGGTGGAGGGAAGTTTTATTCTTTGAAAGTATATATATATATATATATATATA